>JAJHZJ010000100.1:3050000-3567500 GCA_023548195.1 Bettongia penicillata ogilbyi
AATCACAGAATTCTCTCTAGATAAGTTCAGGATGCGGATATCAAAGTCATAGGATTCTATCTGAAATCTATACAGCTGTGACCTGAGGTAGCAAAAATGCCACAGATGAGAAGGTGTGGAGCATTAAGTTTTGAAGGGGAAGAAAACGTTAGTCTATTACTAAATGTAGATCAAAATAAAAGACTGGAATGATCAGTAAGAGGCAATGGCGAGAGTACTGACTTTGGAGTCAAAGGATCTGGGTTGGAATGCCATTTCTGTCTCATATTGGATAAGTAAGTTAGTGGGGTCCCTTTTCCTTCAACTTCAGTTTCCACATCTTGAAAATGAGCAATTTGAACAATATGGCCTCTGTGGCCTTCTCCATCTCTAAATTATAATATCCGTGTTACTGAGAATAAGAAATCCTATTTACATAGACCACGCATTTTCCTCACCATAACCTTGGGGTTTAGATAATTAATATATTATCCCTATTTTGCAAATGAGGAAGTCAAGTATTAGAGATATTAAATGACTTGGCCACAGTCTTACCCTGTTAAATAGTTAGTCTTGGATTCGAACCTAAGTCTTCTGACTCCAAATTCTGTGCTTTTTACTCCTTGGTACCTCTTCTTTAGTTTGCAGTGTGGCCTCTTATCACAAGGGTTGTTGGATGGGTTTGGGCATGAATTGCTGAGGTGTTACCTTAGGTTGTTTTTATCTTTCTTGTGTTTAATAGGATAGAAGGATCATTGCCACTACTTGGATGCCCTAACTGTCCCTGACAGAAGAACATCAGAAAGGCTTTGGTTCCTTAGATCATAGCTGAGAGATGGGATCAGAGAGACAATACAGTGGAGTGGGAGGAGCCTGATCACCTTGGCTTGTAAAGCACTTGGTGTCTTTCAGCTTCAGTTTCTTTATCTACCTCTAAGGTGCCCCTAAAACTCTCATCACATCTCTTGTTCTGTTAAGTAGAAGGTCCCAGTTGTTAACTAATGGTTGTGAGCAATTTGCATTGTTTCGGTGGAGTGTGCTATAGGGGATTCTCACGAAGAAATCTGTTTCTTAGCACCAATCCTTCATAGAGATCCACAGTCAGCCCCCTCAGAAAATAGCAGGTATTTATTTGCTGCTACATCTGTGTATTCACAGACTCATAGGAATCACAGAGTTGGAGCAGCCATGTGATTTAATCAGTACCTCAATAAGAAAGACTTCTCTGATCCAGTCATTGACTGAACTTCTCTAGTAAAGAGGCCCGTCATCTCATCTTTGGATAATTGTGACTTTAGGAAGTTTTTCTAGACATCAGACCTAAATCTATTTTTTTTCCTACTCTGACATACTTGACTTAGTTCTGTTTCTGGGGCCAAGTAGATGACAGTTTCTCAGATACTTAAATATAGTTTTCATGGTACACTTACATATTTTCTTCAGGTTAAATATCGGCAGTTTTTTCAGCTGATCCTCAAATGGAGTGATCTCAAGGTTCTTCAACATCCTAATTATGCTTTATACCCTCCATTGTACCAGTGACTTTCCTATAATGTTCTGTAGAACTGACCCCATGTTCCAGATGGATTCTGATTTGACCAAGGCAGACTGCAGTAGGCAAGGTACTGTGTATTGAACTCAGTTCTGTTTCTTCATATGTTAGATAAGAATGTTAATATTTGAATCATCAAGTATGACAATGTATACTAAAGTGCTTTGTAATTGTGAAGCACTCTATGAATATATATTGCAATTTTAATTATGGAATCTCTGAGGGAAACTTATATTTTGTTATGAAATGTTAAAATATAGGATGAATTTGTAAGAATAAGATTGTTCTGAGATGGCCACGAATGAAAGTTGAACCCAATACTCAGATACATCAAGACAGTCTAATTTTCTTGAGTTTTAGGTGCTATCACCTTACAGTGCTAATAGCACAAGTACAAGACTTTGGTTTAGAAGGATGATGACATTTCAGTGTGCTGTAATTGGATTCTGGCACATGATGATTAATGTCTCATATTTATTTAGGTATTTTCATTCCTGATTGTATTGTGACTGTTTTTTCCCCTTCTCTCTATGATGTTAGTGAAGTTTATTTCTTCTTCAATTTTAGCTTAAGAGTTTTTATTTTTAAAAACAAAAACAGTAAGCTAAAAGTACCAAAAAAACACCAACTCAGCACCAGGTTCTTAGAGGCTTGCATATATTTTTGGATTAAGGAGCCTCTAGGCTCTTCATTTCTTGGCTGTCCAAGAGAGAACAGCAACAACAGATGAATTTTAGCAGTTGTGTTGCAGTGACCAAGTTTGGACATAAGATGGTGCCTTCAGCCTTTGAAGTCATTTCCTTCTGCTCATCCCTTCTCAAGCTCCTTCCCGTAGTCCTCTCTATCTAGTTCTTTCATCAGGATTATAAATTTTGTGGCCATTTAGAGAAAATGAGAGTGAGTTGGAGAGTTGCTAATGAAAGAAAGCAACTTAATAGCTAAGAACTTCTTGAGGTGAATGGGTCTTTCTCAGATATATTTGGTTAGGAATTTTTTGTTACCTTCCTTAAACAGTTGCTGTCAGGCTTTTCAAAACCCTTGAAGCATCTCTGGCTAAAAGAAAGGAGTTTGTTCTTTGTTTTTGGTATACTGAAAGATGAAATTTTAAAGCCCAAAAGGAGTCATGGCACTTGAGTAATGTAAAGCTCACTATATGAGTTCAGGTGTATCTTTGCTGGCCACTTATAGGAGTTCCCAGCTCTATTTTGGCTAAGATTTGCTTCTTTGGATTTTCATTCTGCCTTTTCCATCTGTCACAAAGGGACAGTAACAATATATTGGAAAACATTGAGCTAGGGAACCTTGAGACCTAGAATGTAGGATAAGATCTAGCCCTGGGATGCTCTTTAGATATGACCTAATCCAAACTGCTTCATTTAATAGAGGACAACCTTGAAGAATAGAAAGTTCAGCGACTATTTTAGGTCAAGCTGGTAGTATTTTGTACAGCCATGTTTTAGGTCCAGCTCTGTTTTCTGTTCTTTCTTGGTGACTTTGGACAAATCCCCTTTATCTGTGCCTTTTCCTTTTCAAATGGTGGAGACCTGATTCTATATAGGATGAAAATGGTGTCAGTAGTAGGCTGACTATAAAGTAATAAGACTTATGTTCAGATAATTTATGGAAGATCCTCATTACTTTATATATGGATTCATTATTATTTAGGCATCATGATGCATTGGAGTTTTTTTTTTTAACTTAGCAACTAATAGAGTTCATAGAATGGTCTTGGGATATGCTGAGAAATGATTTCAGATATCTTCACTTCTGCTACTGTAACAGTGTGGTATAGCAGAAAGATGACTGTACATAGGAATTAGGAGAACCTGTATTCTAGTCCTGATGTCATCTTGCAATTTTTTTGCAGATCATCCACTATCTCTGGACATCAGCTTCTATAACTTTAAATTGAAAGCGGGTTATTCTAAACAGCTCCAATTCAAATGAATGAATTTTCTAACTGAATTCTCTTAAGTAAGTTCATTTCATATTGCCTACTGTGCATCAGTAGCTAGGGATACCAGGCTGAAAACTGGTGTAGTCTCTGCTTTAAAGGTGATAACAATTTAACAGAAATTCTGTGACTCTAAAAAGTCCTTATTGAAATGGAGTCCTAGCTAGATTCTCATCTTTTTTTCTGTTGTCCTTACCATGTGTCCAAATCTCCAATTTCCTTTATTAAGAAGCAGTTTGGCTCTTAAATTCTCAAAACACTGAGTGGGGTATTTAAAAAAATTTTTTATGAATCTACCTTTACCTCAGTAGCTTTTTCATAGATTGATAGAATCATATTGCATCAGTATTGATGCAGGCTTCTTGAATGTCATGTAGTTCAAACACTTCAATTTACAGGTGAAGAAATTGAGGCCCAGAGAAGTTAGGTGAATGACTTGTCATGGGACCACAGGTAGTAAGTAGCACAGCCAAGTTTTGGACCCAGTTTCTCTGATCCCAGGCCCAGCAGCCTTTTCACTGTATACTTTTTCCTCTGAAACTGAGAAAAGTTTCTAAAGTCCATCTGATGGTTAGAGGTCTGTGAAAGGAATATAGTGCCATCTCCTGGTGGCTTTGTGTGACCAACTACCCAGTTGGAAATTTATTTGGAAGTTTATTTAAATAACTATGTCTTTTTTGGATATAACTTCTTTGAAAATTTGATATAATTTTAAACAAGCTGCTATGTCCATTCTTTGGGAGCTAGGCTATTCTTAGGAGATGCTACCCTGATGCCGTCCCTTTCCCCTCATTATGTTTATACAAATGAGGTGAAATTATACAGAACCTTTGTGGTAGCCCTAGGAAGGGAAAGGATATTACAGGAGAGCAGCCTCAGGGATACTTTTGAAGGAGAGGGGTCACCACTTGCCTTGCTGACATGAAACAAAGCAGAATGTTACTTTAGGTGTGCATGAAATGCGGAAATCTTTTTTTTTTTAATCATTAGCTGATAAAGTAAACATGCTAATACCTGCTTTTATGAATCAGTGCCTGTTTGCCGCTGCTGTGGGGACTCTAGGTAACCCTTCTGTTTTTAAAAAAAAAAAATTAATTTGTTTTCAGTTTTCAACAATCACTTCCATAAATTTTTCCCCCTTCCTCCCTGAAATGGCACATAATCTTATGGGTTCCACACATACATTCTTAAATTGGCTCAGTGGGCTCCGTCTTTTGAGGAACTGACATTTGAGATTGACTGTTTGGTGAGGATGATTTCTAATGACCGTGGATTAGAGATTTAGAGCCAGAAGGTATCTTAATGAGACCATTTAGTCCAACCCCCACCTTCCCCTGTTTTGCAGCTGAAAAAACTGAGACTCAGAACGATTATGTGACTTGCCTGTCACACACCCGATGAAGTAGAGACATGATGTGGATCTTTCTCTGTTTGCAGATCCACATTTTCAACACTGGATCTTGCTGTTTCATTTGTGGTTCCTTTCTACCATAAGAAGTTATTTCTTGACCTTGATCACAGATTTCTCTAGTTGATTGGTATTCATTTCTTAAGACTTAAGATAGAGTCCTTTAAGTGGGAATTTTTTTTTTTTTCATCTCCTAGGTTGCTCAACTCCCTAATTTTACAAATAAAGAAACTGAAGTCTAGATGACTTGTCTGCCCAATGTCAGAATGGGAGTTAAATCTAGGTCTTCTGATCCCAAGTTCAATATTATTTCTTTATAGTCTCAAAGAAAAAGCTAGTGAATATGTTTCTTAAAGTTAAGATAATTGTTAGCTTGCTTATCTAACACATTGTTGACTTTAGTCTGCTTTTCGTGGTCTAGAATGAAAATTCAGTTCATGATTTTCTAGTTTTTGGGCTACATACATTTAGAGGTCATCATTCAGTGGAAAGCCTTGTAACATTTTTCCTGTTGGGGTCATTATCAAGAATGATTTTTCTGGCTTTTCTTAATATAGCAAGAAATATATTTTGTGATTTGGCAAATCCAAGGGAGTTTGGATTGGAGCCCTAGGTTTTCTAGACCTCATAGTTCATTGGAGCTTGGGATCTTCTTTCAGCAAGATGTGATTCTGTTAATATTTCATACCCATAGTTTGCTTGCATATATTGAATTTCTATTTTAAAATTATATTTACATATTCATAAGACTTCTAAATAAGTTTTTATTGTTAAGGGAAATTGAAGTAGATAAAAGGATAAAATAAAAAATTGCTTTTTTATTCAAACAGTGGAAAAATTCAAATTCCTAAGAGTGAAATCAACTTTCAAATGATTGTTTATTTTCTTCTGATGCTACTATTGTTTATGAAAAATGATCTGGAAAGTGTTCATTTTTAGAATTTTTGTTAGAACAGTCTTTGGTGCTTAAGAAATTGTTTGATAATACATACATACTCATAATTGGAAAATATAATACTTAATAATCCAAACAAGATTGTTTTCTTAGTTTACATTTATATAATTATATTGTGTCTATTATTCGAGTTTCTGGATACCTCCTCCCATTTTGAGTTCTGAATCTGACTTTCATCTTGTAAGTTGGGGAGTTAAATCGACACCTTGTTTTCCTGATGCCTCACCATTGACTATAACAAGGCTTGTTTATTTAGTAAACGTTTTAGTGCCTTCTGTGTGTAGGTTATTGTGGTAGACATTTTTAATGATGCAGAAATAATATTATCTCTGTCTTCTGGAAACATCATTTGTAGGGAAATACTTCCCAATAAAACTCAACATTCAGTAAGGAAGTTGACATACGAATAATAAAACTGAATAGAATTATGTCCAGCTGTCAAGTCAAAGAGAGAGTCATGCCAAAATGTATTAGTTACTTTGCTATAATGTTGTTACTTAAATATTTCATTTTTTAGTGGTTTTAAATTCTTTTTTAAATGAATTTGTTTTCAGATTTGTACAGTCACTTCCATGTATCTTAGATTTTCCCCCTCTCCTTTCCCTTCCTTTTTCCCTTTCTGCCCTCCCTCCCCGAGATAGCATGCAATCTTAGGTAGGTTCTACACATACATTCTTATTAGATACATTTCACCTTATTCATGTTGCATAGAAGAATTACAGTGAGAGAATACAACACAAGAGAGAATGGTCTGCTTCATTCTATGATCCAGTTCTGTGGTTCTTTCACTGAATGTGGAAGGCATTTTGCCTAGAGTCCATTGGGAATTTTTTAGGTGCTTGCATTGCTGTTAAGGACTAAGTCTACCAGAAAAATTTCTTGCACGCTGTGGGTGTTGCTATGTACAAATTTCTCTTGGTTCTGCTCCTTTCACTAAGCATCAGTTCATATAAGTCCTTCCAGGCCTCTCTGAAGTCTTCCTGTTCATCATTTTTTATAGAACAATAGTATTCCATTGCATTCATATACCACAACTTGTTAAGCCATTCCCCAGTTGATGGGCATCCCCTTGATTCCCAGTTCTTGGCTATCACAAGGAGAGCTGCTATAAATATTTTTATACAGGTGGGACCCTTTCCAATTTTTATGATCTCTTTGGGATACAGTTCTAAAAGGGATATTGCTGGCTCAAAGAACTTACTCACATTTTTGTAGCCCTTTGGGCATAGTTCCAAATTACTCTCAAGAATGGTTGGATCAGCTCACAGCTCCACCAACAATGAATTAGTGTTCCAACTCTCCCACATCTTCTCCAACATTTATCATCTTCCTGTTTTGTCATATTAGCCAATCTGATAGGTGTGATGTGGTATATCAGAGTTGTTTTGATTTGCATCTCTCTAATCAATAGTGATTTAGAGCATTTTTTCATATGACTATAGATAACTTTAGTTTCTTCCTCTGAAAACTGCCTGTTCATATCCTTTGACCATTTATCAGTTGGGGAATGACTTGTATTCTTGTACAATTGACTCAGTGCTCTATATATTTTAGAAATTAGACCTTTATCACAGATACTAGTTGCAAAAATTCTTTTCCATTTTTCTACTTCTCTCCTAATCTTGGTTGCATTGGGTTTGTTTGTGCCAGAACTTTTCAATTTAATGTAATCAAAATTATCCATTTTGAACTTCTTAATGTTCTCTGTCTTTTGTTTGGTCATAAATTTCTCTATAAATCTGAGAGATATACTATTCTTTGATCCCCTGATTTGTTTATAGTTTCAGTCTTTATACCTAGATCATGTAAACATTTGAACTTTATTCTTGTGTATGGTGTAAGGCATTGGTCTATGTCCAGTTTCTGCCACACTGACATCTAGTTTTCCCAGCAATTTTGGTCAAACAATGAGTTCTTATCCCAGAAATTGGGGTCCTTGGGTTCATCAAACAATCGATTGCTATATTCATTAACTACTGTGTCTTGAGTACCTAAGCTATTTCACTGGTCTGCCCCTCTGTTTCTTAGCCAGTACCAGCTGGTTTTGATGATTGCTGCTTTATAAGATATAGTAGGGCTAATCCACTTTCCCTAGCATTTCTTTTCATTCTGGACATTTTGTCCTTCTAGATGAATTTTGTTATTATTTATTTCTAGCTCTAGAAAATAATTATCTGGTAGTTTGATTGGTATGGCACCGAGTAAGTAAAATAATTTAGGTAGAATTGTCATTTTTATTATTATTTTTATTATATTAGCTCATCCTACCTGTGAGCAACAGATGTTTTTCCACTAACTTAGATCTGACTTTATTTGTGTACAAAGTGTCTTGCAGTTGTGTTCATATAGTCCCTGGGTTTGTTTTGGCAGGTAGACTCCCAGATATTTTATAGTGTCTACCATAGCTTTAAACGTCATTTCTCTTTCTATCTCTTGCTGTTGGGCTTTGTTAATAGTATATAGAAATGGAGATGATTTATGTGGGTTTATTTTGTAATCTGCAGCTTTGCCAAAGTTGTTTATTATTTCAAGTAGTTTTTTACTTGATGCTCTGGGATTCTCTAAGTATATCATCATTATCTGCAAAGAGTGATAACTTAGTTTCTTCTTCGCCTATTCTAATTCCTTCAATTTCTTTTTCTTCTCTTATTGCTAAAGCTAACATTTCTAGTACCATACTGAGTAACAGTGGTGGTAATGGACACCCTTGTTTCACACCCCTCATCTCATTGGAAATGCATCTAGCTTCTCGCCATTACATATAATGCTTGCTGATGGTTTTAGATAGATACTGCTTATTATTTCATGGAAGCCTCAATTTATTCCTATGCTTTCCAGTGCTTTCAGTAGGAACAGGTGTTGTGTTTTGTCAAAAGCTTTTTCTGCATCTATTGAGATAATCATATGGTTTTTGTTAGTTTTATTGTTGATATGATCAATAATACTGTTAGTTTTCCTAATTTTGAACTAGCCCTGCATTCTTAGTATAAATCCTACCTGATCATCATGTATTATTCTCATGATAAGTTGCTGTATTTTTTTCTTACAAATTATTTAAAATTTTTGCATCTATATTCATTAGAGAAATTGGTCTATAATTTTCTTTCTCTGTTTTGACTTTTCCTGATTTAGGAATCAGAATCATATTTGTATCATGAAAAGAATTTGGCAGGACTCCTTCTTCACCAGTTTCCCCAAATTGTCTATATAGTATTGGAATTAACTGTTCTTTACATTCGCTTGTAAATCCATGTGGCCCTGGAGATTTTTTCCTAGGGGGTTCATTGATGGTTTGTTCAATTTCTTTTTCTAAGATAGAGTTATTTATGTATTCAACTTCCTCTTCTATTAATCTGGGCAATTTATATTTTTTTAAAATATTCATCCGTCTCATTTATATTGTCAAATTTATGGGCATACAGTTGGGTGAAGTAATTTCTAATTATTGTTTTAATTTCCTCATTGGAGGGGAGTTCACCCTTTTCATTTTAGATATTGGTAGTTTGATTTTCTTCTTTTTTTAAATCAAATTGACCAAAGGTTTATCAGTTTTATTGTTTTTTTCATAAAACCAACTCTTAGTTTTATTTTAGTTCAATAGTTTTCTTAATTTCAATTTCATTAATCTCTTCTTTGGTTTTCAGTATTTCTAATTTGGTATTTACTTGGGGGATTTTCAATTTGTTCTTTTTTTTAGCTTTTTCAGCTGAATGCCCAATTCATTGATCTCCCCTTTCTCTATTTTATTGATATAGGCATTCAGTGATATAAAACGGCCCCTAAGAACTGCTTTTGCAGTATCCTATAAGTTTTGGTAGGTTGTCTCATTATGGTCATTCTCTTGAATGAAATTGTTGATTGTTTCTATGATTTGTTGTTTAACCCACTCATTCTTTAGGATTAGATTATTTAATTTCCAGTTAATTTTTGGTTTATCTTTCTATGGGCATTTATTATGTATAATTTTTATTGCATTATGATCTGAGAAGGATGCTTTGACTATCTCTGGCTTTCTACACTGGATGGTGAGGTTTGTATGTCCTAGTACATGGTCAGTTTTTGTATATGTGCCATGTACTGCTGAGAAAAAAGTATATTCCTTTCTATCTCCATTCAATTTTCTGCAGAGATCAATCTGTCTGTCTATTTTATCTGCCTGTCTATCTACTTTATCCAGAGTTTTATTCATCTTCTTAACTTCTTTCTTGTTTATTTTGAGGTTGGATTTATCAAGTTCAGAGAGGGTGAAGTTGTGGTCCCCCACTAGCATAGCTTTGCTGTCTATCTCTTCCTGTAATTCCCATAACAATGTTACTTAAATCTTGTAGGAAACTTTCTCCAGTGATTGCAAATGTTGTTTAGTAAAACATTCTTAACATGCACTAGGAAAGAATAGAGACTGTCAAGCTACCAAAGAATTATTTTATAGAGCTGGAAAAAAATATTAACAAAATTTATCTGGAAGAGCAAAAAATCAGTAATATCAAAGGAATCTATGAAAACAAGGGCTCAGGAAGGCAGCCTGGCAGTCCAGATGTTAAGGTATAAATAGATAGGGAACTTAGTCACATTTATAGAAATAAGAGCCATTTCATTATTGATAAATAGTCAAAGGATATGAACAGGCAGTTTTAAGACAAAGAAATCAAAGCTATCTCTAATCAGGTGAAAAAGTGCTGTAAATCACTAGTGATTAGAGATACAAATGCAAAATGAAACAACTCTGAAATATCAGTGCACATCTATCAGAGTAGCTAACGTGACAGAAAAAGGAAAATGACAAGAGCTAGACAGGGGAGGTGGGGGGAACATTTGGACATTAATGTACTCTTGGTGAAATTGTGAACTAGTCCAATCATTCTGGAGAACTCATTTGGAACTAAGTTCAAAGGACTAAAATTGTACGTATTTTTTGACCCGGCAATGGCATTACTAAGTCTGTATCCCAGAGAGAACAAAGAATTTTTTTGTAATGGCAGACTACTGGAAATCAGTATAAAACCCCCCAAAATAATTTCAGAGAAACCAAAATATCATATAAAAAGTTGAAAAAGGATCTTTGAAGATGGGATTAAAAATTTAGTGGAAACCAGATGGATGAATGAACAAATCAAAGACATCATATAAAAACATTTATGACCCAGCTAATGCACACCTTAGGGGGGAAAATATATACCACTACGCACTTTAATTAACATAAGAGAGAAAGAACTAGTTGAGGAATTGGGCTTAAAACTTTAAAAAAAAAAACAACTAGAAATCAAAAATACTTCTATATGCACCAAAACAGAAATCTAATAAAAGAAAAAAAATTAAAATTAAAAAATTAATTAAAGGAAAGGAGGCTATAGAAAAATATTTTAATGATTATTGATGCAAAAATAGCAAATAAAAACTTAGGAAAAATAATACAACAAGATATTTTTGAAAGTATACACTATGACAATGTTAGATTTATTCCAGAATGGCAAGCTTGTTTCATACAATTAAGGTAAAGCATTACACAATTATGATAAAGTATTGTAAAGTATTAACAAGAAAAAAGTATAAACTATAATATTATATATACAGAAGCTGAAAAATCTTGACAAAATTCATCACTCATGTTTAAAAAAAAAACAAAACAACGCAACATTATGAAGCACAGGAATAAATGAACCTTTACTTCCAATGGAAAGTTGTATCTGTCTCATGCCAAGAGACAACATTATATGTAATGAAGATAAATTAAGGTCTTTTCCAATAAAATCAGGGGTAGAACAAGGTTGTACAATGTCAACATTACATTGGATATTTCCCTAGAAATAACAGCTACAGAAAGATGACATGGAAAATAATCATTGAAAAAATAGGAAAAGAAGAAACGAAAATATTGCTTTCTTACAGTTGACATTGATGGTCAAAAATTCAATAAAATTCAATAAAAATTAATTTAAAATTATTTTTGCAAAGTTAAATAAAGAAAATAAATATAATTTAAAATAAAATAAATCCACATTGTCAGCATTTTAATATCAACAAAACCCAGCAGGTAGGGATAGAAAAAGGAATTCCATGAAGCGCGCACACACACACACACACACACACACACACGCACACACACGATACATGCATTTCTTTA
Organism: Bettongia penicillata ogilbyi; assembly: GCA_023548195.1. Classification (NCBI taxonomy): domain Eukaryota; kingdom Metazoa; phylum Chordata; class Mammalia; order Diprotodontia; family Potoroidae; genus Bettongia; species Bettongia penicillata. The sequence continues at coordinate 3,061,970 of JAJHZJ010000100.1, forward strand.
CATTTTTACCTCAAATGTACAGAAGAAAACAAACCTGGAAGCCTCGTGTTTAATAAATAAAATGAAGCTACTGGGGGTGGGGGTGGGGAATCAGAACACACTATTTGACAAAAGGTGGACAACAGTCTGTAAGAAAAGGCTTAGACCAATACCTCATAGCACATACCAAGAAAAACTCACTCCACCACACACACCACATACACATACAAAAGGACTGGACTGATTCAAAGTTCTACCAACACTGCACTAATGTATCTGTCTTTGCCACACATGCCCATATATATATACACACGCACATACACACACATATTATATATACATATATTAATATGCCTATATTCACCATATGAAAGAAAATATTAACCCATTGTGTAGAGTTTTAAAGAATTGCATAAACATCAGTTAATATTGACATCATTATCATCTCAACTTTTTTGGTGAAAGTCAGATAGAAGTGGTCTCAGGACAAGTGACAGTGCTTTCTTCTTTTATAATTAATATCCTGTGAACTACTGAATAGGTAAATAAAATGAATGCATTTTGAGAATGAAAAAGATGATTGGAAGATAAACTTATTTTCTTTGTATTCACCAAAAACATCCATAGAATAAATTCTGTATGCAGTGAACAAAAGGGATTGTAGTTCATCCTGTTCCACATGATTTTAACTTTCTTGCACTAGATGTCTAAATTTTAAAAGATTTTCATGATGAGATTAGGAAATGAGCATTACACATGGGGACACCTAATAAAAATGTTATTATTTTTTATGGATAAACATCATGTTGTGGGAAACAGTTCTGTTTATAATGATAATGTGGCACCATAAACTAATACAATTTATTTGTTCAATTATCAAGGATATTTTTGAGGTTTGTATCTTCGGTATAGGAATGAGTCATTTATTAGTTTACAAACTATATCAAGCTTCTGGTCTGGCCTTGTGACCATGATGTTCTAGGCATCCACTGTGACTAAATCTTTGCAGTTCCCAACATTTCCCTGAACAATTTGCATCAATCAGTAAGGTACTTAGAGCACTGTTGCCCACAGCATTCCCAAGTTGGGTTCAAAATAGATTAAAATATAATGGGGAAATATTTAACAATAAATGAAATACAACAGAACATAAACAATGTTAAAATATGGCTTTCTAGGTTGGTTTGTATGGCTCAAGGTTTTCTGTGTTGGTATATGTCAAAGGAAGGGCTTAAGCCCAAGTCTTCCTGCATCCATACTCAACTTTGTGCTCAATATGCGATGCTGTTTTTCCTAAAGATTCTCTTCCTATAAAATTTCTACTGTCACTGACATGAGCCTGAATTGCTATCATGAACACTTTCATTTCAATGAACAAATCCACATGACTCATTCATTTTTTATACTTTGGTGTCAAAATATTGTTGAGTAAGTTTATGTGGATTTTACCCACATTTTACTTTTTGGAGAGAAATTGTTCATTGTTCCAGAGCAGCTTTCTGAAGATGAGGACGGTATCTTGTCAATTTTGTACATGTTTTTCTCATTTGTTTTGCTATTCTAAAAACTATTACTGCAAGGGTAGGAACTGAATGAGTCAGACAATCAGCTTTCTCCACTTAAAGTAAGAAACAAGATAGAGGTGGTGGTACAATGGATAAAAGGTTGTTTGGGACTGCAGACAGGAAGACCTAAGTCCAAGTGCAAGTCAGTCAGCTTTGGTTTGATCATTCCTTCCCTCCCATGTTCCCACTAAGAGAGCTTTATGAGGAGAGAACTCTATTGAATCAATCTATCAAGGCAACACACTACTGTATGCCTAATCATTATGTGTGGGTCCTCAATAAAATATCAAGCCAGTTCGGAACTCAAGGTGATTCAAGTATCTGATAGGTAGAAGGGAACCATTCCAGCAAAGCCTCTCAGAAAAAATTTCAGGGGTGAAGGTTGGAGGAGAGGAAACTTTGAGCCTTGGTCTGCTCCTCTTCACCCTTGAGTAGAATAAGACCTTGTGAAGTTTGCAGTTAGAGAATTTCCACTTCTCATTTTGCATATTGAAAATTTCCCCTGAACAGGGGTGACTAGTGGCAGTGAACCATGGAAAAATCAGACACAATGAAAAGTCAGCTTCAGAACTCTACAAGGAAACCTGAAGAAAGCTAATCTATATCTAAGAAGATCTGGGGGAGGGACCCTGGCATACACAGGAGGGCCTGCTGCACAGGTTCTTAGATCTGCTTTTCTAAAAGGAAAGCAACTTCTGAAGGGTCAACAATCTACTTCAATTAAGCACGTATATCATTCACTTACTTTAGGGGAAAAGGCACTGTGAACTTCAGTGAAAATACAAACAGAAATTACAAGTAGAAATTACAAACAGAAGGACCAACAGACAGGGCTTCCAAGTGTCTGACCGTAGACATCTTACATCATTACCAGTGAGAGAAACACCAACATCTGGGTTTTCAAAGTCAAGGGACTTCTTAAAATGGCTGCCCAGAGTCTCATCTGGCACCAGAGCCTTCTTCCAAAAAATAAACCTCAAAGCAAAACCTCACCTCAGAGTATATGTACTCTTTTGAGGACTGGAGGGCACAACCCTTTAGACCCTGTGTCTCATTAGAAAGTAACAAAAGGTGTCTGAGGCCTATTAATGGGTGGGGAAGATCTTTAAGTCTTTCCCCCCACCCATTATTAATCTTACATTAACCTTACAATCCACAAAAAGGAGAAAAGGATAAGCAGCAAAAGGATGTCCATGAGCTAGAAGTTATTCACTGTGATAAATGTGCCTTAAATTTGAGCCCTTATTACCTTATATTCTGTATGTACTTCTTTAAAAGTATGCCTCTGATTTAGGGAGTGAAGATGTTTCTTAAGTTAGGCTTGCATAACATACCAGGGGCCATCTCCGGTTGTTCTGAGCTTTATCTGGCCACTGGTCCCAGAGGGCTCTGGAGGAAGAAGTGAGGCTGGTGACCTTGCTACAGCCCTTTCTCACTATAATCCAATTCAGTGACTTGTATAAGTCATGGCATGATCTTCCGGATGTCATGGTCCTCTTTGAGAAGGAAAGAACCACAGCAGCATCATTACCAACATGAATACCATCTTAGTGAATGCTCATCTCCAAACATCTCGCTAGCTAATTGCTATAGCCGATAATCAGATGGAGGAAACACGATCAAATGTGTAAAATTAGGGGGTTTAAGAACCTAGGGGACTACTGAAAAATACCCTCTGAAAGGATGCTATCTTAAGTCTTAAGAAATGAGTACCAGTCAACTAGAGAAGTCTGTGGTCAAGGTCAAGAAATGCTGCAGTAGAAAGAAACTATAAATCAAATGAAGGACTCCTGAGCATTAGCAACAGAAATAAACACCCAACTCCTCAGGGAATGGCCCTAGAACCCTAAAGGGAGGGGTACAGCAGTCATGCTCTGCCAGCGAACAAGAGAGGTGGCAAATACCTCTCCAGCGTGTGCTTCGTTTATGCTAAGATTGATATACTTAATTATTGATCCCTCCAACAGTGCCCTTCCCTTTGCTGTGGATGTCAGTAAGTCTCCCAGCAGTCTCAGAATGTAGATGTTAGGCATTTGGTGCATAGGTTTAATATTATATTACTTTATTGTTCATCTTAACTATTAGCAAGATGTTGTTTCCCTGCTTGTCCCTTTTAACTCAGTTTTGGTTTTGCTTTTCTTTGTTTGAGATCATGATTGCTACCCCTTCCTTTTCTTTTTACTTCACTTGAATCATAATACATTCTGCTCCAGCCCCTTCTTGTAACTCTGTGTGTGGTTGTGTGTTTTATAAGCAACTCGTTATTGAATTCTGGTTTTTAGTCCATTCTCTTGTTTAAGTGCATTTTATGGGTGGGATCATCCTGTTTACATTTATGATTTTTAACTCTGTATTTCTCTCCATCCTATTTTTTTTTCTATTTATCCTTCTTCCACATTTTATCCTGTTCCTCCTCTAAAGCTATTTTGCTTCTGACCATTGCATTCTTTTATTTGCCTTCCCTTTTATTGTTTTCCCACCTCTCCCCTTATTCTCTTTCCTTCCTACTTCCCTGTTGGGTAAGGTTTTTATTATTGCCAGTTGAGCATATATGTTTGTGTGTGTTTGTATGTATATAAATGTATGTATATATATATATATATATATATATATATATATATATATATATAAATGCAGATATGATTTTCCCTCTTTGACCCAATTTAGATATAAATTAGGTTCAAGTATTGCTGCCACCTCCAACATTTCACCCTTCCTTGTCTATCTCTTTTATGTGAAATAATTTTCCTCATTTTTCTCTTCCCCGTTTTCCCAGGGCATTCTTCTTTCTTGCTTATTTTTTATTAGATTTCACATGCTCAAGTCTAATTTTTACAGAGTTGTTTTCTTCATTGAGCTTTTGTGCCTTTTTTTATTTGACCATTTCTACTTTCTGAGGAGTTACGACCATCAGTAATTTTTTGTGCCTCTTTTACCAAACTGTTAATTGTCATTTCGTGATTTTCTACCTTTGTTTTCATTTCTCCACCTATTCCTCTACCCCTCTTATTTGATTTTGAAAATATTTTTTAAAACTCTCTCTGGAATTCTTGTTGGGCTTGTATCCATTTTATAGGTTTTTTCCTTTGAGGCTTTACTTGTAGCTGTTTTGACTTCCTTGTCTTCTGAGTTTGTGTCTTGATCTTCTCTGTAACTATAGTAGCTTTTTTCATGGCCAGATTTGCTCACTTTTTCACCCTGATTCTTAATTTGGAACTTTTTGGTAATGTAAGGTTTCGTTCTTGGCATGATGGGATTGGGATGGTCACTGTTTCACTTTCAGACTTTTTAGTATTTCTGTTTTCAGATCTAGTTCCGGGGCTTTGGAAGTTTTTGGTGCTTCCAACTTTGTGTGATCTGAAAAGTGGTGTGGTCACTGCTCTCCTAGTCTGCATTCTGGTCCTTATCCAGGAAGGGCCCCTCCCTGATTTTGTGGGATAGCAACTGATACCTTTCTTCAGTGCTCCTCCTCCTTTGGCAGAAATGATGTTGGTACTGTTTCTTAAAGTCCCTGATCCTCTGGAGCTGGAGGTGACACTGCCCCTCAGGTCTTTCACTCCCTAAGATGCTCCTCTGTGCCCTTGAACTATGAGCCAGAAGTGGATATTGGCCAAATACCTTCTTAAGAAAAAGTGCTTCTTTCTGCCCAGTAGCGTTTGGTCCTGTATCCATCACTAGCCCAATGGTATCCAATAATCTCTTTCTGATCAGTTTCCATATCCCCTTACTGTCTTTGGCTTGAGAATTCCTGATGCTGTCATTGTTTCTGTCACTACTATTTAGTTCTGGCCTTGGTCTCCCATCACATCCAGGGCAATCTCCTGTCATCTTGATCTATATTTGGCCACTGGACCCAGTTGGCTCCAGAGGAGAGAGTGAGGCTGGTGACTTTGCACAGCACTGCCTCATTTCAGTTCAATTCACTTGTATGTCAAGACATTGCCTTCCTGATGCTATAATCTTTTTCAGAATGGAAGGACTGATAACAAGGAATAGCCACCACCTACTCCTACCACTGGTTTTTCATCCACGTGGATGCAGCACCAGCCTTTTCCCGTGTCATAGGTCTCTCTTTCTGAACTTTAATCTTGTCTTGGGCTGGAAGAATGTCTCACTCTGATCTTTTATTGGCTCAGTCACTCCAGAATTCAATTTCAAGTATTATTTTAAAGTTGTTTGGAAAAGAATGTTGGGAGAATTCTGCTAGGGCATCATCTTGGAAAAGTATTTTTTTTATTAATAAGATGATGTTTGATTCTGATTTCTAATACTTCTTCCATGCTCTTCTACTTTATGGAAAAACTTTAATCTTTTCACATTAATGTTTACAACTGGTCTTGTATTTACTTCCATCTTGTTAGCAGGAAGCATTTATTAAGCATTTAGTATCTGCCACCCACTGTGCTAAGCACTAGAAATTCAAAGAAAAGTCAAAGCATGATCTCTGCCTTCTTCAGTAGCTCACATTCCAATTTTAGAGAAAGCATGCAAACAACTATCTGCTTATTTATGTATAAAATCTCATTTACTTTGTGTATATATGTCTGTCTGTCTATCTACATCTAGATAGATATAGATATAGGTATGCATAGAGGTATCTAAATTGAAATATCTAATAGATACAGATTGTGTAGATATTAAATATCTCATATAAACAACAGATATAGATATTGCTGTATGTGTGTTTATATAAACACATATACAAATATAAAATCTACATATAAATCTTTGTGTAAATGAACGGTAATTTCAGAGGGAACATGCCAGCAGTGGTTGGAAGTGGTGATGTAGGGGAGTGGTAAGAGCATAAATGGCCTCTTGTAGAAAGAAGCCTAATTTGATCTGAGTCTTGGAGGAAACCAGGGAAATTCGGAGACAGGGGAATTCTTTTGTACTTTCCCTGTAACATGTCTCTTTGTCAGGAAGAAAAAAGGTGTAAAAGAAGGAGTTTGCTTAATATTAGTAATTTATAATTGAAATAGTCTTTTTATTCTGTTGCCTTCTTCTCCTCTCCATATTCTGTCTCTGTTTCTTTTTCCTTTTAATCCCCTCTTCTTGTGCTACCCTTTGTCTTTCCTTGCTCCTTTTCCTTAGAAAGCTTTTCTTCTTAATGGGTCCTCTCCCCACTCACCCCCTTTTCTACCTATCTCCTTTTTGAGTTCAGTGTATTTCTTTACTCAAATCTTTTTGTGTTTGTATGTGTGTATTAGTTTATGTGAATTTGCTCAACTTTCTTTTGTTAGGTTCAGGTGAAATTAAGATTAATGAGATTCCCATTCCTTCTTTTCTTCCATGTTTTTATACTTTTAAACTTGTGGATGCCTGTAATGGCAAAATGTTACATTTGCTGTGCTTTCTCATGTTTTTCTTTCCAGCATATTTTTTTCTTTTCTCCTCATTTTTTTTTCTATCTCCTGGCACCATTAAACAATAGCATAGGCGGAGCCAAGATGGCGGAGTAGAAGGACGCACATTTATGAGCTCCGAGCCCACAACCCATGGAATTGAGGTAAAAAGAGATCCCCATAAATTCTGAATCACGGCAGGGGGTGCATAAACATAGGGGAAGAGATTTCCGTTCCACTGAGCCCTGGAGAGCCGTCCCCGGGGTCCATCGCGCTCCGGAAAGCGGACCCCACCCCCAGCGCTGCCCTGGCCGTGGCCCCAGAGAAGCTGACCCAAGCAGGCTTCAGAGAGGAAAGCTCCGGGGGAAACTCCGGCAGCCGGGAAAGTCCCTCCGCCCACAGAAGCTACAGGTCAGTGAGAAAGAAGGCTGGGCTAGGGGAGGGGAGCAGAGCATCTCCGTGACTCGGGCCCCCTCGGGAGGAAGCGGCAGTGGCAGAGACAGGGACAGGAAGCGGCGGAGGCAGAGGCGTGGGCGGCGGCTGAGGCGCAGTGGCCCAGGACTCAGGAATCCCCCAGCAGCAGGTAGGCTCTTCAATACTGATGGTCTTTCCAACCTGAGGGAGCTGAGCCTGGGAGATGGCCCTACCCCCACCCCGCTCTATTACTGAAGGCCTCTGAATAAAACCCCTGAGGGAGCTGAGCATAGGAGGCGGGCCCCCCACCCCGCCCTCACCAGCTCTGTTCCTGAAAGTCTCTGCAGAAAGCCCCTGAGGGACCGAGCTTGGGAGGCGGCCCTGCCCCCACCCCTGCGCCAGAACTAAAGCTTGCTGCCAGAAAGCGCATTTGAATCTCAGAGGCCAAGCACTAGCTGGGAGGATCCAGGCGGAGGTGGAAAGGAATCTCAGAAGCCAAGTAACTGGCTGGGAAAATGCCTAGAAAAGGGAAGAAAAATAAGACTATAGAGAGTTTTTTCCAACAAGTGCAAATGATCCCGACCTTCGGATCTGATGGCGAGAACGAGAACGTATTCTTGCCATCAGGGAAAGATGTGGAGGGCGGGGCCTCAGTACCCCAGACACCCCAGGGGGCTGTCGGGTGGGCTCAGGCCTTGGAAGAGCTTAAAAAGGATTTTGAAAAGCAAGTTACGCAGGTGGAGGAAAGACTGGGAAGAGAAATGACAAAGATGCAAGAAAAGTATGAAAAACAGGTCAATACCTTGGTAAAGGAGAGCCAAAAAAATGCTGAGGAAATTAACACGTTGAAAAATAGGCTCACTCAATTGGCAAAAGAGGTTCAAAAAGCCAATGAGGAGAAGAATGCTTTCAAAAGCAGAATGAGCCAAATGGAAAAAGAGGCTCAAAAGCTCACTGAATTTAATAGTTCTCTCAAAATTAGAATGGAACAGATGGAGGCTAATGACTTTACGAGAAACCAAGAAATCACCAAACAAAACCAAAAGAACGAAAAAATGGAAGAGAATGTGAAATATCTCATGAGAAAAACAACTGACCTGGAAAATAGATCCAGGAGAGACAATTTAAAAATTATGGGACTACCTGAAACTCATGATCAAAAAAAGAGCCTAGACATCATCTTCCATGAAATTATCAAGGAAAACTGCCCTGACATTCTAGAACCAGAGGGCAAAATAAGTATTGAAAGAATCCATCGCTCTCCACCTGAAAGAGATCCAAAAAGAGAAACTCCTAGGAACATTGTGGCCAAATTCCAGAACTCCCAGCTCAAGGAGAAAATCTTGCAAGCAGCTAGAAAGAAACGATTCCAGTACTGTGGAAATACAATCAGGATAACTCAAGATCTAGCAGCTTCTACATTAAGGGATCGAAGGGCATGGAATAGGATATTCCAGAAGGCAAAGGAACTAGGACTCAAACCAAGAATCACCTACCCAGCTAAACTGAGTATAATACTTCAAGGGAAAATATGGTCTTTCAATGAAACAGAGGACTTTCAATCATTCTTAATGAAAAGACCAGAGCTGAAAAGAAAATTTGACTTTCAAACACAAGAATGAGAAGAAGCATGAAAAAGTAAACAGCAAAGAGAAGTATTAAGGGACTTACCAGAAATGAACTATTCACATTCCTACAGGGAAAGACAATATTTGTAACTCTTAAAACTTTTCAGTATCTGGGTAGTTGGTGGGACCACACATACACATGTACACACATGCACACACATACACACATGCATACACATACAGAGACAGAGAGCACAGATTGAACTGAATAGGATGGGACCATACCTTAAAAGAAATTAAGGTAAATGGTGAGAGAGAAATGTAGTGAGAGGAAAGAGGGGGAAATGGAAGGGGGTAACTATATGTCATTTAAGAGGCAAGCAGGAGATTTTTTTAGTGGAGGGAAAAAGAGGAGAGCTGAGGAAAAAAAAAAAAAACCAAGAAGTTTACCCTCATCACATTTGACTAAACGAAGGAGTGAAATGCACACTCATTTTGGTATGTTAACCTGTCTTACAGTATAAGAAAGCGGGGGAGAAGGAGATATTGCGGCGGGGGGGTGGATGATGGAAGGGAGGGCAAAGGGAGGAGGGAGTAATTGAAAGTCAACACTTGGGGAGGGACAGGATCAAAAGACAGAAGAGAAACAATGAGGGGCAGGTTAGGAGGGATGGTAATTCAGTTAGTCTTACACAACACGACTATCAGGGAAGCCATTTGCAAAACTACACAGATATGGCCTATATTGAATTGCCTGCCTTCCCAAAGGGAATGGGTGGGGAGGGAGGGATGGGGAGAATTTGGAATTAAAAGTTTTAGGAACAACTGTTTAGTTTTGTGTTGCTACTAGAAAAGAAGACATACAGTTAATGAGGAATAGAAAGTCATCTGGCCCTACAGGAGAAAAGAGAAGATGGAGACAAGAGAAGGGAGGGATGACAGAAGAGAGGACAGATTGGAGACAGGGAAAATTAGATTGCTTGGGGTATTGGGGTGGGGGGATGGGATAAAAGGAGGGAAAATTTGGAACCCAAAAATTTGTGAAAATGAATGTAAAAAGTTAAATAAAAAAACAAACAAACAAAAAACAAAACAATAGCATATTCACCCCCTTTCGAGTATTTTTTAAGACTGGAACTCGGCCTGTCTTATTTAAAATTCTCTATTACCCTTAAAGTTATTCAAATTATAAGAATCCCTGGTTTCTTCTCCTCCTGTTAGCATGCAAACAATTTATGCTTATGTCGTTCCTTCCAAATGATCAATGTCTTTACCCATTTTTGTGTATGTTGACTTTTGTATTTGCATTTTAAATAGCCTCCTACTTTCTGGCCTTTTTATTAGACTGTTTTTAAGTCTTCTGTTTCATTAAAGGGCCTGAGGCTGAGTTCTTTCTTAACCTCTATATTCTTGGATGTTTGAGCAGGCAAGAATGGGGAATTGAGTTGTGATATAGTGTCCTGACCCTGCTTTGATTTTCTGCTTTTCTGCCAGCTCAAACTTATCTTAAAGGACTATAATGTCACTATAGTATTCATGCCCCAAATCTGCTACTTCAGTTTTTATTTAATTATCATCAATAAAATCTTTTTTTCTTCCCATATTGGAAAATTTGTCTTACATGGCCGTTGCTTTCATGAGGCAGACTAAACCTTCATCATTCATTTCCAAATATACCTTAATTAATTTGGGCTTGGTCTAGGATGACGACTTGCCTGGAGAAGAAATGCTTCAGACTCAAGTCAAGTGTGATAATGCTGATAGCAGTATTGAAGATAGAAAATGTCAGTCATAGAGTGAGGAAGAGTAGAGTTTGAGATTTATTGTGAGAGAAAAGAATAGGCGAGATCAAATGAAGCCCTTTTTCTGTTAGGGTGCATATTCACCAAACGTACCATTTTTGTTTGGTTAGGATTGTGGGCACCATAGAAGGCTGAATCAGAAGCTGCTTTGGGATTACAGTGTAGAGAAAGATGATCATGTTGTTGGCCTTCCTTTTCAAGCTGGAATGACCCTAGGAATAGACCAGTAACCCAGCTTCTAAAGCTGAGCACTACGCCTTCCTTCTCCTTTGTTCTCTTGAGAACTTGAGAAAACTTGACTGATTGCAAGTGAAGTAACTGACACAGGGGCTTTTCCTTAATGGTCCAACTCAGGGTTCTGCCTTGTCTAAACCTTTATTTCAGAGTCACATTAATAGAACGTTCAACAGGGAAAGGGTTCTAGAGGTCATTTTATCTAATTTTATCAGAGAGGAAGTAGAGATGCATGAGCACAAACAAGTGGTAGGTAGACATACTGCCAATACAAGTCAAGGTCAGGAGTATATTACAGTATACACCTTTCCACATGGTCCTAGGATTTTTGACACAAGCTGGAAGGAACCCTAGAGATCTAGCCCAACCCCCTTCCTTTACTAGGCAAGAAACTGTTATGTGACTTCTTCAAGGTTATCCAGTTAGTAAATGGTGGATGTGGAGCTTGAATCCATCTCTGACTTCAAATTCAGAACTCTTTCCATGGTACTATGTTACTGATTCTGTCAGGTTATTTAAGTTTATTGACAGAGTTGCCCCTCTTCATTGCAAGGGTGTAGAAGATAGGAAGAAAACATGGCGGATGTCATCTTGGTTCTCCATGACATTAAGAGCATAACTTCTCCAAATTCCCCTAACTCTGCAGAAATGCATGTTTTAGTAAACAACAGGAGAAGAATATTTTTAAAGTCATTTGGTAACTTTATTAGATTAGAACAAAATGACTTTCTATTCAGCTGTGAACTACTATAGCCTCTGGCTCAGTGTAATGAATGAATGGAGAAAAACACATTTATTGATTCCCAGTGTACAAGTGGAAAGAAGAATTTCTCTAATTCCATAGTATGATCTTACTGTATTTTATTCCCATGTTTTGTGAAATAGAAATGCACTCCTGCTCCAGATTCCTGTATTCCAGGAGGTGCTACGATGCCTGAGGCAGAGGAGTAAAGTCAGCCAGCAAATGTGATGGCCACCCTACTGCCCACTGGCTGTTGTCTTTCACGTAAACACCTTTGCTGTGATGGAGCCACAAGGCCATGGCAATGGCAATTAGCAGAACTCTTGCCAAGACTTAGAGAATTTCAGTTTCTAGTTTTTGTAAAGCAATAACAATGACATCATCTAGCCTGATTGATTTTTGAGATTTTTAAAGCAGAGTGATGGTTGACTCTTGTACAGAATGACAGTTTAAACTTTGCATCCTTCTAGTAGAACTTGGATGCTTTAAGACTATTTGTAGGAAAACTACAGCATAAACATTTGGTTTGTGATATGGCATCACCCTTTTGCTGTGTGCCTAGACTTTGTTGGAGCTTATTGCCATGACTAGTATCTGTAGATTTTATCTAACTCTGCCAAGGAGGAAATGGAGATCCATGAGCACAACTAATGGGTCAAAGAACACAACACCATCACCATTATAAGTCTAGGTCCTTTTCACTGTTTAGCTTGTCAGAATATTTATTTTTCCATTTAACATTCCATTTAACATTTTTCTCTCCCAGGAAATTCTCTCCCCACCATTAAACAAAGGAAAAAGAAAAGAAATGGAAAAAAAATCCTTTTAACAAGTACACAAAATGAAAGAAAATATTTCCACATCAGCCATATCAACAGTATGTCTCATGATGTATGTGTCTGGAGTCTGTTACCACTCTGTCAGACAGTTGTGGATAGTATATGTCATTCTTACTCCTCTGCAATCATGATTGGACGTTGTTAAAAATGTTAAGGCTTTTAGAGTTGTTTGTGTTTACAATGTTGTTATTGCTGTAGAAATGGTTTTGGAATTTTGATTCTGCTCATTTGATTTGAGGGTTTGGCACCATTTTTTTCATTATTTCTTATGATGCAATAGTATTTCATTATATTCATGTAACATAATTTTTTTCAGCCATTCCCCAATTGATGGGCAACCTCTTAGGTTCCAGTTCTTTATTAACATAACAACAACGACTATAAATATTTTTATAAATATGTATCCTTTTTCTACTTCATCTTTTTAGCATAATTTCTTGGTCATAAGATATGCATAGTTTGGTAACTTTTTGGCCAGTTTCATTAACCACTATTTTCCTTAGTTTTCTCAATTGTAAAATAATGATAATACTAGTACTTGCCTTCCAGGGATATTGCAAGAATCAAATGTGATAGTATTTATAAAACACAATAACTCCTGACACATAATAGGCCCTTAATATATACTTGCTTCTTTCCTTGTGAAGGGGAATTGATGTGGGAATGAAGACATGATTTCATGTTTGGAAATTAGCTTTTCAGTGATGGCAAAAAAAAAAAAAAATCCAAGTGGAGCCATCCTTATGGTAGTTCATAATGTGGGAGTAGGATATAAGTGATGAAGCCTACAGATAGATTTGGGTTTTATTTATTACAATGTAATATGAAGGTGAATAATCTTGCCAAAGGAGTAAATGTAGGTAGATAAGAGTAGGGTTTTCGGTCAGAGCCTTGCTCTCTATCTGCAGTGAGGGAAATAGGTTGAAGAAGAGGAGCCAGCAAAGGAGTCAGTGTAAGAGCAGTTAGACTTTGAGAGTCAGAAAAGTGCCATGGAAACCGAGAGAGGAATGTGTTGCAAGAAGAAAGTAAGAACTGATGGTGGAAGGTGCCATTTGTAATCTTTAGGACATCATATTTCATGGGATTGAGAATGTACTGTTTAGATATTGGTATGAAAGGTGTATTAGGGGAGTCTTTGAATTGAGTTTTAGAAGATGCCAAGGTTTTTTAAGATATGGAGGTTGGGAAGGAGGGTATCTAAGACACGGAAAACAGCTAGTGCATAGGAATGAAAATAATTAATGGAATGTTTTATGGGAGGAAAAACAACTAGACCAGCCCGGCTGAAGATTGAATACATAGAGAAGAATAATTTGTCAGATGATTGGAAAGAAAGGAAGGGTTCACGTTTGGGGAGATTTAAATGCCCAATAGAGGACTTCATATTTCATCCTTGTGTTAATAGAGAACCACTGGAGTTTATTGGGTGGTGAGTGTGAGTGATAGAGTGAGATCTTAGATTTAGAAAAATCAATTTGATGTCTTTGTTGAGGATGGATTGGAGTAGGGGAGAGATTTGAGAAAAGGAGACTAAATAGCAGGCTATCGTAATAGTCTAGGCAAAAGGTAATGCAGGCCTGAACTAGTGTGGAGATTGTTTGAGTGGAGAGAAAACGATGTTTCTGGGAAATTTTGAGCACATAGAAATGACAGTATTTGGCAGCTCATTGGATCTTGGAGTTTCTGGGAAGAAAGTTATAGATGACACTAGTGTTGCACATCTGGGTGTCTGGTGGTGTTACCCTTCGATAATGGTGTTCAGAAGAAGGGTGGGGGGTATTTTAAGGGCAAAAGATAATGTTTGTGATATGTTGAGAGTGAAAAGTATTTTTAATATTCACTTTGGAGCTCAGCAGAGAAACTACGGGGGTGGGGTGTGTGTGTGTGTCTGTGTGTGTGTCTCTGTCTGTGTCTCTGTCTGTGTGCCTGATGGTCATTTTTGTACACATAGTAGTTGTGAAGAAGTCTGGAAAGAAAAGGCAAAAGAAAGCAAGAAGAGAGGCTTTGAATATACCTTCAGTTAAGTGCCTGTGATTCTGACGAAGATCAGGTAAAGGAGACTGAAAGAAAGAGGGAGAGAGACATGGAGACAGATGAGGAGACTACACGATTTCCCCAGGTCAAGTTGATGATCTTTTTTCTTAACTCTTATTGTTGTCAATTTCTTTATAAAGTATGAATCTACTTTCATGTGAAAAAGAATGAATCTTTAATGATTTTGGGTATTTTACTGTTAAGTTTCAACATTTTTGCCATCATTTCACCCAGAATAGGCTGCCCACATCCCGTCAGGAATACCTACTATCTTGTGACCAAGCATGACTTCTGCCCCCTTTCCATTTTCTGCTCAGAGAGAGAGGATTGAGAATGAATGAGCATTGTGATTCGTTCTAAACATTATTCTAGAGAAAACGTCCCTTTCTGTAGTGTGGGTTGGTATTTAAGAAGCAAGCATAATTTGTTTCTAAGAAGGAAACTTGGCTTCACTTTCAAATTTTATAATCTGGGTGAGCCATATGGGAAGTTCATTTGATTGGATGCCATTGTTGAACCCAATTTTCATTGTTTCCCTGTGGTAAGCCTTGAATGTTAGAGATTATAAAAAATAATTTTCTCTGTTTTACAGAAACATCTTAAAGTCCTCACAATAACCAGGTCTGTGGCCATAGGTGTTAACAACAGCAACGCTAGCATTTATGTAGTGCTTGAAGCTTTACAAAGGGCTGTACATAGTATCTCATCTGTTCATTGTAATAGCCCTGTGAGGTAGAAGGTAGATCTGGTATTCTCATTTTTCTTTTGAAGAAACTAAGACTTTGAGAGGTTAAGTGACTTGCCTAGGATCACACAGCTAGTAAGTGTCAGATTCAGGTCTTCCTACCTTTAAGTCCATTACTCTTACCACTGTATCACACCTTACTTCCTCTGGTGCTTTCAGAAGAACCAGATTCTGTTTCCTGTTTGAGGTAAAGAGAAACTGTTCCTTTTACTCTTGTAAGTAAGCCTACCACATTAACTATGTATGTGGTAGATGAGTTGTGAAAGTAAAAATCAAAATTCATGAGACCATTTCATTTAACTTCAATTCAACACTTACTGTCTACTGTGTGCTCAGTACTGAAGATATAAAGGCAAAAATTAGATCACTCCTGCCTTCAAGAGACTTACATTCTTTTTCTTAATGTGTGTGTGGGGAGCCTATCTTCTGCTTGAAACAAATAACATATACACAGTTAAATAATATATTCAAAATTTATATAGAATAAATTTAAAAAGCAATTTTAGAGTGAAAGGATCTAAGAAAACTAAAAACTAGGGATAAGAAAGTGGCCCCTTTGAAGCAAGCTTGAGATTCTAAGAGATAAGGAAAGACCAGCAAATTCCCTTTATGTCTGTCCATTGGACAAAGTTTTTAGTGCAAGTCACTGCTGCTCCTTCCTTTATCTCTAAAAAATTATAACACATGCAAAATTTGTCATACTCTAGTATTTATAATTTTAGCACTTTACCATGTATTCTTACTTTGAATTAATTTCTAAACTAAATAGCCATTTCCATAAATGATATTTCTCCAACAAAAGGAATTTACAGTAATTGTGACTCTGTGATGTGTAAGACTGGGATTTATTGTATACATGACATAGTTTTCTTAATACAAAAACATTTATTTTGAAGATCCCTTATTTCATTTCCCAGCTGGATTCTTCCCTTTTCCCCCACTATGTTTGTCAGGAATGACACTATACATGTAGACCCACTGTGTTTTTGAAATTGATTACTCTTGTTCACTTTTTCACCATGAGGCTGATGTTTGCTTAGTCAGGATAGAAGAATATTGGGAGGTAGATGGAAGATGGGAGAAATTATTTAAGATGGGTGGTGGTGTTTGATATTCTTCTTCCCTTTAGAGTTCCTTTTTGGGAAAAATGGGTAGAATGTACACTGAAACATTCACTAGCTTCATTGATCAACACTTGGACTGGGATGAGTTTCAGCACAAATATTTCAGGCTACCATTTTGTAAGCACATTTCAGAAAATAAGTTTGATGAGCTTTGGAAACCATGCCAATGTAAGTGCTTAATGTCCCTTGTGGGGGGGGAGGGGGAGTACCACGTAGTGATGGAGAAATGGTACTTTGAATTTTAAGTTGGTTTAAATTTCTTTCTGTTTTGAAATCATAAGCTCCTTCTCTCTTCTTGCTGTAAAATTCAGAGACGTTTAGAACTCCTTCATTTTTTATGCTCTGCTAATTTTATTGTAATTTCATATTTTCTTGCTAAAAATGTTATAAATTTTATTACTTTTAAACTAGTTTTAATAGAACTAGTCATAAGAAAGGCAAAAAACCCTTGAGGGACTGTGAATTGTAGTAATCTACCTCACAACATGATCCTTAACAGTTGTCTTTTGAAACTTTCCTGAAAAGTATGCTACTGAAGATGTCTCTGGGGTATAAAAATGATTATAAAGCAAATTTTTATCAAGCACCTACTGTATGGAAGACACTATGGTGAATATTAGGAGAGGTAACTTAGTCCTACTTAGAACACTTCAGTCACCTAATAAGCATTTATTAAGCATCTGTTATGTGCCAGGCAATACCTTAGTCGCTGTGAATACAAAGAATGAAACAATTTCTACTCTGGAGGAGTCTGACCATAAGCAGACAACATTTTAAAGCAATTTATGTTAAGTGGCATATGATTGATACAGACTTGATGTAAGTGCTCTAGTAGTTAGGGGAGGAATTTGTCACTTTGACTGTAACGAATACAGAAAGTTTCCTAGAGGAGGTGGTATATATACATAGATTTCTCACTGCATGCATTTTTTTTTTAAGTTCTACCTTTTCCTTTCTAGTGTCCTCTCTCTCCTAAACTTAAAGTATGGTTGTGGGCAGGTTTGAGGGACATGGTTGAAGGTGATGTAAGTAGAAACTGCGTGGGGAGTGGAGGAAGAATTCTGTGCCTTTTTTCCCCCCTCTCTCACCTCAAGTACTGTTTCATAGTTTACTAAAACTATTTGTTTGATCATGGTGAATACTGCTACTACAATTTATTTGATAGTTTGATGAATGTGTATTCTACTTGGCATGAATACTCCCTCTAAAAGTACAAATCAAGTTATCTGTTTTTTAAAAAAAAAATTTTGCAATTCATGTCCATATCTTCCTGTACATTTTTCTTTTGGAGGGGTAAGGCAGGGCAATTGGGGTTAAGTGACTTGCCCAAGGTCACACAGCTAGTTAAGTATCAAATGGCTGAGATCACATTGAACTCAGGTCCTCCTGACTCCAGGCTTATACTCTATTTACTGCGCCACCTAGCTTCCTCAATTCTAGTAGGCAGAGGCCTGTGGAGGGGCAAGTCCTTCCCGCTCGGAGATAGTGTTGTATGTTGAGGAACAAGATTCCTGAAGCCCACTCCCCTCATCCCAAGACCACAGAACCTAAATCAGCCTTGTTAGTCCCGGGTCCTCAGCTCCAAAGCCTGCCCTGCTAAGTGAGAGGTTAGACCATCTTAGTGCACATAACTGCTTCCTGGCCATGATTTTGTGGTAGGAGAGGCAGCAGGACTTGGCTCCTGTGCTGTCCTCTAAGACAGCACCTCCTTGCTTTGGGGTGGCAGGTCTAGGTTTTGCTTCTCTTTTGAGATCTTCCTCAGTCCTCTCAAAAAAGGGAGCAGAGGCTGGCTGGCTTGAGGGGACTTCATGCTGTTCCCCTGGCAAAACATCTTCAGGTACTGGGAGCTGTATATTTCAGAGTGAGTGTCAGCAGGCTGTCCTCTAGACACAATCTCGCCTCACCCCATGTGTCTCCTGCCTCACCCCCATGTCTCTGAGGGAAAGGGATGTTCATACTTAGATCCGGTTTGAGGTCCCCTTGCATAGCTCAGAGGGAGTGGTCATAGTGACTTCCAGGCCAGGGGATAGGGTGGAGAGAGGGAATTTGGGGACCAGGGAAATGAAACAATCAACTAGACAGAAGAGGCAAGAGAGGAAAAAAAAAGAAGTCCTATTTTCTTCCACTCCTTATAGTCCATCATTTCCCACACCATCATCTCTCTATCTCAGAACCCAGAGAATCAAAAAGTCTTCATCCTCATATTTGCATAGTAAATTCTTTACAAGGAGATTGCCCAGTGTGCTGGAGGCCTTCATCAGTCTCTGCTGCTTTTGCTTGGTGTACCACTGGCTGTCCATTGGCATTTCCTTGATTCTGCCAGCCTTTTTTAATGATTCATTTATCTTCTATGTCTTTGCAATGCTAACAGCCTGTTCTTGGCTACCTTGTATGTCCCTTTGGGCTTCATTGAGAAGCTCTGGATCATTTGAAACATTGTACTGTTTCTCAGAGGTCATCCAAATTGCTGTCTTTTTATTTAGTACTAATCTAAGTATACTGTCCTTCCATGGTGTTTGTCTAAGGTAGATGTCCTGAGAAATCAGCTGTATGCACTTATATACTGTTCTGCATCCAGTAGGTTTTTCTGCTCTCTGTCGTTAGACTACACTCTGATGTATAGCAGATCTTATTTAGGAGGCTCAACAGGTACTCTTTGACTTGATGCTATCAGCACAATGGGTAAGTAGATAAAATTGGAGAACTAATTCCGTCCTCATTTAGAATTCTCTTAAAAAAATTTGTTTTCCGTTTTCAACAATCACTTCTATAAGTTTTAAATTTTTCTCCCCCTCCCTATGATGGCATGCAATCTTATATGTGTTCTACACATGCATTCTTATTAAACACATTTTCACATTAGTCATATTGCATAGAAGAATTAAAACGAATGGTGAAACTATGAGGAAAACCAAACCAAAACAAAATATAAGAAAATAGAAAATAGTCTCCTTCATTCTGCATTTCAACTCTGTAGTTCTTTCTTTGGATATGAATGGCATTTTCCATCGAGTCCTTTGGAAATGTTTTAGGTCCTTGCATTGCTGTGAAGGGCTAAGTTTGTTAGAAACAGTCCTCCCACACTGTGGCTGTTTCTGTGTATAGTGTTCTCCTGGTTCTGCTCCCCTCACTCAGCATCAGTTCATGTAAGTCTTTCCAACTTTTTCTGAAGTCCACCTGTTCATCCTTTCTTTTAGCACAATAGTATTCCATTACATTCACATACCACAATTTATTCAGTCATTCCCCAATTGATGGGCATCCCCTTGATTTCCAATTCTTGGCCACCACAAAAAGAGCTGCTATGTTTTTGTACATGTGGATCCTTTTCCCATTTTTATGATCTCTTTGGTATACAGCTCTAGAAGTGGTATTACTGGGTCAAAGGGTATGCACATTTTTGTAGCCCTTTGGGTATAGTTCCAAATTACTCTCCAGAATGATTGGAGCAGCTCACAGCTCCACCAGCAATGAATCAGTGTTCCAGTTCTCTCACATCTCCAACATTTATCATCTTCTTGTTTTGTCATGGTAGTCAATCTGATAGGCGTGATGTGGTACCTTAGAGTTGTTTGGATTTGCATCTCTCTAATCAATAGTGATTTAGAGCATTTTTTCATATGACTGCAGATAACTTTAATTTCTTCCTCTGAAAACTGATTGTACGTATTCTTTGACCATTTAAAAATTGGGGAATGACTTATATTCTTGTAAATTTGACTCAGTTCTCTGTATATTTTAAAAATGAGGCCTTTATCACAGATACCAGCTGTAAAAATTCTTTCCCAGTTTTCTGCTTCCCTCCTAATCTTGGCTGCATTGGCTCTGCAAAAACTTTTCAATTTAATATAATGAAAATTGTCCATTTTGCATCTTATAATGTTGTTTAACTCTTATTTGGTTATAAAGTTCTCCATTCTCCATAAATCTGGCAAATATACTATTCCTAGCTCCCCTAATTTGTTTATAGTGTCAGCCTTTATACCCAAATTGTGAACCCATTTGGTCTTTATTCTGGTATATGGTGTCAGGCACTGGTCTATGCCTGGTTTCCATCACATTATTTTCCAATTTTCCTAAGTTTTTGGCATACAGTGAGCTCTTATCCCAGAATCTGGGGTCCTTGGATTTGCCAAACAATAGAGTGCTATAATCATTGACTACTGTGTCTTATGTACTAACCTATTCCACTGATATACCTGTCTTAGCCAGTACTAAGTAGTTTTAATAATTGCTGCTTTATGATACAATTGGAGATCTAGTATGACTCTGCTGCTTTATAATACAATTGGAGATCTAGTATGACTGCCACCTTCCCTAGCATTTCTTTTCATTAATTCCCTTGATATTCTGGATTTTTTGTTCTTTCAGATGAATTTCGATATTATTTTTTCTAGCTCTAGAAAACAATTTTGGTAGTTTGATTGGTGTGGCTCTGTTCTTTAGAACTCTTTGGTGGATATTCTTCCTAACTGGCAATTACTTCTCGTGAATATATATTTCTTTTCTGTTTTATGCCTTGCTTATCATTTGTAATTGGAGGGTCATTGACCAAAGTTCTCTCTGCCACATCTTTCCAGGATCACATATGACTTAAACATGACATCAACACTAGAAGGAGGAGAGAAATTTTGTCAATATTTTTAAATACCAAATTAAATGCTTTTTTAGTCAAATTATGATAAAATAATGATAGCTTTCAGTCAGTTGTGTAATAAAAAAAGATGTCTGCTAAAGAATGTCATTTTAGTCTTGTATTCTGCCATGTATTTATTTTTTATTTTTATTTTTTTTAATTATAAAGATGAAAAGTAAGCATATGGATTGATTATTATTGATGTATTTTTAAAATCCTCTTTTTTGGTATCATAACAGTATCTGTTTATCTTCAAATGTTTGGTGTCCTTCACTCTTTCAAATTTTTTAAGAATGTAAGCCATAGTGATCTTGAAATGATGTTGCCTGAGGCATTGAACTTACCCCTATATACTCATTCTAGTTCATCTTACTTTTCTTCTCTGTGTGTGTTTGTGCTATTTTTCCTTGTTGAACAGCATATTAGGGACCATCAGTAAACATTTATTAAGCACCCATTATGAGCCAGTCACTGTTAGATGTTGCAGTCTGCATGTGTTCTTTTCACTGTCATGGATGGAGAGAACATTTTGTGGTTTTAATCTTAATGGCTCTTTAAAAATGTTCATTTGTTTGTTTTCCTCACAGTTTCATCCTTAAATTATCTTGAGTATAATCTAATTTAATTGAGCCTTCACTGAACTTTTTGTAGATGTTTTTCACTTTGCTGCTCACTGTTTTTGTAAGATACTGCTCACAATCTTCTATACTCCTTTCCTGAAAGACGAGTTTGAATTCTAAACTAGTATTGCCCCTTGCTGTCATAGCTCTTCTTAGCAAGGAAGTCATTGTTTGCTGGTCAAGCAAAGACTCTTTATTAGTTAAAAGACTTTTATTTTCCTCATTCTGACATTTGATGTATATTAATAACAGTTTATCATTTAGAAGTTTTGTCATATTTTGCTTTAGTATCATCTTCTCTTCCCCCTTCCACTAGAGGACTGCCCATTGTAACAAATAAGAAAAAATAAAGTTGGCAAAATTAGGAATCATCTGAACTTGACAGTATACTGTATCCAGAACGAGGTCCCCAACTTTGCAAAGAAAGGGAGGAGACAATATTTCTTATTTCCTTTCTGTGTTCAAGCTTGGTCATTCTAATTTATTGGTTGCACTTTAATAGAAAATCATCATAATTTGTGTTATATCATAACTGTTTGTCCATTTTACCCCCTTTTAAGATAGATAGCAGTTAAATTATCAGTTAAATTAATCAATTAAAGTGTTTTAGTAGGTTACGATCAAATTGGGGATTACAATAACTACCATTTATATAGTCTTTAGCGTTTACAATTCACCTTACATATCTTATCTCATTGTTTATTATCTCTTTATTGTACTGTGAGCTCATTGAGGGCAAGGCAAAGCTCATTTTTGGTTTTCTTTATATTTTCACTGCTTAATTATCACAGTGTCTGGCAGTTAGTTAAGTGCTTAATAAATACTTTTTAACTTGAGAGGTAAAATTAGAATTGTCTTAATTGCATACAGTATCATAATTTCATCTCTGTTCTAATTTGTATGGATTTTGACACATACTCTGATGAGTTGATGGTTTGAATGTATAGTCAGATTTAGGCAGCACAAAGTGGCACAATGAATAGAGTGACCCTCACCAGCTGTGTGACCCAGGGCAAGTCACTTACCTTCTGTCTGCTTCAGTTTCCTCAACTCTAAAATGGGATAGTAATAGCATCTGTCTCCAGGATTTTTGCGAGACCTTGAAATGATGTTACTAGTATTAATGTAAGCTATGATTTTTGTTATTATTATATATGACCAACTCGTGTCATTAGGAAATAGCTCCTACATAGGTAACTCCTGTATAGACTACTCCAACATAGCTGCTGTCTTTTAGGGGTGGTATTTGTGTGGACAATGCCTCCTGACCCCATTGTTTAAGAAAATATTCGAGATATATGGGTGTTAAGATTTTGTGAGGTGTTCAAACCTTTGGACCTTTTTTGATCTTTTATCCTGAATCATAAATTGGAACGCATTTTCCTATGCTTTCCTGTGCCCATATTTGCATTGAAGTATTATATTATACCGAAGTAGATCTTTATTTAATTTAGAAGATCCTATCAAGTATCTTGTAGTATCTCTCTCCCTCCTTGTCCTATTGTTTTGTAACATATCCCTTTTCCCCTTGTCTATATCTTTGCTGCTCTCAATGCAAAATAGAGAGTTTGGGGCTCCATGGCAACATCTTATATTTCTTTGACAGTATATCACCATGCACATAAGATATATCTTACCATGGTCTAAGAATAACAAGAGACTTTATAAGCAAGTGTTACTGCATAGTTAAATGTTGTTTTCAATGAGATCTTGAAAGTAGAATCATAAATATTTGATTAGATGTAAGAAGAGAAAAAGTCCCACATACATGTGTCTGTCACATTACAGGATACATATAGATCTCAAAAATCCTTTAGTCTAAGTTAGGATGGTCATCCTGGACTTTGAAATTAAGCATGAAGGAGAAGGGATAAAAATATGCCCCCAAAGTAGCAGGCCATTTAGAGCAGTTTCTGGGAATTATGAACTACAAATAAAGTGAATGCTCATCAATAGTGGAAAGGCTGAAAAAAACGTAATATATGAATGAATGTCTGCTAGTCAGCATGGTGTTGTGGAAAGAAGACCGAAGTGAGTGAACGTAATTGGATTGTTTATTGTGAAGTAGAAATGAATATGGAAAATATCAAGAAGCAAGATGTGAATAGATATAGAGAATTAAATGAATGGATCCAGAAAGGACAAAAAGAAGGAAGGAAGAAAGAAGGAAATATAATTCTGAGTAACGAAAAACAGAAAGGAGTAATGCTTCCAGAGAACAGATAATGAAACGCACATACTTTTCATAGAGAGAAGTGAGTGAATTCTAGGGCAGAATATTGTACACATTGGCAGATAATCCGTGGATTGCATGTTTTTCATGTAACTGTTAATTGTTCCTGTGATTTTATCTTTGACTTACTTGTTATTTTGCATTTCATTAAGTCTCCATTTGTGATTGTGTCTTTTGTTTGTGGTCCCTGAACCAAAGACTGTTTCTAACATGTTATGATTTTTCTGTCTTTTTACATTTGTTTGCAATATCTTTGTGCCCTGATTCATACTACTTTTTTGGCAAAAGTTCCAAGTGGTGTTGATAAACATATATATTCTTTTGCAGTCCCATTTATGGAGACACCACACATCTTTTAGTTCTAGTTTCTCCGTTAGATTTTTAGATAAAATTTCCATTTTTAAATGTCTTTCTGTTAATGTTCTCCAACTCTGAAAGTGAGTTGTTGAAATCTCCTGTTACTATTTTATTACTGTCTATATATTTTTAGCTCAATTAATGTTTTCTTAATGAATTTGAATTCTAAGGTATTTGGAGCATATACATTTAAGGCTGACATTGGTTTGTTTTCTCTGATTTTAGCATAATGTAGCTTCCTTCTTTATCCCTTTTGAATTTTTGAATGTGTGTTTTTGCTTTCTAAGACAACATGATTGTGGCATCTGTTTTCTTAAAAATCACTTGATGTCTAGTACATTTTTAGATGAAGTCTTTTTATTTCATTGTTTTACTTTGCCTTAAAGGGAAGAAACAAATAACTATAATGTTAAAAAAGAAATCAAAGTTTATTTTTAGAAATAAAATATTATTAAAGAGAACTAAATTTAAAAAAAATTTTCATTTATAATATTTATACTTAGTGTCCTTATGATGCAACCTACTAAAACTGTAAGAAGCCTGTAACTTTGCAGAGAAGAAAACTGTCTATATACTGGAAAGAATATATCCAATCTTTTAGAAAAGGAAGTTAGTTTTATGGTTGCATCTGTATCTGTTTGTATCATACAGGTGCAGGGTAGTCTATGCATTCGAGTTCATGGTTTTTGTAATAAATTAAAATGAAAACAGGCACTTGATATTCCACTGGACAAAAAATTTTATTGGAATGCTGAAAATCTTTAAGTTTTGAGTTCATTAGGAAAGAATTTACTAAGGATAAGAAATCAAATGATAAATATCCCAAAAAATTACCCTCGAAAATGAAAATCATGTGTTTGGCCAGTAGGGTTTAAATTGTACTTTTAATTCTTTCTTATGTCAGTATTTTGAGTAAAATGTAAAGCTAAATATGATATAAAGACTTTATGTATTTGAAGAATTATACATTCTTAAAAGACTTCCTTGTCTTATGGATCTAAATGTAAAATAATGCAGATTCTTGTACAGCACAATATTTTGAGTATAGTTATTATCTATATTTAATTTGTAAAAATTTCTTGCAAATAAAAAAATAATATATCCTGCTATCAATATTTAGGTATAGGAAAATACCACTTTTGATAATAGAAGTTAGTGGAAACTTAGAAGTTGGTTTTGCATGCAGCATTTCACAGATGACTCAGTTATGTTAAGTGAAAAGTACATATGCCTTTTTTGTGTATTACAGTCTATGTAATTTGTGGCTGATAGATAAGTGTACTTTATCTGCAGTGAGCTAAGTTATCTCAAGACTATACTGTAGTACAAATAAGAGCCTTCCTGAACAAAGTGTCAGAGAGATGACCTTTTCCCAAATGGTAATTAAGGATGCCACTGAGAGACTAAAAAATGTTATAGACACTTTATTAAAGGACAGCAAAGTACAACTTTTGACCAGCCTATTATAGCTGTGTTAAAGAGATCATTCCCTCTTCATTCAGACTGTGATAAAGCCTAAGGAGGATGGTGTGGTATATTGGAAAGGCTATGACATTGGGAATTTGGAGAGTTGAGTTTATACAACTGTATGAACTTTGAGTCAGTCTGTCTGCAAGCATTTAAGAGTTTCTTATGTTCCATGCATTTATCTGTGGAAGGGCAAGGGTGCATAAAATGATCTTTTAAATCCCTTTGTTTTCTAATGTTCTAGAATAGATCCAGTGATTTGTTTCACTCAAGTAGCTAGGTGGATTAAGACAAGTTGGTCGAAGAGCCTTCTCCATTTTTCTACTACCAGGCCATTTCACACCAAGGAACCTAGGCCTCCTTGCAATGATTGTCCATTAATAAAAAAAGACATGTGGTGATTGAGCAAAGAACTTAAACACATTCCTCCAAGGCAAAACACTGCCTTTGCTTCCTGCCTTGGTGCAGTCACTCCAGGATAATGAATATTATCTCCTTCCCAGAATGTTGTAGCTGCCAGGTATCTATTGCTATGGTTTTAATCTCTGACCTAGTACTCCATTGAAGGAAAAGTTTAGGTAGTTTCAAATAGGGAAATTTTCATACTGGCTTCAAGAGGGCGATAATGAGGCACACTGTTCTGTTTGTCAGCTAAGGTTCATAAGGGGCAGTGTGACTGAATTACCATTTCAGTTCAACATTGAAAAATTTCTGCTGTGCACAGGGAAATAGTCCCTGACTCTTTGGACCTTACATCCTGTGTGTTTGGGGGCTAAAGGGCAGGTGAAGTATGTACACAGTAATATCAAGAGGGAAGGTGAACTATCAGTGAACAATTTGGGGCATCAGTAAGGGTCACAGGGAGGAGGTGGTTCCTGAGCTGTGGCTTTGAAGGATGCTTGGGATCAAAGACAGAAATGAGAAGTGCATTGCAAACATGGCCAACTGACCACTTTGGCAAAGGCATGCCAGTGGAGATAGAATATTGTATACAAGATAGAGCTGGCAGGCTAGTGTGATTGTTAAATAGCATTCATGAAGGACAGTGATGTGAAATCAACCTGTAAAGGTGGGCAGGCAAGAGACAGATTGTGATGGCTAGACTGAGGATTCTGGTTTTTCACTGTAGATCCATTGAAGAGTAGCATGGGTTAGATATATATATTTTAGGAGCATCCTTTGGGAAGCAGGACACAGAGAGAGGAGAAAATGAGGGCAAAAATATCAATTAGGAGTTTGTGATAAACCTCTGAGAGAGAGGGGAGGAGTGCCTGAATGAAACGGGCCTGTGAGATGGCAGACAATCTTCTGAGTTGGTCTGACCAAGTCTAGGAAAATGGATTTCAGTGCACGAAACAACAGTAACCAACTCTGACCCAAGTCCCTTAAAAAGTCAGTTAAATATAATGGGTAGGATGGTATATGCTATCATTAATCATCACAACTCCACAATTTGTGCTAGATTGTAATCCATACCTAATTTATATACTCCTATTAAAACATCCTTGCCCCTCCCACTAGTCCCAATGCATAATCTTAAAGGACCATCATTCATACCATAACAAGAAACAGGTGATAGTCAATTGTTTTGAGGTTTTGTAAAGCAATTTATATATATCATTTCATTTGATCCTCACACCAACCTTTTGAGATGTTATTTTTTTTTTTCCCATTCAGAGGAGGAGTCTCATACTCAGCAAAGTTAAATGACTTGTCCAGGTTCACACGACTAGTACATTTTTGAGGAAGGATTCAAACTTAAGGCTTCTTCATTCTAAGTCCAGCACTCTTTCCATTTCAGTGTTTCTCAAAACTATTTATGATATCGATAATATAATCATGGTCATTGTACAATCTCTCAGTTCTTCAGGCAATTTTTTAAGTGTATAGGGTGCAGAGAAGGTCCCGAATTAAGATTGGTAGACAAAGTTTCCTCACCTGGGAGTTCTAAAGCAATAAAATCATGGATCTAGTTCCTATTCTTATCCCTGTCTTTATGTGATATTTTAACTTTTCCAAAGTGTTTTCTATAAGTGCTCTTCCATATTGTACTTATTTTCATTATGTATACATACCATGTCCCATACAACTAGTTCCATTCAGCCAAGTATTATACCTAATAAAAATAGTGTATCTAATCAATCATAACACAGTATTCTGCATGTGTTTGGCACTTAATAAATGTCTATTTAATGAATTCACGTATTTCATCTCTTCTTAGCAGCTCAATGAATGCAGTAGCGTATTTGAATCTAGGAAAGCAAGCAAAAAGGACTCTCACTGGTTCATATCTCCTGATCAGAAAAAAAAAGCAATTATTTTTAAACACACAAGAAGAAATGGATTTGCGGTTACCTTGAGAAGAGGAATGTGACGGGAACAAAGACTGGCAGTGCCACGCTCTGACCAAGGGTTCTACCCTGGGGTTTCTGCCTAGAGGCAAGGAAATTATTCAGCACAACTCCTTATGGTAACGATGTTTAGACAAACTGCTGGTCTGGATCGGATGTGCTGACAGAGGATTCATCAGGATTCCTGCACAGTTTCTACTGCTGGGATAAAGTCTTTGGTGGGAAATGGCTTGTCCTTCATGGACACCTCAGGCTGGGGATCTGCAAACTTTCAGTGATCCCAAAGTATCATTCAGAGTAAAGTCTGATTGCTGCCCCCCTGGTCTGAGCTCTGTAAATTCCTGGCCTGGGTTTCAGTATAGGCAGCATTAGAGTACAGTTCATCTCTGCCACTGTCAGTTACTTTTAAAGCTGTCAATTGAGGATGACAGAACTGTAGATTTCCTTTTTTTGTGTGATTTCTTCCCTAATACTCCTTAATAGGCATTAGACTGAGCTTGAAACTGGAGCTTAGCCTTTGCTCCGCTCCTGGGGTCTGAGCCAGCAGGAGCTGGGCCTGTTTCGCAATCTGCTTCTGTCTTCTCATATGAGTGTTGCCCCTATATTTGTGGCTCATAATGGAGTAGTGAGCAGCCAAGTTTCCAGTAGGCACATTTTCCTACTGAGGGGCCCAGTCAGGGCCTTGGACCTAACTTTGTTCTAGTACACAACCTTTCCCTTGTGCTGGGCCCACTCCTGGCCTTACTCAGTGATCGTAGATGGTTCTGTCTCCCTCAGCTGACCTGGGCTGGAGCAGTGAATCGTTGTGGCCTTGTCCTTGATGTCCCCATCAGAGGTTAGTCTGGTATGCCTTCTAATGTGTTTGGAGGAGTTTGGGCTGGTGGTGGGTAGAGCACTGTACAGCTCCCTTCTGTTGCTATCTTAGCTACATAGAGACTCATCGCTGCTAAGTGATGAATATTTTTGTGACCTTGACCTTTCTGCATTAGGGTTTTATCTCTATGTCTACCCACTTCACAATATAGTTTAGTGAAGCCAAGTATTCTGTGCACAGTTTTAAAAACATCAAACAGATCTGATTTTTGACCCCTAAACTTATCAGTTCTATGTTCCTCAGGAAGTCAGCTAAACTTCCATACTTTCTTTCCCATCTGTGAAATAAGGTTATTAATACTTGCCTTTCTCCTTCAGGGAGTTGTTGTGAAGAAAGTGCAAAATGCGTTATACAAATGTGAGATATTGTTATTACTATAATGTTGGTGATACCATTCTGCAGCCTTTTTTCTTACCTGTAAAAAACAGAATCCAGCTTTCAAAATCTACTTCTCTTTTTGGGGTATCATCTGTTCTGAAAGCTCTTTCACTCAAACGCTTTCCTTGTAAATCCTTTCCATCTTGTTTACTTTCCTTTCCTTCCTTTTCCTGCTGCTTTCTCTGTATCTTCTCTTTCCTTTCCTACCACCACCCCCTCCAGTTTGTCAGTTTTGTTTAATTTTGGTTGTCTGACTGTGCATACACTAGCCAGTCTTTGAAATTATCAAGCTTGCTTAAATAATAAATCGAGTTTCTAACAGCTTGCCTTTCTAAATGGCACCTTCAGCATTGTCCCTGAAATAATTGTACCCAAGCCCATGTGCTCTGACCAAAATCTCACATTTCTACAAATCCAATTCCACCCTCTGTGGGGGCACTGTGTGCATGTATGTGTATTTTTTACACATTTATTGTATATTATTATTTCACTGAGTCAGGACAGATGCCCTCTTTGGCCCCTCTACTCTTATTTTATAGTAAATTTACCATATTATACTCAGACTAGTAAACTGAAGCAATTCTAAACTATCCCCAGTATAAATTGAAAAAAGTAGTTTGGGTGGGATGGAAAGTACACAGACTAGCTTAGAGATTCAGAATTAATCAGCAAAAAGTTTTATTTTAAATTTGAAGATCCTTAATGGTAAATTTGTTGCCCTTGTTCCTAAGCTTCCCAGGATTGAATTATTTTAATTTGCTCTCTTATATGCTATTTGAGTTTAAATGGCTGGTTCCAGGTAGGAAAATTAGTATTTGTATCCTGGGTCAATGCCTGGGACTTGGATTTCAGCTCTTGGAGTCTCTATGAGGTCTACACTATGGGTTTAATATTACCATATTCCTTTTATGCCTTGAGATAATAGATAACAAGTTAGACCCAGAATACAGTGGCATCTCTAGTGCCAAGTGTCAACATAAGAGAACCCTAATGATCTCTGCTGATTGCAGGCCCAGTCTACTCATGGAACCTATAATGTAATTGACATTGCAGTTGCCATGGCCTAGAGCCAGCCTTTTTTATTGAAATTAAATTTTTTAACTGGTCCTCCAATAAATCATTATATCAGCTACAACAATCATAAGACAATGTCAAAAAACATTATCCATTAAGGAACCCATGATTAAATGGTTCCCGTTAAGATGGTTCGAATAATGTAAAAGTAGTTTGCAATTCTTTCTAAAACGTCTACTTTCTCGAAATAGCCTTCATACTATTTTGCTTTCCATGAATTTGCCTTTGATGGATTAATTGTTTATTCAAATGGAGCCCTCTGTTTTTAATGACTGTATGACCTCTGGAAGCAAATTTTCAACAATATAACTCTTAAAATTATATTTCTAGATTTGGCAATCAAAATTACTACCAGTGTATAAGCAGAACTCTTCAGAATTGGAAGTCTCTTGGAGCCTGTAGATGATTTGAATCTGCAGATGACAAATGCAATTCAGTGTACAAAAATATAAAATAATTAGCTTGGGATCAGAGAACTATAAAGAATATATGCAAAATTGAACAATCGTCTAGGACACTGAAAACCAAATTGATTTGGAAGTAATTTGGGAAAAAGGCTTTGGCAGTCACCACAGTTTTTTGCTGTAGAAAGCACAAGCCAATTCTTTTACTCCAGCTCGATAACTGTATTTCTTTTTAAATGACCAGTGAAAGTCTTTCATGCATGCAGTTGAAAACATGGTAAATATTTCTACATATTTGTCCCTGATGAAAGGAGTATGGAAATGAGGTATAGGATGCTGGGTTGTCCTTTAGGAATGCATGTTTCTAGTGTCACAGTAGAAATCCTATCATTATTTTCTTTGAATGTTCCTGTAAGCGTTCTTGACTCTGATACATTCTTTTGTCCTGTTTTCTTCCTATGACTCCTCCTGAGCCATTTTTGTTTCCTTTTTGTGATCGTAGCAGACAATTAGGGACCCTTGTAGGTCTTTAGACCCTTAATTTAAGCATCTAGCTATATCTAGGACTGCATTATATTTTATATCAACAAGTAATTAGAATCACTGAAAGGAGGCCTTGAAAAGATTCTTTTAATGAAGTAGCTTTAAATGTTCCTTTCACATTTATATTCATTCTTCCCTTGAGATGAAGACCTCAAATGTGCTTTTTTAACCAGGTGATCATTACTCAAATCGACTTCTTTATTATTTCTTCTATGTTTTAATTTACAGTTGTTTGAAATACCCTATTAGATGCACTGTAATGCAATTTATCGGCTGGTTTCTCTGACATTGTTCAGTTATGATTATTTATTTTGAGGTCTGGTTTCTAATGAAGCTGGAAACAAAATGGAGCAACTAAGGGTCAGACTATTTGTTTTGCCAAGGTAGATTATTCAGTAAGCTGCTGATTACAAAATTTAAGAAGGACGTGACTGATTATTTTGTTACTTCCTTGCAGCAGTAATTTATTAAGCCCTTGTGGGTTTTTTTTGTTTTTTTGTTTTTTTTTTTGTATGCAGGTGTTCCATACAATTGATCTTCAAAAGGGAGGTATATAATGAAGATTACGCCTTTCATGAAATGGCCCCAGATTTTAACAGTTATTTTTCCACTAGAGGTGCATAGGTATAGCAGTTATCAATAGTAGCCCTTGTGGAATCCTTGAAGTTTTTTAATGCATATGTTTCTTCTCACAAGATGCTCTAGGCTGTCTCACAGCATCTAGAGAAGACGTCAGATTACTAAGCCAGGTGATAAAGTAGATATTCTTTATTGGTTTCTGACATCTTTGCAATGAGTTCTGGTGAGACAAAGTAGAAAAAGGAGCAGTTTGATTAGATATTTCTCAGGGTTTTGGGGGATTTTCCATAAATAACTTCAAATGTGCCACCATAAGGAAAGGACAAATTGTCAGATATTCTGTTTCAGACCAGGCTTCTGCAACAAAGGTTCGATATTGGAACAAAAGGAGTAACTCCTAGGTCTTTCAGCA
The DNA here is from genome assembly GCA_023548195.1 of Bettongia penicillata ogilbyi. Classification (NCBI taxonomy): domain Eukaryota; kingdom Metazoa; phylum Chordata; class Mammalia; order Diprotodontia; family Potoroidae; genus Bettongia; species Bettongia penicillata. The sequence continues at coordinate 3,094,289 of JAJHZJ010000100.1, forward strand.
GTTCACAAAAGGAACTTTGCTTAGGTAGAACAGCCGAAGGATATTCAATATTAATATGCATCGAAGACACACTGAGTTGATTCTGAACAGTGTGACTTCTTTGTCTGTGTTTTCTCTGGTCTGCTAAACAGAAAGTGTCCGGAGCTTCTTGTGGACTTTTCAGGTGACAAAGAAATGATATCAGTAGTCTGAGACTGTAGTCCCTTAGAGAATGGTATCAACACATTTTAAGGGAAAACAAGCCCAGCTTGCTTGGGGGTAGGGGTCATGATATCGCTCCTACTACATTAGCAGCCAGTGATCGAATTACTGTTATGTAACTGTCCTTGGACCTAGGAGGATATGATAGGCTGATAATTAATCATCTCTCAATTGCTGCTCTTCAACATTTCTGTGTCATCATTGAGAAGAAATACTAGGCATAAAAATAGAAATTTTTGAAGTGTTGCCAGATTACCAAACTATTTCCATAATTCATCTTTTGTACTAAAAGATTTGTTAAGAACAGCTTCTTGGTGCAGAAAAACCCCAAATTATCCACAGCTTCTTTATCATAAATATATATCTTATGGTAAAAATCCTTTTAAAAAAGTATATGCTCAAAAGGGTTCTAATGAGATCTGTGTCCTTCAGCATGGAATAGACCATTGGCTCTATTAGCTCCAGAGCCTCCTTATTAGAGATATCATTCTATAGATGGTCAGAATTTCCTGGAGCAGTTAGGAGATCAGTGATACCAAGTGGCAGGTGGCTTAAGGGAGTTTCTTGGCTTTCATTCTTTTTCTTTTGTTGAATTTGGTGATTAAGGTATTTATTTGTAGAGTTAGTAATAAAACTGCCAGATCTGCTGGGATAAGCCTTACTGTTCCCTGTATAGCCCCCACCGTAGGGTTTACACTGACTGAGGATGTCTTTAAGGCCTAAGCATTATGTTATATTTATTAGAGCAGTATTTTTGTATAGTTTTCCATTCCAACTTAAGCAAGCCAATACTTTTACAAATATAATTTATTTCTTAGCCTTATTAACAATACTGCTTGAAAATGGTAGTGGTTCTCTCCCAATCTCTTGCCACAGGAGGACGATAACAAGGTTGTAGTGGTATATAGTGAGTGATCCTTCTTTCATCTAAGACTGTAGATGAGTGTTAATTTCCTTATAGTTCCATATTCATATCAATAGTTTATGTTCTGGTGTAGAACTTTTTTTTGAGGTAAAGGATGTAATACTTTAAAGTGGTGGCTAGGATAAGGTGCGGATGCAGTTTAGCCTCAGACGGTCTGTAACTAATGCCTACTTCGCAAGGTCATCCTTTGAGCCACAAAATTCCAGTCTATAACAAAAGTCACTTAGAGCTCTGAGCGTATTCAATTTATTGGGACTACCAGTTGGCCCAAAGTAATTGGGTTTAAACTCTTCCTAACAATCAGGGTCCCCTACCCTTGGGTGCTAGCTATTTTTATACACTTGGGAGAGCACTAAAAATAGGCATTATGGTTCACTGATTGATCAGTTGCAGAAGTGGGAAAATTTTATGGTCTGCTAAGGGAAATGTTTATCAGTCGTAACTATTTTGTCAACAGACCTTTCATGGGTCTTCAACTCCAGGTTATCTCAGCAAGGGCTTCCCAAAGGTCCTAAGACTCTTTCACCAATGTCTCAGGGACTTCCACAAATCATGAGACCCTAGTGTTTAACTTATAGTGTGCTAAGGTCAAAGGAAGTTGTGGGTTTGAAGCAAAGGTCACAAGGGAGTGAATTGTAGTGAATCATAGGGATAAGGAATATTGTATCAGTAATTTATTACTTATAGTGTGGGGGATGGGGGATAGTGCAGCAATTGTGTTCCTATTACCTTTCTAACTAATATTATTATTCTAACTGATAATTATCAATACATTGTAGATTAGTAATTAGTAACTCCTAGCCTAATAACGTTTACATAGGTAACTAACTTAAATTTACTCCTTTTCTGCTTTCTTCACTAATACAGTCACTGGTACTCATCAAATCACAGTAAACTCAATACATACTGATTAATTTGAGTAAGGGGCACGATAATGATCATAATTGTAGGAATAAATGATATTATATTTGTAAAACCCTTTGCAAACCTTAAAATGCTCTCATAGATGCTAGTTATTACTTATTGCTCTTGATTACTATTAATCATAGACTTGAAAGAATCCAGTTAGACTCTTTTGAAGAGATCACTTTACAAAACTGAAGCTGCTGAGTTCTGGGCATGTCTTCTCTTTATTTGTATCATTACCAGCTTCCTTCCCCATTTGGACTTCTCATGAATTTTTTGTTTTATTTAGACACCACTCCTTGACAGTCTCTACCCTCTTTTTTATCAACGAGTTCTTTATCTGTCCCTTAGTATTAACAACATTGGCACAGTATAGTTATCTTATTATCAGTTTTAGAGCTGAGCATGAAACTTAGGTCTTTTGACTTCTAGAGGGTAGGGAAAGGAAAATTGAATAAAATAAAAAGCAAGGGGAGGGCATGTGACATACTAACAGAATAAACCTCTTAAGAACTTGACAAAATTCCTTTTTGGATTCACCATGTGGTAAATGTCAGCAGACATGGCTATAGTTTAAAGGGTCTCAATTGCCTACTTTCTTAGGACTGACACTTTAACTTTTCTTTTTTAATATATATTTTGAGGTGGTTGAAGTTTTTTTTAGAATTTCAAAGTTGAGCAAATGTCAGAATTCATTCTTGATATTATTTCCTTTGTTTACTTACAAAAATTATCAGTAAAAAGACCCAGAAAAGCATTCAATAGAAATAAATTCAAGAATTCAAGCCAACATTCAAATAATTTCTGGAGGACTTACAGTTTTCATCTACTTAGCATTTTAATGCTGTTTCTTGTCAATTTGGGTGAGAAGAGTAGCAGTTAATCACATTCCCTGTTTGGAAACATTTGGAAATCTTGAACTGGCTGCACAACCAATAAGGAATTTCTGACTTTTGTTATGATTTGTAGCTGCTATGAGCTAACCAAACTGGCCCCTTGGCTGAGACTTATTGCTAGTCCATAAATAGTCAAACTTAAAATCTATTACATTTTTTTTCCCCTTATAAACACAAGCAGAATTTTATTGAACAAATTTTAGGAGATAGAAATCTTGATTCTTTTTATAAGGAGTCTTAAGTGCAAGGAGAAATTAAGCTTGTGCTACCGCTTCCTCCTAATGAAGAAATCCCTGAGTGGAATAAATGAGGGATTATTGTTGATGGCTGTTGAGAGAAAACTCAGTTTTCAGGGAGGTCTGGCAGGTCACGTAAAGGGGTGTCAGTGTGTCACGTAAAGGGGTGTCAGTATATGGCTGCAGCACCCATATCCTGGAAGGTAGTAAGGTGTATTGCTTGAGAAACTGTAACCTAGGAAATTATGAGTTAGAAGAGAAACTTAATTAATATGGGAGTACAGTGAAAAACATTATGACATGCAAATCTTTTGTCTTCATACCCTGGGCCTTTGGAAAGCAGCTCTGTGGAGTAAAATCTTATAGCTTCTACCAAAGTGAGGAGGCTTAGGCAGATACCTGGAGATGGATTTTATGTCTGTTGTCTGAAGAACAGTTTAGCTAAATTCAGAAAGGCTCGTAAGTAACTGATTGACAAAATTGGTGTGTGTGTGTGTGTGTGTGTGTGTGTGTGTGTGTGTGTGTGATCTCTTGAAGTATGCACCTTTCAGCCTCAGCTCAATATAGTACATTATTATACTGCACCTTCCAATCAGGTAACTGATCTTGAGTCCTCAGTTACCTTTTAGTTATTACTTAGTGCTTAATTACCTGAAAAAATTCTTATTTTTTAAGTAAAATCATTTGGAAAGGAAGTACTAGATATTCAACAGTATTGTTTCCTAGTGCTGATGTTAGTTCACATAAGAAATGTGTTATCTTGCCTGTATACTTTAGCATGGACAAATTGTAAATTGTCTTTAATGTCTTCTCACAGGGTTTGATATTTATGTGATTTTTAAGGGGACACTTCAGCCAGTAACATGATGTTCCCACATAGCATAAATAATTATTTGCCCTGATAATTAAGGATTTAATTTAATTTTTTAATTATAAGAATTATTAATTATATTTACATGACACAACAGCCATTTTCCACCAAAAACCTCAAAACAACCCAAGTATAACTCTTGTAGTAAATACATTCTCTGAAAAATTGTTTTTTACTTGTGAACAGAAAGGATTAATGTTTCTTTAACTTTCATAACATGGTACTAACATTGGTGATGGTATTTGACTTGAGTTTGTTGTCATTCCACAGTGACTTTATATCACTGTAGTTCCTCTGTATACATCATCTCTTAGGTTCTGCTGTCTTCACTGTATCTTTTTATATGAGTCTCCCCATATTTCTCCGAAATATTAATATTCAGTACCTTTGCTGTATATGTGTGTGTGTGTGTGTATAGTGCTTGTTTTATACTTATTTGATATTAGTGAAAGAGAATCCTCAAAGTTATCTTTTATCTTTCAAGAAGTCTTATGATTTTGGCATATCTATCTGAGATAACTTGACAGAGATCAATTAAAATGAACTTTGTGAAAACTCAACACTTTTTGGTAATTAACGAATGAGAAATAGTGACTTCTTATATTCTCTACTTTTTCAGTCAATTTGACACTGATAAAATTAGGTCTAATATAGAATAATCATTTGTGGATATTGTTGACTTAGAAGAGCTTGTGTTCCTCAGAGCAAAGGTCTAATAATGTACCAGAAGAAACTGATAAAGAATAACAGAGAGAATCAGCTATAAATTCCTCCACCCAGTCCAGGACTATATAGAAAATCTACTACAATCTTATACAAGTAAGGAGCAGAGAAAAGATAAAGGTCAAAGGCAAAGGGTAAAACATTCCAGTCTCACAAAAGCAGACAGGATCAGGCCAGTATCTTGGAAAGTTATACCTGATCTCCACTATCCAGATAACCAGTGCCCAAACCCATATCCAGAAAACTTGGGCCCAAATGGCAGCAAGAAGCAAGACCAGGAAATTCATTCGAAAAATGGTACATAATCCTAGCTACTGAACTTCGAATCAAGAAAGCTCTATACAGAGCACCATCTAGAAGTAAAGGAACAGAGTTTGAACTAAACAGAACCTCCTACATTCATAAATTGAGCCTAGAGATATGTTAAACAGAAGGAAATACCAACACATTGAAGAAATTCCTTGGACTAAGAGGAAAAACCCAGGTATGAGAGTTACTGTACAAGAACTACATATAGAGCCTCAGAAATAAGCGTGTCCTGATCTCAAATACTACAGGAATATTGGGACAAAATGAAAAAAGAAATACAAAATAGAATCACTAGGGAAGAAAAAAAGTTGCAGAAAATTAATACTTTAGGATAGAGAGTGACAAATCTTTACCCAAGAATTACCTAAAAATGAGAAGGGACCAATCAGAAGACATGACAAGAAATATTGAAACAAAACCATAACATTAAAAGGCACAAGAAAAAATTGTAAGGCATAGATTAATAAAAACTAATAAGCTAGAAAAGAAGTCGAAAGAGGATCTTAGAATATCATCAGTCTATATAAAAATAATGATCAGAAACAAACGAAAAACTTGAATGCTGTATTTCAGGAAATTAAAATTGAGCATTGATCAGTACTCTTAGACCTAGAGGGTAAAAGAATAGAAAAAAAATATAAGGAATACACTAGTCAGGAATTCCTAAAATGAAAACTCTCAGTTATTCGACCATTCACCTTAAGGAAAAAAAATACTGCACATAGTCAAAAATAAAGTTTGCAAGTATCAAGGAACCACAGTGAGGATAATGCAGAACTTGGCAGCTACAAATATGTAGGATAAGGAAGCTTGGAATATGATCTTCCAGGAGACAAAAGAGATAGAGTTATAACCTCTCTGGTAAAACTAGTTTTAAACACTTTAAAAAAAAAGGATCTTTAATAACATAGGAGATTTTTAAAGCATATCTGATTAAAAGCCCAGACCTTAGTAGTCGCTTTAAAGTGGAAATGTAAGAAACAAGAGAAACAAAAAAGGTAGACAAATTTGGTTAAATGGAAGGGTTTATATGAAGAGAAATTGTTTAATTGAGAATAGTTGTTTTTTAGTTTCTGTCATGTCCAACTCTTTATGACACTTTACAGGCAGAATGAAATATCTTCAGGAATCATTTAAAAAACTAAGAGAGACAGAGGGTCTAGGGTTGCTTTTGTTCTGTTTTTATAATCTTAGGAGAAGGGAATTTGAAGGAACAGAGACTCTTCTGGGAGAAGAAATTCAATATTCCAAATGATAGAGCTGCATCCTGTGAAGCATAAACATACATGCAGAGGAACAGCTAAAAAGCTTCCATTTCATTTAAACCAGACATAAAAATGGGGTTTGTCTATTCTTAACTCTTTTCTCATAAGGTTGTTGCCTTACTATCTGAAATTATACAGTTGGTTCTGATCTACCAAATTGGGCGACCCAGTCATAGGTTTGTTTTTGTTGGAAAAGAGACCTAAAAATATCCTATGAAATCTATAGTTTACTGAAAGGTGGTAATGAGAGAAGAATAAGCCATCATTAAAAAAAAAAATTGGAGCTACCTACCTAATGCTCCTTATTCCTGATAACTTTGTGTGTGTGTATATATACATGCACCTACTCACCCACATCTGCGTATGGGGCCTGTCCATCTAGTGTTTATGCTTGTTTCAGGGGAATTAACCTGCATGTGTATATCATGAATCAGTGAAGATTTTAGGATTTTTTTCCTTGATTTAATGGTATGTCTGTTAGAGTTGTACAATCTTAGGCTGAATGAATGCAGTCAGAGGAGTCGCTGTGCTCCACTTTCTCAGGTCCTGGTTTCATTCTTTATGTTTGTATTCCTAGCACTAGAATGGTGCATCACACACTGTAGGTACACAATAAATACTTGTTTGATTGGGCTTCTCTCTGACAGTTTTTCTCCTCATCACCTGTTTCCCATTTTGACATATGGGGACATCTCTGTTCTGTTTATCTTTTAATGAAGGGCAACAGCCAGGAGCACTGACTTTTTCTATGTAACTAAAAGCTTTCACCAGACAAGCAAAGGGGTGCTGACTAATTGGAGTTTTTATTTATTTTTGGGTCTTAAATGGTAAACAGATTTGATTCCTCTGTGGGAGCAGATTGCAAGGCATTTGTCTGATTGATTTGTTTCTTGCAGGGACACACAGCTTGGGGGAATCTATTGATTGGGCACCTTCTGCCAAACCCACTCTGAAGTGGTCTTAATTGCCTCAAGGCTAGCTTTCCAGCACCAACTTTTCTCAGAAATCCTTCTCTCAGAATGTTAGTTTAGTGGAGATTTCTCTTCCTAGCACATCGCAGCTCTGGTGCCCATGCCCTAGAGTCGTTTTCAGAACTATTCATTGAATGGGCAGTTTCTAAAAGAATACCGCATATGATCTTTCACTCTGTTCCTACAGCCTTGAATAACTTTCCCAGTAAGTTTTTGTCCTGAAAGTGCCTGCTCTTATAGTGGTTTGCATTTATTTCTAGAGTATTTGGTTATATGTTGTTTAGTCAAGGATTCCTAAAATTTTTGTGAAAGGAGCTAGCTGACATTTTCCAGTTACTTTAAATCCTCTTTCTGGGGTTTGGTAGTATAGTTGTGCAGACAGTAATGTATGTACACTAACAGGGTGTAAGTTATTGTTCTGCTTTTGCCTATAACTCTGTTCCATGCTAGGCGTTCTGGCAGACTACAGAGAGGATATGACGTTGGAAATCAGTTTAGAAACTTACAAGGTAAGGCTTTATTGTCTACTCAAAGATCCCAGTTTACCAATTGTGTACTGCTAACACAGATTGAGTTACCAGTAAAGAGTGGAGTCCAGTGTCTTTAAGATAACTCAAATGGCAGACACTTTCCTCAACCCCTCTTTTTTTTTTTTTTTATTGTTGAGGGGAAGGGATTACTTTACTTTTTAGAATTTTCCACAGATTCAACTAACAATTGAATGTTCTTTGACAGCCTCCTCCCTATACGTCACAGTTGGTCTACTGCCTATCACCAGCTTCCCCAGTAGTATACTAGATGCTCTTCTGGGCAAGACAGAAGCGGGAATAAGTCATTAAGTAGTATGTCAATTTTAACTTACAGTTTAGTTTATTATTGGCCGATCCTGGAGCAAGAATCAGGCATGACTCTACTGCCAGGTTGCAAGACCAGACCAACTGACTTTGTTATACTTTCTGGTTTTTACATTCATTTGTGTTGACACTTAGTACCCTGATCTTAGGCGTGAGTTTGGTTGGACTGGTCCTGTTCATTGTTCCTTCAGGGAACAAGGTTTGGCAGTGAGTATAGAAACTAATTAATTTTGATCTAAGGTAAAGGGGCAAGGGCATACAGAGGCTTCACTACCTTGCTACTACATGCTCTGCCTTTTATTACTTCATCAGCTTTTTCCTTATTGGGCTGTGCTGAATTCCAAATGGATAACATGGCATTGATTACGGTGAAGACTGTTTCTTACCCCAGTTTTTCATTAGTTTTGTGACCTTCCTCTTATTCCCTAGGATGTAACCCTGTGGGGGAATCTCATCCTTCTAAGTTAAGGGTTCTGCTTTCTTATTTAATGACTTCAACACATGTTCATTTACAAACTGAGTTCAAAAATATTTGGGGGGAAAAGCTTTTTTTGAATTTCACAGTATACCTTTACATTCAATCATTTAATCAGCCTTTTATTATTAAGTGCCTTGTATGTGCCTAGCACTGTGTTAATTGACAGAAGTAAATTTTAAGCTCTTACCTTTAATCTGTTCCTCCCCCTTCCCCTTTTGGTTCTTCCTTTGCCACATAATTGATCATTACTGTTTTGAGTCTTGAGTTCCAATTACAGCTTTATGCATACTACTGTGCTTCACAGACAATCTAGTTTGGCAAAAAAAAAAGCAGTTATTGGAGTGCCATAATCTGCAGTTTAATCTCTTGCCCCTTTACCCCATGTTGTGCTGATAGACATTTTCCCCAGAATAGCAAGAAGATAAATGAATTTGCTAATGAGCTTCCTGCTTGGAATAAGGAAGCAATGCCAACTCCCACATTGAGGAAGCTCTGAGCAGGAGAGTAACTGCTCCTTGGCACTGCCTGTAATAAACGGCATGTGGTTTGTTTACAGCTTTTCTATGATTCCTGTCGTGCTTTTGTCAGTGCTTTGTAGAGATGTGTCTTACAGTGTCTCTAAGGAATAGAGTGGTTGGGGACTTCTGCCATGATATTAAGTATCCAGTCTGAGGAGAATCTGACCCCAGGCTTAGGAGTAAACGCAATTAAACCATTTTTCCTCACTTCTTCTACTTCATATTGAAGGATTTATCATTTCTGACTACACAGCAAGCCTGTATTTGATTTGAGAGTAGTGCAAGCGTGATAAATTTTAAGGAGCAAGTTTGGTAGGCGATTTTCTTCAAAGCTGGCAGCAAGGTCAAGGTTTAATTGGTTCCCTGCTTTATTAAATGTGTTGCATTTTTCTGAAAGTACATTTGGTTTAATTCCATAAATATTTGTTAAATACCTACTATGTGCAATTCATTGTGCTTGATGGTAGGGATACAAAGACTAAAAAAAATTAGTTCTTGGTCTAATAGAGCTTACCTTCTTCTGGGGAGATACCTGTACAAAGTTAAGTTAGAAGGTAATTTGAGGAGAGAGCTCAAATCTAGTGGTGTCTAGGGAAGTAAGGAACTGGAAGAGTAATTCTTGCATGAGTTGTGAGGTGACGTCTGAAGTCCTCTTCAGCTGGAAGATTCTGTTTTGCATAGTCCTTAAAGGCACTCACCAGAAGCCAACTATTATTGTTATAAATAATTACACAGTGGAATTTTTGCTGACTTAGTTTTCCTCAACAGACTCTTTGTTGGTAGGTATGGCATCATATTCTTTCTGTTTTGTGCAGTTTCTTTTTTGACTTATTCTTCAAAAGGCCATGGAGGGGGCCTTTTCTTTTTCTTTTCTTTTCTTTCCTTTCTTTCTTTTCTTTTCTTTATTCTCAATTTTGCACTATGTAACATGCTATTGACCACAACTTGAAACCTCCAGCCATAACCAGTACAATGCCCTCATGACACCTAGCCAGAAAATATGTTCTAAGAGATAGTTGGTATGGCAATTCTTTAGTTAGTCATAGCACATGAAATTTGAGTATTGAAAACCTTGACTCTGGAAAGAAAGTCACCTTTTAGTTTCCGGACCTTATCTAGGTTATAGGTCTCCCAAATATCTTTCTTTTGTTTTTTCCAACCCCCCTTTTTAGTTTGCACATGTCTTTGTTATTTTATTGTGTTTCTTACAAGCAGCAGATTGTGGGGTTTTGTTTTATTATCCAGTCCCATTCTTTTTTGCTTTATTGGCTTCTTTAATCCATCCATCTTTTCCCCATTCACGTTAAAATTATGAGTTAGCTTTAGACTTCCTTCCATTTGTCTCTAATATTCATTTTCATTTCTAAATTAGAATTTTTTTTGTCCTCTCATTGCGAATAATACTATGATGGTTCAGTACTTTAGTTGTTTTGTTTAACCTGTTTTAAGGAGTTGTTTCCACCAGCTCAAGAGGTGGAGGCAAGGAAGAACATTCCAAGTGAGCGGGATAGCCTGGGCCAGGCCTGGAGGTGACAGATGACATCACAGGTATTGCTTTGGGGACACCGTTTGTTTGGAGTGTAGGCTGTATGAAAGATAGTGATACGCAGTAATCTTGGTAAAGTAGACTGGAACTGGATTGTGAAGGACTTTAAAAATTATACAGGGGCGTTTGTGTAACTTTTGTGTATCTCTGGGATATTTTGTTCTAGAGATGAAAGAAAACTATTAAAGCTTCTTGAGCAAGGGAATTACATGGTTAAGCTTGCATTTTAGGAACATCCCTTTTTCCGGGGGATAGATTCATGGAGGATAGATTGAAGAGGGGAGGGTCTAGAGGCAAAGAGCCCAGCTAGGGCATTGTGACAGTCCTACTGAGAAATCGTGAAGCCTGAACTGGGAAGGCAGCTGTGTTAGTGGAGCATAGGGGACAGATGGGAAGGACGTTGTGGACGTAGAATGGCCAAGACCCGTAAACTGGTTGTATGTGAGGTGTTAGGAAGAGGAATTAAGGGTGGCTCTAATGTTGTTAATGCTGGTGAGCAGAGGGATGGTGATGCTCTCAATAGAAAAGGGGAAGCTAAGGTGAAGGCAGGATTTTGGAATTGTTGTGAAGTCTTTTTTGGAGTTGTTGAGTTTGAGATGATTGATGAACATGCCATTGGTGCTGTTCATTAGAAAACGGGTCAAGTGGACCTCTAGTTCAGAAAACTGACTGGAGCAGGATCTATGGTTCTTGAAATTGCCTGTATAGAAATCATAGTTGTATTCCTGGGAGCTGTTGAGATTGCTGATTGCCGGGAGAAGAAGTTGTTTATTCAGTTCTATAGATGCTTATTCACGCCTGCTCTGTGCCAGGTACTGAAGCAGTCTACTGTACATGCACATAGGTAAGTAAATACAAATTACAATAGTCATACAGTTATTTCCAGTGGCATGGAGTACGGATTACTGAAGTCAGAGTGGCCTTATGGAGGAGGTGGCACCTTAGTTGTGTTTTCAGGAAGATAGTTGTTCTACTAGATGTATGTATAAAGAGAGCACACTCAACATGGAGGGTGACGTAGACAAGATTGTGGCGATGGGTGATGTCATGATTTGTAAAGGAGAGTTTGTAATGGAGAATACTTCAAAATAAGACAGAACACAATAAAAATTGCTCACATTTTTGAGGTCATTTAGGGCCTGTGAAGTGCTTTATATATTAATTTATTCCATCCTCACAATAACCCAGTCAGGTAGGTTAAATGAGTCAGATAATACTAAGTGTCTGAACTAGATTTTGAACTTGGGTCTTTGACTCTAAGCCTTTACACTGGAGCTAGATTGTGTAGGAATTCAATCATTTAAATCATTTAAAATTAAATCATTTAAAATGCAGATTTTATTTTTAACTAAAAGCAACAGGGAATCTCTTGAAACAAGCAAGTGACACAATCTGATTTGCGTTTTAATAATATTATTTTGGCAACTATTTGGAGGATGGATCAGAGAAGGGAAAGACTGGAAACAGGGAAATTGGTTGGGAGGCAGTTTTTATAGTTGAAGTGATGGGTTCTTTATTTAGGATGGTATCGTTCTGAACACAGAGAACAGGATGGATGGGAGAAATGATGTGGAAATAGAAACAAGACTTAGCAACTTGATTAGTTGTGGTGGTAAGGTAGAGGAGGAGAGAAAAGTCGAGACAAGAAAATTTTTCAGCTGTGAGGTTATAGCAGGCTCCAGGAAAACTAGAGGGAAAAAAGGTAAGAGGACATCGAACATGCAACAAAAACGTCTTTCTTCTAACAAGTACCAGCTGATGTTGCAGTTCAAAGCCAGATGACCTGTAGGAGGTCAGTTTAACTAGTTAAATTCTTGATCTGATCATCCTTTAAAACTGACCTTATTTAATGTGGGTTTGGATGAATACATTCACATCCCATCCTGCTCACTTCTCTTCCATGCTATTGTCTAAATTCCCAACAGAGGGTCTCTTTGGTATGACAGAGTCCTTTCCTTTGAGCTTGCTGCATTCGTAGGTGGTGGTGTGGCTAGCACTCAAGCTGACTTTCTCTTGTCCCTCACCCTTCTTATATGATCAACCTATCTCCTCTTCCTTGATAATATCCCTTTTGCTCCTTAAATTATTCATATCATGTTAAGTGCCTGTTAAGATCCTAAAAGTGTACTTTATGAAGGCCCTTTCTCTTTTTTTCGTTTTTATCCTCCAGTCCAGATTATTGCAGCTCTTGTCCTTGGTCTCTGCCTCAGCATGCTTCCTACTCCAGTCAATGCTCCATATATCTGCCAAAGTAGGACAGGTCTGAACATACTACTCTCTTCAGTAAGATCCAGTTGTGTTCTGTTGCTTCTAAGATAAAATATAAATTCCTTGTTTAATTTTTAAAGCCCTTTGCAACAAGGACTCAGCCTCTGCTTCTGTCCTCAGTGCACCTCATTCCCATTCTCAGTGTCCCCTGACCCCTGTCTTTTACATGACTCTCACCCTCCCATCCTTGGACATCTGAACCAGCTGACCCTCATGCCTGGAATCCAGTTCCTTTTCCTAGAATCTTTTTCTCCTTTTAAGATGTAGTTTGAGGTCCACTTTCTATATGATTCTTTTTCTCAGCACCTTCGATTACCAATGAATGCCCTCATTTCCTGATGATTGCCTTTTATTTAACTATCTTGTATTTATTTGTATTTATTGTCTGCTTATTCGTTCTGAATATACTTATAGATGTGCTTGTTGCCATCCTGATTAGATTGCAAGCTCTTGGAGAATAGGTGTATTTTATGCTGTATATTTGTGTGCCTAGGATTTACGAGCTCAGTAAATTCTTGTGGACTAATTGTTTATGGGAGTTGCCAGTATGAGACAGTGTTGTTGTCATCATTGTGGTTGTCATCATTGTCATCGTCGTCGTCGTCGTCATCATCATCATCATCATTATCATCATCATCATCATCATCATCATCATCATCATCATCATCATCATCATCATCATCATCATCATCATCATCTACAGTATGCTTATTGTGTGCCAGGCACTGTGCTAAGCACTTTACAACTGTTATCTTATTTGGTAGGTAGGTGTTATTATCTCTATTTTACAGAAGAGGGAACTGAGGCAAATAGAGGTTAAGTGATTTGCCCAGAGTCACACAAATATTAAGTGTCTGAGGCTGGCTTTGAACTCAGGTCTTCCTGACTCCAGGCTTGACATTCTCTCCATTGCACCAGATAGAGAGTTTAGGCACAATGTTTTAAAAAACAGATGTGAAGTCTTTATATATATATATATATATATATATATATATATATATATATATATATATATATACTTTTTCTGTAGCTCTTCTGTGTAATGGTCTATTTTAGGAACATCTGGATTAACAGGATGGAATTTGTTGGAGGAGGCCTCCTTCTTTGGGTATGATATTTTAAGTGCAAAGTAAAGAATTTACTCTTAGTCCTCTTGACTCTTTCCATGATTTTGGACTATATGTTTTATAACTTTTTTCAGCCTTTAAGTTGATCCAACTTATTTCACATGCTCTTCCCTCCCCTCCATTATCGCCTTTGTCTCATTTGATTTATGCTATCCTTTTAGATTTTCCAATTTTTCTGCATAAATGTTAAGTTATAACCTCTCTAACTACATTAAATAATGTCTGTTTTCCTTTTCGATTTTCTCATGCATCATAAGAAATCAAATTTCAACACATTTTATTTCATTTTGTATATCTTTGAATAGTTTTCAAAATCTCTAAACGCACTTATCGTTTCCTTTTTCTGCAGCCCCATCTTTTTCATTTACTTCATTTCCATTTTGGCATTAGGGAAATAGAATACACAGCTTCCAGTGCTGATATTAGGTACTGTTCCATTGAATAATGGGCAGGCTAATTGTTGTGCTGCGTTCTTGCCTCAGTGCTTTCATCACTGACAGGTTCTGTCTTTGTAGGTAGTTTTTAAGGTGCTCTCACCCTAGGATGTGAACTTTATGTCTTTCCTGGCACTCTTATCCTGGCCCTAATACTTTGTAAAATTACTTTGTTTGGATGAAAATTACTAATTTTTTCTTTAATTTCCTTTGGTCTTTTGAGAAACTGTCTTTTAAGTGAAACATTATAAAAGAAGGAATGTCTTTTTTTAAAAAAATGTTTTATCGATTTTTTTTTCATTTTTGTATGTCTGTCAGTTCTCATGGTTAATTTTTTTTCATGTATGAAGCATACAAAGTTTCACAGAGGAGGCATAATGTTCTTATCTTAAAAAAGTTTTTCCCCTAACGTTTGTTTCATATGATGTGAATAGAAATTCCATGAGAATTTTGATGCTAGCAACATTTCCCCTTTAAGTATTTAAAATTAAACTGTATAAAAATTCTCCTCTGGTGATTTTTCAGTATAAAAATCAGCTATTTCATTTTTTTTAACAAAATGTTCTTGGCTTTATTTTATTTTTGGAGTATTCCATATTTCTAGATGAATATTTATCATTATTATCGATATAGTTCAAGCACAAAAGTGTTTCATGTCCAAATTTTGAGAAGGGTGGCCTAGAATGAACTAACTATAGGGAGAAGTTCCTCATGATACTGATTGATAAATGCCTCTGTTAAATCAGGGTTTCTTAAATTGGGCTCTGTGGAATTATTTTTTTAAAAAGCTCGTTTTGATAATTTTATTTCAGTATAAGCAATCTTTTACAATCTTATACGTTTTTATTTTAGATACATTATTAGAAGGTACATGTTGGCTTCCTCATTCAGATGGTGCCATGGTACAACAGAGGTTAAAAACCCTCAAGTTAAACCAGTGACAAATATGGTCATATAATTTTTTGTGATGAGATCAAGTTACCAGGTTCAGAATAACTATATTCATGTTACTGGAAGAATTAGCAAGTGTTGTTGCAGAGTGAGACCTAAAGATTGCAGAGGACTTTATACAGGATTGTACAATGATCCAATTTAGAAGAAATGGAATTACTAAACTATAGGTAACTTTTGCTAAAATTCCAAAATGTATAATTGAATATATAGAAAATGATATTGTGATCATGAAGAGCCAGAGTGAATGACCCTTCAAAAATATACTGTTTTCATGCTGTATTAGCTTCATTTCCTTTTGTCTCAACAATGCTAAAATAGTAGATAAAGACAGTGTTGAACCTATGTTTACCTGGATTTTAGTAAATCAATTGACAAAATTTTTCTTCCTATGTTCCATGTATTCTGGATTGTTTAATTGGCTTGTCCCAAAGAGTAAATTGTTTATGGTTAATTAGCACTTAAAAGGATAGCCCTGATAGAGTGCCTTAGTGATTTCTGCTTGACCCTGTGTGACTGAACATTTCTGTCCGTGACTTGAATGAAGTTGTAGATTCTGTTCTTGACAGAGTAGAATATTAGGCTGAATTCAGTAAAATTTATTTGGAAGCATAAATGTAAAATCTTACACCAGTTTAGAAAGGCATCTTGGCAGTAAAAGGTGGGAGAGATACGCCTAGACAGAAGTTCATTGAAAAATGAATTGAGATTTTTAGTCAGCTGTAAGATCTATGAACTGTGATGGCAACTAAGAAAACATGTGATTTAGACTGTTTTAGGAGAGGTATAATGTTGGTACTACTGTATTTTGCTTAGGTAAGACCATTTCTAGATACAGCTATTTATTTCTAAGTGTAGCATTTTTTTGAATTTTATGGAGAAGTCAATGAGAATCCATACCAAGACAACTAGAATGGCAACACCGTTCTACCATATGATAGTTTGTGGCAGGAATTCAAGGTATTTAACCTGCAGAAGAGAGAACTTTAGAAAGGTATAACATTTTTCTTCAAGTATTTGAGGCTCTGTAATTTGGAGGAAGGTATAGACTTGTTTTGTTTTGCCCTGAAATGCAAATATATGAGAAATTGGTAGGTTTTAAAGAGCAATTATTTGGCATAATTTAAGAAGGAACTGTTTTGTTTTGTTTTCCAGGTGTGAGTTGGACTAGATGGCCTTCAATGTCTTTCACTTCTTTGATTCTGTGCATATGTAATCTTCAAAGTCCAAATACCAGAATTGTTTTTATATAGTATATATTATGTTAGTGGCTCACACAGAAACTATGGTCTAAAAGAGGAGATTATGGTTGCCAATAACGGGATAGTTGATTTGAGAAAATATCAGAATGGATGCAAGGGAATAATTATCATATCCTGTGGGATGTGAATCTTAATTCCTTAATTACATATTTAGCAGATCGTTCAAAATAGTAGTTGCAATGACAATATTCGATTGAGTTTAAAAATATGTATATTATTGTAACTTTCTTGGTTTTATTTAAAGAGTTCTAAATATAGATCCATGAAAACATAGAAGCACATAAAACTATTTAGACCCATATAGTTGCATTGAGCCATATGGTAAATTTCATTTCTACCCAAAATTTGATTTTAGAGAAACTACTTTTTCTCTAAAAGTGCAAAAATGAGAAAGTATACAATTCCTTTGGGTTTTCCAAAGATCTCTCTGCTTACATTTCCACATAAATTTTGCCATATGGCTCTCATGGTCAGTAATTAAGTTTGATTTCTGGATATTTTATTATAGATCCTGTTGGTGGGATAATCCTTTTTCATATAGTCCCTTTCTTCACCTTTAAGTGAAATGATCAAACAAATTAGCGCAGTATTGCCTTTGTTATTTTAGATTTCCAAAGTGATGAGTTTCTCATGAACTGAAAAAGAGAAAGCCTAGAGCCAAACAAACTAAAAAAACCACCCAAAAACAAAACCCCCCAAAACCAACCCAAAAACAAAACCAAAAAAATCATGAAAACACAAATCCTAGATTACTTTGAAAAACAGGCCTTCCTGGTAATCAAGTGTTTACAGAGGGATTCTTTGTTCAAACCCTTTCTAGCGCTCTGTATGTTTAAACAAAGAGCTTTTTAGACTTAAACACAGCTGTTCATTTGAAAATAAAAAATCAAATTAAGCGGAACCAGCTTTTGAAAGTTAATGCCCTATAGCAACTGAAACAAAGGAAGAAAAATACTGTGTTGTAAATTTCACTTAAATAACTTTTATTTTAAATAAAGTTTTAAAGTAAAAAGTGTCATTTGAAAGCAGCTCATCTCCTTCTCTATCCCCCAATAGAACATCTGTGCTCATTCTGATGAAGATGAATGGCATGAATTAAACCAAAACCATTGAAATGCTCTTTTTACCATAATTACACCTTGTTCATGTTGGAGACACAATACAGGGATGAAATGCCAATTAAGCCTGGTATGTTAATGAGATTGAGGCTGAAGAGTGGGTTAGAGTGGACACAAATCCCACCGGAATTGATTTGATGTAATCCCTGAAGTTTGTTCGGTTTTAATAGAAATGTTATCATACGTATGAAAATTTCTATGCTTGGGTTTTTATTTTAAAATGATCCGTTTTGGGAATTTTGGTCATCAAGTTTTAAAATAGGTGTGTTCTGAACACCTGGTTGCTAGTAGGAAAAGTCTTATAGACATAATTGGCGCTCTCTCCCTCTCCTTCTCCCTCTCCCTCTCCCTCCCCTCCCTCCCTCTCCCTCTCCCTCTCTCTCTCTCTCTCTCTCTCTCTCTCTCTCTCTCTCTCTCTCTCTCTCTCTGTCTGTCTCTCTCTCTCTCTCTGTCTGTCTCTCTCTCTCTCTGTCTCTCTCTCTCTCTCTGTCTCTCTCTCTCTCTCTGTCTCTCTCTCTCTCTCTCTGTCTCTCTCTCTCTCCCCTCTCTCTCCCCCTCTCTCCCCTTTCACCCTTTCTCATTTCTTCATAATAGGAAGTTCCATTCTCTGAAACTTTAATTTTTACAACACTAATGTGGAGATGCCAGAAGGGCTTGACTTCAGCATGGTTGGGGAAAGTAGCCAAGGTATGGCATCCTGAGATCAGGTTTTAACTCAGTTTGAAACTTACTATGTAACCATTGGCTAGTCACTTCAGCAGTCTACACTTTAAATACAGATAATACGTGGGCATGGCGGATCATAGCATGTTAGAGCTGGAAGGGGCATGAGAGATAAGCTCCTCTAATTCCCTAAATTGAATCATGAATCTCCTTACTGAAAGCCTTATGAAGTGCGGTGATATGGAACATTACATAGTGATTATTGGTTATACCAACACTAGAAATCGTTTTTGCTTACTTCTACATCAATTTTCTTTTACCAGTGCCACATTGTTTCCCTAATTGGAATTAAGATATTTATGCTGGCTCTCCAAAGGGTTCCAAGAACTTTATATAAAGTGTGTTGGAAACACCATAAACCTTATACAGTGCTTTATAGTGATTTATCTGTAAAATCTTTATGTTAACTCTACCACACAAACTTGTTATGGGGTTTAAGTGGAATTAAAATATAAATTTAGGATGGGATTGATCCCCACATTGTTTTAATCGCAGAATTCCCTGGCACTTTATTGAACCAATCAGTTTAATAGTATAATAATCAGTTTGCTACTTTACATTTAGAAATGTAAGCAAGATGAGAATAAGTCCTTAATCCATTTAAAAGAAATATAATATGTTGATAATTGGACCAAGTCAGTTGAGGCCACGCCGGAAATATTTTTTGTTTGCTCAGAAGAATCAGACTTCAGACTGTATATAAAAGTGCCAGGATCATTTGGAAGCAATTTGGAGGAGGACTCCTGAGCAGCAGTTTTCTTTTATTCTGCTCTGCCTCCCCATTGACCACATGATGGCCTTGGGAACTCTGAAAGGTCAAAATACCTGAAATTCTCAGCAGGTTGTTGGCAGATTTGATTTTTTCTTATGAAAACTGCCTGATCCTATTCCTTGACCATTTATCAATTAAAGAATGACTTATTTTTATAAATTTGACTCAGTTCCCTATGCATTTGAGAAATGTGACCTTTATTAGAGAAACTTGGTATGAAATTTTTTGGTATTACTTCGTTGTCCATGATACCTTTTATTAAAATATAATTTCCCTAATTATCTTTTTTAATTAGGTTCAATTTTACTTTTGCTTTGATGTTATGATTGTAATTGTGCCCTTTTATACTTTAGCTGAAGCATGTTGGATTCTGTTCCAGCCCTTTAACTCTGTATGTGTCATTCCATTTCAGGTGTCTCTAGTATGTAGTATATTTCTGGAATTTGGTTTCTAAAACATTCTTCTATCTGCTTCTGTTTTATGGATCAGTTCCTCCTATTGACATTCACAATTATTATCATTAACTGATATGCCTCTCTACTACTCTCTAATCTCTTATCCCCTTCCCTTTCTATTTCCCTATTAGGTTAGATACATTTCTATACCCAAGTGAGTATGTGTATATGTATTTTATATATGTATATAACATAGATACACATGCACATATACATATGGAAGGATATTCTTCCCTCCTTAACTCAGTTCTGGTGAGTGAGGTTCAAAATTGCCTACTCCAGTTTTTACCTCAATTATGCAAGCTCTTTCTTTTTTATGTAAGAAAAATGTTCACATCGTAACTCTCCCTTTCCTCTTCTCCCAGTGCACCTCTGTATTTTGTTTTGGAGATCATTCCAATGAACTCACACCCATACTCTTTGTCTGTATTGGTTTCTTTTAAACTGCCCTAAGTTCTTAAGGAATTGGAAATAGTTTAAATTTATTGAATCCTCATGATTACTCTTTCCTGCTTATTTTTTTATGTTTCTCTTGAGTTTTCTATCTAAATGTCAAATTTTCTATTTATTTGGTTTTTTGTTTTTGTTTTTTTCGTCAGGTATGCTTGGAAGTCATCTATTTCATTAACATCTACTTTTTGTCCTGAAAGATTGGACTCAGTTTTGCTGGGCTGGTTATTCTTGGTTATATTCCTGACTCCTTTGCCTTCTGGAATTTCATGTTCTAAGCCCTTTGTTCCTTTTATGTGGAAACTGCTAAAACTTTTGTGATCCCTACTGTAGCTCCATGATATTTGAATGGTTTCTTTTTGGCTGTTGGCAATATTTTCCCCTTGATCTGGTAGCTCTGGAATTTGACTGGAGTTTTCATTTTAGGATCTCTTTCAGGATGTAATTGGTGAATTCTTTCAATTTTTATTTTGCTCTCTAGGTATGAGATATCGGAGTAGTTTTCCTTGATAATTTCTTGAAATATGATGTCTTGACTTTTTTTTTTTATCTTGGCTTTTAGGTAGTCTAGTAATTCTTAAATTATCTCCCAATGATCTATTTTCAGGTGACTTGTTTTTCTGATGAGATGTTTCACATTTTTTTCTGTTTTCATTTTTTTTTTTGACTTTATTTGTGATGTCTCATTAAGTCATTTGCTTCCACGTGTCCAATTCTAATTTTTAAAGAATTATTTTCTTTACTGAGCTTTTTAACCTCTTTTTTCATGTGGTCAGTTCTACCTTTTAAGGAGTTCTTTTTTTGGTGAATTTTGGTGCCCCTTTTACCATTAGGCCAATTCTATTTTTTAAGGTGTTATTTTTTTTTTTTTAGTAGTTTTTGTGACTTTTTTTCCCCCTTACCAAGCTTAGTTCTCTTTTCATAAATTTCTTGTATCACTTTCACTTCCTTTCCCAATTTTTCCTCTACCACTCTTATCTCTTGCTTTAACTCCTCCAGGAATTCTTTCTGGCATTGGATCCAATTAGCATTTTTTCTTTCAGGCTTTACTTGTAACCAGTGTCACATTGTTGTCTCCTGAATTTGTATCTTGCTCTTCCCTGTCACAATAGTAGCACTTTAGGTTCAAGTTTGTTCGTTCCCTTCCTTCCTTCCTTCCTTCCTTCCTTCCTTCCTTCCTTCCTTCCTTCCTTCCTTCCTTCCTTCCTTCCTCCCTCCCTCCCTCCCTCCCTCCCTCCCTCCCTCCCTCCCTTCCTTCCTTCCTTCCTTCCTTCCTTCCTTCCTTCCTTCCTTCCTTCCTTCCTTCCTTCCTTCCTTCCTTCCTTCCTTTCTTCCTCTTTCCATTTCTCTCTTCCTCACTTTCTTGTTTGCTCATTTTCACACTTTCAACTTTATGTTAAAATTAAAGTCTGCTTAACTGAGGGTAGGGAGGTAGGTACTATGCCAAAATTTAGACTTTTGGTGCTGCTTTTCTTTTGAGCCAGTCTGGGGGGCTCTACAAGTTTTTGGTGCGTCCAAGATAATATTATTTTGGGATAAATGTAGTTACTGCGTTCCTGGTCTGTACTCTGGTTTTTATCAAGGAAAAGCTCCAGCTTCTCTGCAGCCACAAGTACTAATGTTCGTCTTGGCCCTGAAATGTGACTAGGGTCCCTGCTCTCTTGTGACAGATCACAAGCTTTCATCTCTACCCTGGAATTTCTGTCCAGTGCTGCCTATGGGCAGTGTAAGCTATACCCTGTACCAGAAGAGGGTCCCCTTTAATTCCTTTCTTGTCAGTTGTCCCACTCCCTAGCTATCTCTAGGCTGAGAGCTCTCCAAGGTACTCCTGCTGTCTCCAAGTTCTAAGGGTAGTCTTCCTACCACTGTCTGGCCTTCACCCACCCTTTGTCCACCCTGGTGTTACAGGCCTCTTCCTTAGAACTCTTGAATTGTCTCAGGCTTGATAATTTCTCTCTCTGAGCTTTCTTTCCCCTTTTGCCCTGCCACTCCAAAATTTGATTTGAAGCATTATTTTAAAGGTGTTTGGAGGGAATATTGGAAGAGTTCAGCTGGGTTCTGAATTAGTTTTCAGTCATCAGCCCGTTATAAATAAGAGTTGAGGACATAGCCCTAAAAGGCAAAGATACATAAGATATATTATGAAAAGTTTAAGTTTTATAAAAAGATAAGATATTTCTAATGCCTATTTTTTCTATTCCCAAGTGAAATGTGGACCAACAATAATTATGCATCAAAGAATGTATACCTCCAAGCAGAGAGGAGCAAGGAGTTGGTTGTGGAAAAACTTAATGCTATGGTACAGTAAATAGGCATGACATATACTCCTGAAGTTTTTTAGTATTTTAGTTTGGAACTAGAAATACTGCTTTCAGGCGGGGTCCATTTAAAATATCCATTCCTGTTCCTTTAGCTGCCCGCTTTTACTGGGTTTAGTGAACTGAAGTCACCCAGCTTAAGAATTCCAGCAAGGGCTGCTGCAGTTAAAGTATTCTTTTCTTGTTTTGTTGAAAAGATGCTAGTGACTTCTCTGATATCACCTCATAGTGCAGGATGATGGTGTTTTTTTTCTCCCTCCATGCTTTAGATTCTGATGTTGTAATCATCTGTTTGTTCTAAGTTGGTTTTATGGGAGTCTGTCCCTGAAAGATAACCTCTTAGTTCTGAATCTTGTGGAAGACCAAGAAAGTCTCGTGATATTTCATTGGATCATTTCTGCCTTAGGTATCTTGTCATTGGGATAGCTTCGCCAGGCAGAGATGCTAAGGTAGCTGTACAAGCTGCCAAGATGCGGCTTTGTGTTCCTGAGTTTGGTTCATCCAAGAATCTAGTCTTTGACTTCAGATATAACATATGTTCTCTGATTTTGTTCTTCCCTCCTGTGGTTTAAAGATTGTTCCTGGAACAGTCATTCATCTTGTTATTTAGAAAAATGGTAATGTCATTTCCCTGCTTAAGGCTGCAGCCTCTGAGGAAGAATTCTGGTGCTGGGATTTTAATAATACAAAGTAGCTTTCACTGTTACTGTGGGCTTGGTACTTAGTGACATCTTGACCATTTGTATTACTTAACTGAAATGAACTCTAAGCTGAAAGCCCTGGCTCCTTGACAGCTAGCAAAAGACAGTGATACAGGAATGGCAGTGATTTATATAAACTGAGCAAATTGTGCTCACTTGTATATGGGTAATTAAAGTGGGATTCAGGAGTACCACCTTTAATATAAAAGCTGTTAAGGATATCAGAATGAGACATGTAAATATAAAAGTCATGTTTTGGGGTTAAGAATATAATGAAGAATATGTTCATTTAAACCATAGATTTGGCTTCAAGGGTGGTCTGGGGATGCACTCAGTGCCCCTGACATTACATTCTTTTTAATTTACATTTCTAGGCATTCCTTTGGAGACAGAGGGCTTTTCTGTTAGTGTAGCCATGAATGAACTATCTGTTTTTTGGTTAGTATTACTTCTTGTTGAGGAGTTTATCCTTAAGTACCCATTGTTCTGCAGAAGAAGAGGGAGCCATGACTAGAGCCTGAGAAGTAGTTAAGGACGTAGTTATGAAAGGTACAACTTGCAGCAGGTTCCATGAAGGCCCTTTTCATTGTAATTCTTTTAAACATTCCATTTTAAATTCTAGAATTTTCTATTCCTCCTAGAGTGTAGGTATTCTGTTTTTGGTATTTGACACAGCTGACTAGCTCTTCTTTTTTAATATTTACTCTCCCCCTCCCCTACATAGTGTAGTTTTTTGATGTTTTTCTGACCTTTCTAGTCTCTTACATCGTTTACTAGCTCTTTGCTTTCCACCTATTCCTTAAATGCTTCCAGTCCTCAAAGTTTGATCTTTGTTCCATATCCTTTCTTCCTTATATAATCTTTCTGATCTTTTCTGTTCCTATGCTTTCAGTAATTGCCTACATACAGCTAACTTGAAAGCTCCAGCTAACACCAGCTTTAAAGGTAGTACTGTTATTTTTGTTATTGTTATATCTTGGTAGATATAAAAGGTCATAACACAAACAGATTAGAAGAACAGAGAAAGGGACAACTTCCACAATTATGGATTAAGGAATAGTTTTTGAACAATTAAGGGATAGAAAAATGATGCTTTTTATTTTGGAGCAAGGTGAATTTAAGGAACTAAAGGATTGTCTTGGTGAAGATGATCCGTAGACAGTTAGTATTCAATCGTTCAGTTGCGTCTGACTCTTGGTGACCCTATAGACCGTAGCGTCCCATTGTCCTCCACTCTCTTTCCAAGTCTGTCCAAGTTCCTGTTGGTTGTTTCTGTGATACCATCTATCCATCTCATCCTCTGCTGTGCCTTTTTCATTTTTGCTTTCAGTCTTTCTCAACATCAGGATCTCTTTCCAGTTGAGTCCTCTCTTTATAATGAGGCCAGAGTATTTGACCTTCCAGTGAACAGCTCAAATTAATTTATTTAAGTATTGACTGATTTTATCTACTTGCTGTCCAAGAGATTCTCAAAAGTCTTTTCCAGCACCACAGTTTGAAAGCATCAATTCTGCAGTGCTCAGCTTTCCTCATGGTCCAGCTCTCAAATCCATCCTTTGCTACTGGAAAAATCAGAACTTTGCCTATCTGCATCTTTGTTGGCAAGGTGACGTCCCTGCTTTTTAGTATGCTGTCCAGATTGTCATAGCTTTCCTTCCAGGGGGAAAGCATCTTTTATTTCATGCTTCAGTTAACTGTTTACAACGATCTTGGAGCCCAAGCATATAAAGTCTGACACTCCTTCCATATCTTCTCCCTCTATATCAAGACTTGAGGCGGGGCCTTATTTAAAAGGCTGTTGAAATAACTCAAGGGTGAGGTGTTGGGATTCCAAACTAGGACCACAGCTGCATGGTTAAGCAGACTTACATTAGAGATTTAGTTAAGGTAGAGACCATGAGACTTGACAACAGATTAGATGTGCTTTTCTTTTAAATTTGTGGTGAGCCTTTTGATTTGTTGCTTTTCTAGATTTTTTTTGTTATTTCTTTAAAATTCTTGAGTGTCCCAGTTTTTCTGTGTTATGTCTTGATTCCTCACAAAAAATAAGGATGCAAGTTATATTATTTCTGGGAATTAAAAAGAAGTAAGTTGGAGAACTATTAAAATAAAGTATTGACTCCTTTTCCAGGTCCTTGACAGTCTTGATCCAGACTGCCTTTCCAGCCTTATCATACTCCCCCTCCCATCTTCTCTGTTTCAAAAAAACTGGATTACTCTCCACTCCCTGTTTTGTCTTTTCCTCTTGTGTTTTTTTTTCATAACATTTATTTTTCTTTGTAGCCCAGTTATGACTCTACCTCTTAGTGGAAGCTTTGTCTGAAACTTTCTCTTTTCTCACTTTTTTAGTAACATGTTTGGACCTTTCAGCTGTACTTAACCAGCTCCCCCTTGTGTTTTAGTTATTTATGTGCATTTCTTTTCTTTCTGCTATTAGATTGTAAGCTGTTTGAAAGAAGGGACTTTATTATATTTTTTGTGCCCTGTACATGGTGGCTTAATAATCCTTGTTGATTTGTATTGTTGGGTTAAGTATTTTATAGTGAAAGAAGTGCAATGCTTTTGGTCACTGGTAACTTGGAGAAGGTGTAACTTTCCAACCTTGACTAGAACACACACACATATTTTGTTCTGGCCCAGTCTATGAAATACAGTTTGAATATTTTTTCTACTTCATAATTCAAGGTGGTTTTAATGCTGTTATAAAAATAAGGGACACTGCGGTTTCATTCACGTGTTTCATCTTCCAAGTTTGGTCTGAACATAAGAGGTATAATTTATAGCAGCTTGAATCTTAGGCCAATTGCTGCCCCCATTCAGCAGTTGTATGCTATTGTCTATGGTACCTTTGTCCTTACTCACTGAAAATGGGGGAGGTGATTTCTGTTTGTTTCCATAGATAGGTTTCTGGTAATCAGACCTCTACAACTTAATAACAGATAGTGCTGTTAGACTATAAAGCTGTGATCATTACTTATCTGACTAGTGGTCTTTTTTTTCCTCCTAAGCAACTGAAGCTAGGAATTTTTATTACCTGGTGATTTTGAGATACTTGCTGGTTATTCAGTTCTAATTTCTATTGCTTGGTGGCTCCTGGCTCATAACAACGCAGACCGCATGGAGTAATGTTTTCCATCTTTCTCAACCTGTCTCATCCCTCAAGGGTCTCAGTGAAGTCAGAGTTTGCACAAATGTTAGAAACAGCTTGTGCATTATTAAGGACTTATTGGAGGGATGAAGTTAGTCAACTCTTAATGGGCTGCTCAAGAACACTGTTAAGCTGACCCATAACATTGTCATTCTATGTTACAAACTTGAAGCTTTCATGTGACTTTCAAACTTAGTTTAATTGTGATTTCCCTTTGGCCACAGCAGCCTACTTTTTCACTTGAGGTTTTATGTTATAGTTGCTTCTTTGCCTCTGACTTATTCCTTTGGGGAAAAATTGCAAAGTAATTGGGAGTTTTCATTGGGGTTCAGAAATCCTTAGTTTCTGACCATCTTTACTATGATAGATCCATTTGAACTTGATTGAGGCATCTTGTAAACAGTGGCGTAATGTGATAACAGGGCTCAGTAAGATGCTTATTTTTCCAAACAACAGTTCAGGGGACAAAACATTGTTCTTATATTATTTCAAATGCAATGGTGTTTTCTTAGAAATGGGAAATGTGGTGGTACAGGAGAGGGAAAAGGGGAATCATAAGGCTCAGAGAAGAATCCAAGACCTGGCATTTCAGGGCATCTTGGCCTTGGTATGGGGGTGAATTGATAGTAGAGTAGCACATAGGAGTCCAGGAGACAATGGATATAGAGCCAGGTATGTAATATCTGGATGAGGGTACTAAGAGGACACAGTTGAGGCCAATAGGTATTGCAGGAGGTTGTAGGCAGATACTGGAGCAGGGGAGAGAGAATTTAGGAGAAGCAACTAGGATTGAGTGATATTAGGGTTGAAATCAGGGTAGGCTAGAGTTGAGCTAAGTAGAGTAGAATTAGAAAACATAGAGGAAGTTTGTAAATACTTGGTCCATACCAGGAATGCTGATTCCTCAGAGCTGATTTGTAAACCTTGCCCCCCTATCCTTGTCTTGGCATCAACCATATCTACTGTAGTCCTGTTTTCCCAACATTCCCATTCAGATCTGTCAGTGCCTTCTGCTATGCTCTTTGGCAGACCTGATACATAATTAATAGATTTGCTTTTGTCTTCAACTTCTTTCTTATTCACTCCTTCTGTCTTCTGGCCTTTACTGAGATGTGTCTTCCTTCTGACTATGCTGTTTTCTTCACCAACCTTTTTAATACTGACTGCAATTGCGCACGGCCTCTAACCTCCTTCCTGTGGGTCCCCCCCCTTCCTTTCCCATTGGTGGTTGTGGGGAATAGTCCTGCGTGTTCACCATTCCCACCTCCAGATAATCCTTTGGCCATCTTCACTTGTCAGCTTGTCCTTCTAAGTTCACATTCATATAGTCCAGATCCTTGTGGTTGGTGTCCATCCACTCTGAGAACATTCTTCTTTATTGTTCCATGATTTCAGTGCCAGGCTCACAGCTTTTTTTCTCTTCATTATCCCCATGTACTCCTCCATTCTACAAAAGTTGCACATAGAGTTTGCTTAACATTATGTTACCATCAACCACCAGTGTTTCACTTCTATGTTCACGTTTTCCGTTATTATCTTTTATTATTCCACTGAGGGTGGAAAATAGTGTTTGTAGGAATTTTATTTCTAAATGTATTTTTAAGTTTTTATTTTCAATTTTTTTCAATTAACTGTTCATTTCCTCTCCCTCCTACCTCTCACCTTGGAGAAAAAATTCCCAGGAAAACAAAACTCATATCAAATATACCTACTCAGCCAAAATCAATTTTCATGTTGTCCACCGATGTCCAAAAATAAGTCTCATTGCATATCTCTAATCTTTCCCTTCTCTGTCACAAGTTGGGAAATTTGCATCTCATTGGTCTCCTGGAATCTTGATTAGTCTTTGCTTTGATCAGAGTCCTTAAGGTTTTCAGAACTTTTATTGTAGCAGGAATGTTGTTCTGCTATAAATTGTTCTGCTTCTGCTCACTTGACTCTGCAGTGGTTTCTTTGAAACCATCTTCTGTCTTTAAACACTTTCATCAACAAAAGTAAAAGAATAGATCATGTAATTAATTGGAGATATATAAATAAGAAAACTAATAAAAATTTAAAAACTGTAGTTAAATATCAAAAGAAAAATTCTGAAAACTACAGAAGAGACTAACAAAATTGAGAAGTGAATATTTATTAAGCACCTACTTTATGTGCTAGGAGTGGAGAGAATTGCTAAGGTGAAATCAGAAATGTTCTAGCCCCTAAGTGATTTATATCCAAGTCGAGAGGATAAGGTAGATACATAGGTAATTAATATACCAATTCAGTGCATGGGAAGTACAAATCATATACTATAGGAAGTTACATGAAGGGATCACAAGGACTAGGGCTGTGTTCTAGAAAAAGACAGTATCTAAATTGAATAGTGAAGAAGAGATACAGTTTTAACAAGTGAAAATGTGGGGAGAAATCATTCCAGGTGGAGGGAACAGTAAGAATATTAAAGGCATTCATGGCTTTTTTTGTTTTTTAATTTCAGGAAAATTAAGTCCTTCAGTTTTGCTGGAGTAGAGAGAAGTTACACACCATATTGTAGAGGACCCTTGAATACCAGTTTAGTGAGCAATTTATATTTTTAAAAGGAAGTGACATGATTGAAGTTGTGGTTTAGAAATCTATATCTGGCAGCAGTGTACAGTGATTTCTAAAGGAGGAACTAGTAGGCCTTTTAAAAGTTTTGACACCCATTAGTCATGAATGGAAAATGCCAAGTCTGTATATTCTTCAGATTCAAGTTAGGGATATGAACATAACATACTGAATGATCTTTTTTCTAAGTGGCAAGTATAAAATAACCTTATAGAAAACCAACAATTCCATCGTGACTTTAAAGTTTGATTATTTAGGTCAAGGCTTCTAGAGTGGTGGTTGACGGTAGAGATGTATTTCTACTCTTGCTTGACCTTTTGGTGTCATTTTCATTGTGGTTAGAATCTAGATATCTCTTTGGAAATTACTTTTGTTGTGTAGAAAGGAAGCTTCAGTTTTATGTTGAACTCTTTTATTAATAATCTTAAGTGAAGATATTTCCTATTGGTGCATTAAAAATTCTGTTAATTAGATGATGTTTCTAGCTCCCTCATGACAGAATATTTTCCTGTTAAAGGGGAGAGAGTTCCAAAGGTAGAAGAGGAGAAAACAAATTGGCAGTTTTTCTCCCCCCCTCCTTTTTCCTTTGCTGTTGGGGAAAGTGGTTAATTAGGTGATTTTTCTCTTTCTCTGACACGTGCAAATGAGACTATGTTAATAACTGAGCTATTACATAAATGATAACAATTTTAAATACGAATGGCAGCTTGTCAGCCTTCAAGATTGGAGGTAAATTCTGTGGAGAATCTAAGTGCAGAGGACTCTGACTAGAGCCTGGAAAGGTAGTCAAAACAAGAACTAGTCTTTTCCTCAAATATCTGCTGCTGTAACTTACTGGAATTTTCCTGTGGGTAAGATGGTAGTAGGCAGAGAAGCATTTGCTTCTTTTCCCCTAAGTCCTTCAGGGCCAAATTAATTATTTAAAAATTATAATAAAAACAGAATGACTTGCCAAGATGAAATTATAATTTCTACCAGGGGCTCGAGGCTAAGGCAAGCTTAGTTTCTAAATGGGAAGTTGTCTTTCTTCCAGGGTAGTGTTCTGAAAGATAGAATCATCTTTTCATGTCTACACCTGAAAACTTGTGTGATGGGAATACCTTTGGCCTTTTTTTTTTTTATTCTAGATGCTAAATTATTTAGCACCTACTGTTTGCCCAACATTGTGCTCATTGGCCCAGAAGATAAAAAAGAAACACACATCAGTTTTCTGCCTTGCTGGGGATTATAGTTTTGATGAAATGTATTAAAAGCTGAGTAACACAATAAACCATAGACAAGAAATATCACAGATATTTTACTCCTCCTCAGTTATGTGTAGGTAAATACTGCAGCTTTGTGTTCTTGGTTCATAGGTGTCCAGAATGAAGTCAGACCAGGCAGCTCCTAGGATAGGGCAGAAGTGAGCATGTGTTGTTACACAAGATCCTTTATCGTATGCATGTGGACTGTGTGATCAGGCACTTTGCATGAGTAATTGCTTTTTGCAGCCAAAGTCAGCAGACTTCCATGATGTTGGTAGGAGAGTTCCCCTTGAACAATGTCAGATAGAATTTTGGAGGGAAGGCAGTTGGGTCTTCTGACAGAGTAGTGGGATTTGGATGTTTACTAGCCAGTAATGTTTAGTTCCTTTCAGGTTCCTGCCAGGCCTAATTATGACAGAATATAAGTGCTCAGAAGATTGGTACCTGTCACTCTTTAAAATCTAAAATGAGATTTCATTTTGTAATAATAAAGAAGAACCCCAGTTTGAACATTTGCAGCTGGGAGATGGGAGAGATTAGAAATCTTAGTTATCTATGGAACACAAAAGAAGGCACAATAGAGAGGAATAAAAGGTATATTGAATATTAATGAAAAGCCCCAGAATATCTTTCCGTAGGAAAGATTCCTGTTGTTCAGAAACTAAGAAATAACTTAAAGTATATTCTACTGTTGGGCAGTTCTTGAGAAAGTGAGGAAAGATGAAGGGAGCTAATTTGGGGTTGAGAATTATTGTGTCTTCACTTGGAGGGGTTTATAGTTCTAGAATCCATACAATATACCTCATTTGTCTGCTTTCTTTTCTCCCCTTTTTTCTTCTTTTTCCCTTGTTTAATAGTTATTATTTTAACTTTTCAACTACTAAGTATTTTTTGGGTAGTATTTTTATCCCACTACCACAAGCAATGACCTCAATTTTTTTGGGGGGGGGGGGGAATAGATTTCTCTGTACCTATCTAAATAGTTTGGCAAAGCTTATCCTCATTTTAGCCTTATCTGAAAATGTATGTCTCTTCCTATATTTTAGGTTTATCACCTCTCTGTCAGGAGATGAGTGGCATCTTCCAACTTCATTCTGTTGTTGTCGTGATTTATCATTACATTTGTTACAGTTCTAAAGTCCTAATAAGTTGGGTTTTTTCCTATGATGTTATCACTGTGTCATTTCCTTCTCCACCTCATTTTATAGAGGAGCAAACTGAGACAGAGAGAGTTAAGTGATTGCCCATGATCACACAGCTAGTAAGTGTCTGAGGCTGAATTTGAACTCAGGAAGAAGAGTGTTCCTAACTTCTGACCTGGTACTCTATCCACAGTACTATCTAACTTCCCCACAGTTTGTTTAGCCATTCACTATTAAGATAACAGCCCCTTAGTTTTCAATTTTGGGCTATCATAAAAAGAAAAGCTATAATTATAAAAAATCTTCTGTTTACCAAGTTACAAGTGATTTCTTTTTTTAAAAAAATTCAGTTTTATTTTCAGTTCTGTATTCTTTCCCCTCTCTTCTCCAATTGAAAAAGCAAGAGAAATAAAATCTTTTATATCCATGAATGATCATGCCAGACAAATTGCTGCATTGGTTAGGCCTTCTTTTCTTTCCCCTCGTCTTCCACATATACCTCAGTCTGCAGTCGGAGTCCGTTACCTCTGTATCTGGAGGTAAGTAGCATGCTTATATCGTGAGTCTGCTATAGTTCTTCAATATTTCACAGTTGTATTTTTACCATATTAATGTTATTGTACAAGTTGTTCTCTTGGATCTCCTCACTTCATTTTGCATTAGGTAATAGAAGTTTTCTCAGTATTATTCAGTAACCTTGAATAAATTAATTTAGGCTGTCTGATTATATGTATTATGTTGGCTCAAGCTATCATATGTAAGCAAATAATTTTTCTTCAATCATTTACATCTGTATTTTCGTATAGTGAGTGTGTTGTAATTGTGTTCATAGGGTTCCTGAGTACATCTGGGCAGGTAGACTCCCAAATCATTTATACTTTCTTTGTGTATTTCAAAGGAAATTTTCCTATCTGTGCCTTATTGCTAAATTTTGTGGGCAATATACAGAAATGCTATTTATTTATGTGTGTTTATTTTAAATGCTGTAACTTTGCTGAAGTCATTAATTCTTTCAGTTGGTTTTTAGTTAACTCCAGAATTCTCTAAGTCAACCATCAAATCATTTGCAAAAGTGATAATTCTGTTTTTTCTTTGCCCCTGCTTATTCCCTCAATTTCTTTTTCTTGTGTGACTGCTCTAGCTGTCATTTCTAGTGCAATATTTAATAGTAATGGTGCTAAGGAACATCCTTGCTTTACACCTGACCCTATTAGAAAGGCTTCTATCTTATTCCCATTACAGATAATGCTTGCTTTTTGTTTTAGATTTATATTACTTATCATTTTAAGGGTCTTTCTGTTTGTTCCTATGCATTCTAGTGGGGTTTTTTTTTTTGGAAACTTGTTTGACTATTATAGCTTGTCAAAAACCTTTCCTACTATTCATATGGTGAGTTATATTTATAATTTTCCTAATGTTTAACCAGTCCTGTATTTCTGGTATAAATCCAGTCTAGTTTTCATATATAATCTTTATGATGTCTTTATCTTTACAGTGTAGCTCCTGTGGCAATAATTAAAAAAAGATTACTAAAAAAGATCATTTTGCATCACTGTTCATTAGGAGAAGGGAAGATAATTAACATTTATATTAGTCCTACATGGTGGCATTGTGCTAAGGAATTCACAAATATTGTCACATTTGATTCTTATGAGCATCAGATGAGTTAGACAGCTATTATCCCCATTGTACAAGCTGAGTAAATTGAGGAACATAGAGATTAAGTGTTTTGCTAAGGTCTTACAGCTTTTATGCATCAGAAGGTGGATTTGA
The DNA here is from genome assembly GCA_023548195.1 of Bettongia penicillata ogilbyi. NCBI lineage: Eukaryota > Metazoa > Chordata > Mammalia > Diprotodontia > Potoroidae > Bettongia > Bettongia penicillata. Next base: position 3,127,463 of record JAJHZJ010000100.1, read on the forward strand.
ACTAATGTCTTCTGAATTCCAGACTCAGAGATCTTTTTACTGTTCCACATACTTGCCAGTAGGGCTCCTGATAACATAGTTTCTTTCTCTATTTTCATTCTCAGTTGTTTAGTTGTCAAGACCACAGGAATTTTGTGGACTTCCTGATTTTCCTATCTTTTCAAATAATCTATTTAGTATTAGAGTTAATTGTTCTTTAAATGTTTGATGGGATTCAGTAATAAATCACTCTGAACCTGTATTTTTTGTTTTTCTTTCTTTTTTTTTCCTAGGAAGATGATTTGTAGCTTGCTTGATTTCGTTATCTGAGATGAGATTATTTATTTTCTGAAGTTGTGTTATTTACGTCCTCTTTTTCTGTTCTTTTAGTCAGGACAATTTATAAAATTTCGTAAATATTCATCCATTTAATTTTTGTTGTAAAAAAAAAAAAGGCCATAATAATTTTTAAAAATTTCATTGCTTGTAAATACACATTTGTAATTTTTATATGGTTTCTATTATTTTCAACAACAGTCAATTCTTTGTTTCATTGTTTCCTCCTCCCCCTACTAGCAAAGTTCCTAATTTCATTTATTACTTCAATGCCATTTTTTACTTTAATTTTTTGCTAATCTCTCCTTAGAGGTTCAGCATTTGTATTTTGTGGTTTAACTGGATTGTTTATATTTGTTGTTTTTTTAGTTTTTACTTATTGCACGCTCAATTTGTGATCTAGTCTTCTTTAAAAAGAAAATTTACATTTTATTATTTTTTATATTTTAAATAGAAATATATTTAATTTAAATATTTAATTTAATTTATTTAACATATTTTTATTTATAAGTTAAATTAATTTATAAGTAAAAAACTTAATTTAAACTTTATATTTTTCATAAACTAAATTTATTAAAATACAAATTTCCTCCTATATAATACTTTGATTGTATCCCCCAAATTTTTGATGTCATGTCATTGTTGTCATTATCTTTTAATGACATTGTTGGTTCTTTCTATAATTTGTTATTTTACCCACCCATTCTGTAGGATTTCTATTTCATTTCCAATTATTTTTAATCTCTTCTTCTAAGATGTTTCATTGACTATAATTTTGTTGCATTTTGTTTTGTAAAGTATTTGTTTAGTATTTTTGCCCTTCTGCATTTGTTTGTGAGAGTTTTATGCTATAATATACGGTCAGTTTTTGTTAATTGCCATGAACATCTTAGAAATACATATACTCCATTCCTTTTTCTTACATTGTTTCTCCAGAAGTCGTTTCTTTAATAATATTTTATTTTTTCTAGTTATGTGTAAAGACACATTTCAACATTGATTGAATAATTTTGAGTTTGAGATTTTCTCCCTCCTTCCTTTACTTCTCCCTTCCTTAAGATGGGAAGCAGGTTGAAATAGGTTATATATATTGCAGTCATATAAAATATAATTCCATATCAGTCATGTTGTGAAAGAAGACAATGACCAAAAGAAAAAAAACACGAAAAAGTAAAGAAAATGAAAATGCTTTGATCTGCATTCACACTCCATCAGTTCTTTTCTCTGGATATGAATAGCAGTTTTCCTTATGAGACTTTGCAATTATCTTGGATCATGTATTTCTGGGAATTGCTAAGTCATTTATAGGTGATCATTGTACAGTGTTGCTGTTACAGTGTACGATGTTCTCCTAGTTCTACTTATTTTCAGTTCCACTTGTCTTGGACTGGAAGATTGTTGCAACCTGTTTTGTTTTTTGTTTTTGTTTTTGCTGGTTCTGCCTTTCCAGAATTATTTTGAGGTGTCATTTTTACAGTCGTTGGAGGTGAATTTGGGAGAGTTTCTATGATTTTATCTTTATTCTACCACCTTGGCTCTTGGGAAATATAGACTTTTCCAAAATTGTCTACAGCCCCTCCATTTTTTTTAGATCTCCCCCATAATAATAACATTATGTTATCTGTTTCTCCATATTACTTAAATTCATCTTTGGGTGCTATACCATTTTTAACTTATATTTTGATCAGTTATCATTGCTTTTCTATGGTATCTTTCAGAAAAATGTAATTTCTCCATTTTATCAGGCACATTTGCTTGTGTGTGTACATTTCTCCATGTTTTGACCAGTGTGTAGGAGTGATCGGTTCAGGTATTGCTTATTTCCCCCTCATCTCCTCCTTTTTTACAGACCTCTGTTTGTGTACCCTGGTTATGTGAGATCATTTCCCCCATCTTCTCTCTTGCTCTGTTCTTTCTGCTTTCTACACTTGTGCATTCTTCTTTTTATTCTCTCTTTTATTTCTTCTTATTAAATGCTCCAAGCAGAACTGATTCACCTCCTTCATATCTTTTTTCATTTAATTGTTTAAATACTATTTGAAGAGATTAAAGTTCTGAAGGAAAACTGTTTTCTCTTCACCTTATTAGACTTTTAGTCTATATAGTTTCTTCTCATTGGCCAATTAAATTTCTCTAGCTTTCTGTAAAATTTTGTGTTTGTATCTCATAGTCCCTAATCAGCTTTAGGCTTCTTGAATTTGAACTGTTTGATTGTCCTCTACCACACTGGTATCAAATAGAAGTAAATCCCTGCCAGTTCACATGTTGCCTTTGAAAACCCCAAATTAATATTACCTATGTGGTTTTTTTTTTTGTTAAACATTTCTCAATTATATATTTATCTAGTTCAGACTGTTTTGGGGGCCACAAATTCAACACTTGTGCTGTGTTGTGTTAAAATTCCATTTCCTTTTGATTATACTCACCTTTACAAGAGTTATTATTTTTACTTGTAAAGTCTATTCCTCCTTTTACTCCTCTTTTGTCACAAATTATCTTTTATTAGTTTTCAAGCTTGATTTTTTAGCCTCCCGAAATGTAAAGCCTTATATTTTGCTGCCTTTACAGAGCTTGCAGTGTTTCTTGATTAATTCAGTTCCATTCATCCCTTTTTTAGATTATGTTCAGGGGTCCTTATTCCCATCTTGCCAATAAGTTTAATAGTGCCTGTTATAATGTACCATTTTCTGCTGAATAAAGTTTATACTGGCCTGGGGGAGATGATATAAGAGTCACCATTGTAGGTTTTGAACATTAAATCATGTCCTCCTTGAATTAGGCTAGCAAATACCTGTTTTAGACTTACTATGAGGTCAGATGATCCTGGGTACTTACTGGAAAAAACATGCTTTTAATCAGAAGGGATAGTTTTTCCATTGTACCACAGAGTAAAACCATGTATCTAACCATTCCTTCATCTTTTTTCATAGACTTTGAATTTTTAACACTCTAATGGACTTTTAACCTGCCACATGTATTTAAGTTTCTCAACTCAGTGAACTCCTCATTTAGTGACTGTAGCTTTCATTCTACTTTAGCTATTCTGTCCTCTGAATGTCCCTGACTGGTATAGTCTTGGTGTATGAAGCTATCCTGAAGGCTCTTCAAGTAATGAACCTTTTGGATTTCTCACTGTTTATATCTAATGAAAAAATGGTTATCATAAAAACCTCAGGAGGAATGCTAAAAAAATGTAATAAAATTTCACACTGTTTAATGCTTATCACCCCTGGGTATCTAGAAACATTTCAACTAACCAAATATGAATATGAATTCTGTCTTAAGAAATGAATATATTTCATGAGTAAACTCTCCATCAGTGACATGTATCCATGGAATAAGAGAAAAGAGAGAAATATCACAGCTTTGTCCTTCTGAAGTACATTTATTTGTGTTTTTCTGTTCCTTTATTATGTTTTTTTCTTTCAAAATTAAAAAAAGTTATTATTTGTTTTTTTCTCTATTGAAAAAGTTTTAAAAAAATATAAAATCTTCCTAACAAATATTTTAAATGTCATGTTATTCACACATTGTCCATGTTTACAGATCCTGCATCTTAAATCCATCACCTCTTTCCCACAAGGTGGATAACATTACTTCATTATGTATTCTCTGCTTCACATAGTTGATCATTTCATTGATCAGAGTCATTAAGTTTTTCGGAGTTGTTTATCTTTATAATGTTATTGTTGTCGTATAAATTATACTCCTGGGTCCACTCACTTTACTCTGCATCAGTTCATACTACCAGGAGCATAATCTGATCTTAAACTTAATAGAACAAGCTCATAATGAATTCCCAAAGGGGAAAAAAAATCAGGTTTCACAAAAGTGAATTTGATCAAATATTCAAAAAACATTTAATTTCATTATTACACAAACTGCTTAAAAAATAGGGTCAAGAAATCCTCTCAAATTCTTTCCATGCTATTTACATTCTCTTGATATTTGAATGAGACAGTCAAAATGGAGAAATAAAATAGTAGGCTAATAAAAGTAATGATTATTGGCGCAAATATTTTTTAAAAATTGTAGGTATGAAATTATACCAAAATATGTAAAAGACCATATAAATGAACAGGAATGTGAGTTTGGTTCAATATTGGGAAAGCTACAAATATAACAGACTGTATTAATCTGAACAACAGAATCAATATGTCTGTACATGGAGGAAAAGATATGAACTCAATATGCCATTGATTTTTATAAAAGTTCCAGAAATCATAGGAATAAATGGACTTTTCCTTAATGTGGTAGATGGTATATATATCTAAAACCAAGGGGACAATATTCTGTGTAAGAGACATAGAAGTAAATAAAGGCCCTTTCTATAATAATGGTAAAAGCATGGAATTATCTTTGAATTGAAAATGATATCCCAGAAATAGTTACAAGTTCTGTAAAACCTAAATTAAGTTGGTATGTTGTAAGAGAAGACGTTGCTCTCTTTCTTGGTTTTAGCATGCACACATGTACTACATCCTCAAGAATTATCCACCTCTAAAGTCTGGTTGCTTATGAAGTTCTATATTTTTTTCCCTCCATGTCATATCTACTTCTCTGCATCTACTGACACCACCTTTGTATAGATTTTCATTTCCAATTCCTTAGCCATGGCAAGAGGCTTTTATTTTACTCTTTCTTCCCCCCACCCCATCTTTTATTTTATTTTATTCTTCAATAACAAGAATTTTCTTTCTCTCCCACCACACTTCAATTTAAATGAGAAAAAGAAATGCTCTCAATAAGTGTGTGTAGTGAAATAAAATAGAGCCCCTTATTGTTCATATATAAAAAATTCTCATTTTCCTGTTGAATTCATTATCGTTCTTTCATGAGTTGATGAGGACAGATCAGCAATCCTCAGGAATGATCTCTGCTCATTGTATTGATAGGCCTTCCTATTCTTTTAAAGTTGCTTGTGTTTACAATCTTATTTTTCTATAAATTGTTGTCTTCCTACATTGACCGCATCAGCTCATCTAAGTCTCTACAGGTTTTTCTTACGGAGCAATGGTATTCCATCACATTCACGTAACAGAATTTGTGCAGCCTTTCCCCAAATTGACATGCTCATCTCTTCCCCAGTTCCTACTTCTTTGCTATTTCACATAAAAATGCTGCTGTTGATATTTTAGTAAGTTTTTCATCTTTTCCTTGTATCTCATTGGTATTCTGGCTTATTTGTGATATTCTGGATTAAAGTTTATATGCTGTTCATTGAATTAGGGGACATGGTTCTAAGTTGCTTTCTGTAACGGCTGGTCCAGTTCACAACTGCACTAACAATGCTTTAGTGTGCCCCATATCCTGTATCCCCTCTAACGTTTGTCACTTTTTCATTTTGTCATCATTTCCTAGTTTGGTCTGAGTGAAAACTCAGAGTTGTTCCTCTAATTATTAGTGATTTGAGCATTCTTATAGGTGTTGAAAGCTTGGGTTTCTTCCTTTGAGAACTGTCTGTTCACATCCCTCTGTGACTTATCTTTTGGGAACTGGCTCTTATTCTTATTAATTTGAATCAATTCAATACACATACATATGAAATGAGATTTTTTTGAGAGAAACTTGCTGCTTACTTCCCCTCCCCCCCAATTAACTATTTCCCTTCTAGTTTTAGCTACATTGGTTTTGTTTTTGCAAAATTTCAATGTTATTTAATTAGAATTGTTTCTTTTATCTTCCTTTACTTCTGTTTTGTTTTTTCATGAATGCTTTCCTTACTCATGTGTCTGAAAGGTCATTTCTTTCTTGCTTCTCTGTTTAAAGTATGACCATTAGGTTCTAATATTGGTGTGTACTGTGATGTCTTTGAACATTAGGCTTGTATGTTCCAAAATACTTACGTTGTATTCTCAATCTGTTCCAATCATCATACACTTGCTGGTCGATCTTAACCTTTGATGTCCATCTAGTACTGTTAAAATGAGAGTATCTCCTTCTGTGATTTGAAACACATATATTTGTATGCCATTTATTTCATATTGGTGAATCTGTGAACCTGAATTGGTTTTCAGATGGTTATTTGATGCCCTTGCATTCAAAGTAGAAGGATCTATGTAGTCTTACGACATGTTGCTTCAAAGTCCAGAGGAATGTGGTTTAAAGGAAAGAGCATTGGACTAGGTAGGAGTCAGCCTAATTTTCTGCCCTGCTGATAATAAGCTGAATGACCTTGAGCAAATCATTTGGGGATTTGGGGGTAAGAGGGAGAGGAGGTGTGGGTAAGGGGAAAGAAACAGGTATTTACTAAGCACTGTTTTAAATGCTTTACAAATATTATTTAATTTGAATTCCACAACAACCCTGTGATCCTCATTATATTTAAGGAAATTGAAACAGGTTAGAGGTTCAGTGACTTGCCCAGGTTCATATAGTAAGTGTCTGAGTTTGGGTTTGAATGGGGTTATCTTATCTACTAGACTACCCTAGCTGCCTCATATTCTACTTTCAGATCCCTTAACTTTCTTATTTTTGAAATAATGGAGTTGCCCTTCACTGCGATGTATAAAAGCTTATTTGAAACTTTAAAATTCTGTGATAGTATAATTATCTCTGTTCCTTTTAATTCAGCAGCTTGTAACAATTTTTTTTTTTTTTAATAAAAGAAAGCAGTATTTGAGTAAGATCGGGTTTCACCCAGTGTGGCAGAGAGGGTTCAGGGATCTGGTCTTCTGTCCAGGAAGACTTGCCTTCAAGTGCTCCCTCCCACACAGTCTGTCTTGGTGAGCTCAAATAAGTTGGTCAGCTGCTCGTTACTCTCTTTACCCTAGGCACCACTTTTTGAATGGTCAGTGCAGAGTGTGTGCGAGGTTGCATTACTAGAGGGAATTCCTCATGTTGGATTTACCTGTACCAAATGAAATCACAGAAGGATCCCTTCATTCTGCTCTCTAGTCATTCTATTGGAAAAATAAGATAATGATGCAAATACTTTTTGCTACATAATAAACATGAGAAATATAAAAAAGATACAAAGTGCAATGATTGCTTTGTAAGCATTAAGCATTTTAAAGATGTTACGTATTCTTATTTTAATGAGAGCACACCTTTCTGATGACCTCCTCTTATGCCAGAGGGACTGTATGTTTCACCTACCCCACTTTTCAGTGGCCTACCTTCTTTTCATTTTGCTTTTTCCATCCTAACTGATTTGTGTCTTTTGGATTAGGACAAAATCACTTGTTTAGGAAAATGAAATGAGGTGTGAACCAGTCCTTTGTCCTCCATGTTGAATATCCATTGGAGTCCAGTTATTAACTCTTAAGGGGGCCATCTAAGAGGAGGGATGAGCCCATTATTATCGCAAAGTCAGTCTTTAAGTTCCATGGAAACTCTTCCATAAGGGTGAAATTAGTTATGAGTGAGAGTGCAAAACTGTAGAACAGATCTAACAAAATAATTTTCAGCGTACCATCGGTGACATCCCTTCCTCATTTGAAGAATTTACTAGAGTTGCTCTTGATTATTCAAGGGCTTATTATCCAGCTTGTGAATTACCCAATTAGGAAACCTTGTTCATTTTTCTTTTCCTTTGCAATTCCATTGAAGGATATGAAAGGGAGCAATACTAGTCACATCGACTAATTAGCTTGCCCTGAAGGTTTTGGGAAACAAACTTTTGGTGCAAATTATAGTCATGTCAGTCCAGCAGCATTAAGTGCTAAATGCAAGGTACATTATATTGTATATAAAAAGAGAAAAATGAGTGTGCCTGCCCTCGAGGATTTTACATTCTACAAGGTGTATACTTACAACATTTATGTATACAAATCAGTACAAAGTATGTACAAGTTTATTAAAAAAAAATTCAAAAGGAATTCAAAATGTGAGATGTTAGGGTGTGTAGGAATTAGGTTACACCATTTCACATCCTTTGTGAAATGTATCTTGAACTAAACTTTGAAGTAGCCAGGAAGTATTAGATACAATTGAAGTGAAAATACATTCTAAACATGGGGAGCATTTCCTCAAATGCTCAGAGATGTGAAATGACCTGTTAGCATTCTGTTCCCTATACGCAATGTTCCAACAAGTCATTTTGACTCTTTATGGATTTAATTTATCCTTTTAAAAATAGCTTCCACTGGAACAATATGAGAAAGTAAAGATTCCATATCATTTTAATTTCCTAGAGTGGGTGTTTGAAAAGTGTTTTCCTATCTGTGTTTTAAAATTTGGTCTGGGTTTTCGAAATGTCTTCTAAGTCCTTTTCCCCTTTAAAATTTGGGGAATTCAGTGAGTTAAGCCTATCCCTTGCTGTGTATCTTGTATGGATGTAATTATTTTTATTTTGTATTTTCCACGTAGAAATGGTTTGTTAACCAATATCCTTCCTTTTCTTGGTAAATTTTTTATTCATTTTAAACTTAAATACAAAACAAGAAAAGGAAAAAAAGAACATTTTTATGTATACAGCAGAACTCAGGAGAGGATTCAATATAAAAAAATAAATTTCCATTTCAAGAAAACCTATCTCATGAATACTACATAATGTTTTCAGAGCTACCCAACTTTTCTTCTTTTCCTTCTAGGTTTTCTTTTGTTATCTACTGTATGTTTTTTACTTTGTTTTTTTCCTCCCCCTTTACCTTTGCTCCGCACCCTGAAGACTATAATTAAATACGGGTCTCTCTCTCTATAGATATACACTCATACATATACGTAAAACTATAGTGTGCGTATTTCTACTTGTCACTTCTTTCTTTGAAGATGGATAACATCTTCCTTTATTGGTTCAAGTTTTTCCATGTTTTTCTAAATCAACCAACTCGTCATTTTCTTTACCACAGCAGTATTCCAACACAAATATATGCTATCTGAGAGATTCTCTGTTTAAAGTTTGTTCCCAGTTTTCTGCATTCTTTCTCTTCTTAGCTACATTGATTTTATTTATGCAAGAATTTTAAATAGTCAAAATTATCCATTTTATACTTCAACAGTACTCTCACCTTATAATATAGTTTAAGATCTGATACTGCTGAATCTTCTTCCTTCACATCCCCCCCATTTCTTTGAAATTCCTGACCATTGTTCTTCTAAATGAATTTCTTCTTATTATTTATTTTTATTATTTTTTCTAACTCAGATAATTTTTTTTGGTAATTTAATTCAAATGGCATTGAATAAGTGGATTGATTAGGTAAAATTGTTTTTTTAGAAAATTATATTGACTTTATCCATGAGCAATAAATATTACTCCAGTTATTTAAATCCGACTTTATTTGTATAAAAAGTATTTTATGTTTATGTTCTTGTAGTTACTGTGCCTGTTTTGGCAGATATACTCTCAGGTATTTTATACTATCTAGTTATTTTAAATGATCTAAAACAATATTGAATAATATTGGTGACATTGTGTAGCTTCCCTATTTTTCTCTTTTTATATTAGATCTATTTAACTTTAACTTTGTCTGAGATCATGATTACTATCCCTGCTTTTTTTTTAACCTAATGATTTCTACTCCAGCCCTTTATTTTATCTTTGTGTATCTCTCTTATTTCTGTTGTGTTTCTTGAAAGCAACATAATGTTGAATTTAAATTTTTAATCTGCTGTTTCCATTTTATGAGTAAATTCATCCCATTCACATTCTAAGCTATAATTACTTGTTATATATTTCCTTCCTTCCTATTTTCTTCACTTTCCTTCTCACTCTATTTAATCTATCCCACCGTACTCCTCTAATTTTCTTCTACCTGCTACCTTACCCCTCTTCTATTCCTTAACCTGCCCACCCCTCCAAGAGTCTCCCCCTTGTCCTCTCCCTTCACCCTGTCCTCTAATTCTCTTATTTCTTTCTGAATTTAGAAGACTTTTATACCCCTGCCCCCTCTCTTTCCATATTATTCCCTTTTTGCCCCATTTCTGATGAGAGTAAGGTTGTATCACTACCTGCTTCCCCCCACTTGCTTCTTGTATATCAGTTCTTCCTTTCATTCCTTTTGTATGGGATAATTATTCCTTTTTATCTCTCTATATACAGCTTTCTTTTTTAAGAATCATCCCATCATACACAGCTCAGCCTAAGCCTTTTTTCCAAACTACCCAAATAATGACAGTCACAAGAGTACTGATAACATTTTTACATATAAGAAGTAAACAATTTGACTTTTAAGTCCCTTTTAATTAGTTTGTTTTATATTTCTCCTGAAAATTATATATTGAATTTTCCATTTAGTTCAACTGTTTTATCACAAATACCTGAAAGCCTTTCAGTTCATTAAAGGTCTTTTTTTAAATTTAGGATTATACTTTACTTTGCTGAGTAAGGTACCCTTGATTGTAACTCTCTCTCTTTTGCTCTACAAAATATAGTGTTCCAAGACCTAATAGTAGCTGCTAGATCTTGTATAATCTTATTGTAGCTCCATGGGGTATAGGTTCTGGGAGCCCCCTTGAATTCTCTTTGAATCTTCCTACTTAATCTGGCCTTTGCTTGAGGTCATAATATTGCTTTGTCCAAATCTCTGTTACCTCAGATTGCCTCCACATGCTTCCTATCCTTGATCCTATCAAAATCCCATTCTCTTAGTTCCTGGGATCTCACTCCTAGTCACCCCAGTCCCATCAAGATCCTCCTTAGATTCCTTCTCAAGACTCTCCCTGGACCCCTCTTCACCCAGGCCACCTCTAGATCCCTTCCACAGTCTTTCTGTATATAAGATCCATCTTTCCTCCATTAAGGGGTTCAGAGTGATTCTGGCCTGTTTTCAATATACAACTTTCACAAATGCTCAAATTCCTTAAGCGTCTACCTAATATCGTGGATTTTTAATAAACTTTGTATTTCTTTGGCTAAAAGAAGGCTTAGGTTGAATTCATTAGGGCAGGACCCAGAATGTTGCTCTTTGGGAGTCAACAGCTCTGTGATATTCAGTTTTTCTTTCTTTTTGCTTGTGGTGTTTTCTCCTTATCCTGGGAACTTTAAAACTTAGCTATGATATTCCTGTAAGTTTTCCTTCTGAGATCTTTTTCTGTTTCTGCTTTGCCTTCTTGTTCTAGCACTTCAGGGCAATTTTCCTTGATGATTTCTTGGAATATTATGTCAAGATTTTTTTTTTAATCATAAATTTTTTTAATCATAAATTATTCTTATATTATTTCTCTTCATTGTGTTCTCCAAATCATTTGTTTTTCTGATAAGATGTTTTACTTCTAATTTTTTTCATTCTTTTGATTTTGTTTTATTATTTCTTGATGTCTTAGAACACCATTAGCTTCTCATTGCCCAATTCTAGTTTTCTTCAAGGAATTATTTTCTTCCTGAGTTTTTGATTCTCTCAAGTCAATTGACTTTCTTTTCATAATTTTCTTGACTTTTCTTGGATTGCTCTTTCTCTTTCTCTCTTTTTTTCTTCTACCTTTTACTCCATCACTGTTTTTCAAGTTCTTCCAAAAACTCTTTGTGGTTGGGATCATTTGATGTTTCTCATTGAAAAAGGAGTGGCTTTTTTTTTTTTCTTGGCTCCATTATCTTTCCCTGAAGAGGAACCCAGATCTCTATCCCCATAGTCACTATCTATGGTTGGGTTCTTACTCCTTTACTTACTCATTTTTATTTGTACCTTGTTTTGTTTTGTTTTATTTTTAGCAGCTATTAATATAATCGAGTTCTAGTCCTGAGGCATTGGGAATGATGCCCAAAGCCTCTGGTCCTTCATAGAGTTATTTCCTGGGCTCTGTCCCAGGGCCCAGCCTTGGACACTCCTCTGCACCCGCCATAGGTAGGGCCTGTAAGAAGTAAACAGTACTGTCTTGCAAATGATCTTGCTCCCTTCAGTCGCTGCAGTGGCTGCCCTAGAACTGAAACCAGGGTCCTTGCCTCTGCTGCAGCACTCCAGGTGGGTGCTAGCTCCTTCTTGTCCACAGTGGCAGCCCTGGAGGGCATCAGGTCAGCATGGCAGTGCTTGGTGTCCCTTGATTTTGCAAGGTCTTTCAGTTTTCTCCTGGTTGGTTGGTTGTTGTCCTTCGTCCTCGAAGAGGACCAAAATGACGTTACCATGATAAAGTGTGTCTGACTGTGGCTGATTAGACCAATACATCCTCGGAATACACTGCCACAGATTGGGCACAGAGAGTCCATGGTGATATTTGGGGTGGATATCCCAGCATTTACTCTGTGCTGTCTCAATTCTGCTTTCCCCAAAGAGCACAGCACCCTTTCTGATGTGGGCATGCCATGCTGAGCAGTCCTGTGCCAGTGTCTGCAATGGGGCATAGTCAAGGCCAAAGTTCCTGAGAGAGACCTTGAGAATGTCCTTGTATTGTTTCTTCTGGCCACCATGTGATTGCCTGCCCTATGCGAGTTCTCCATAAAATGGTCTTTTTGGCAAGTGTACATTTTGCATTCAAACAGTATGGCCAGCCCATTGGAGTTGTGCTCTCTGAAGCATAGTTTGAATGCTTGACAGTTTAGCTTGAACAAGGACTTCAGTGTCTGGTACCTTATCCTGCCAGGTGATCCTCAGAATCTTCCTAAGACAGTTCAAATGGAAGTGATTCAGTTTCCTAGCATGGCACTGGTAGACTATCCATGTTTGACAAGCATATAATAATGAGATCAGCACAATGGCTCTTTAGACCTTCAGTTTGGTAGTCAATCTAATACCTCTTCTCTTCCAAACTTTTCTTCTGAGCCTCCCAAACACTGAGCTAACTCTGGCAACACGTGCATCAACCTCATTGTCAGTGTGTACATCCCTCTAAAGTACACTACCAAGGTAAGTGAACTTATCCACAGCATTCACTACTTCTCCATTTGTTGTAACCGATGGTTCCATGTATGGATGGCATGGTAGTGGCTGATGCAGCACCTGTGTTTTCTTGGTGTTAACTATTAGGACAAAATTTGCAGTGGCAACAGAGAATTCATCCATACTTTGTTGGTGAGCTGAAAGTTCCTGAGGCTGAGGCTGACTCCCAGCCCCAGCTGCCCCCAGGCCCTGTTGTTTGTTGATTCTGCAGAGGGGCCTGGAGTTATTTGCACTTCACTTTGGTGAAACCTCAGCCTCTGGAGGTGGGGTCTTTTCAAGTTGTTTTAGGAGGGCAACAGCTTTACTCAGTTCCTGTTTATTTCTGTGGCTCTAGGTTCACTCTGAGATGATCTTGTTTCTTTTTTTGTGGGGGAAATTTGGAGAACCAAAAGGTTTGTGACCTACTCTGCCATCTTATGAAAATCCTCGTCAACCAGGATCCTTCCTGAGAGCATTTGTTCCTAAGATCCTTTATTTCCTACCCAGCTGTATTCTTCTGGACTTTGTCACCATGCCCTAATAATTTTACCATCCTGCAGGATTACTTCAACCTTGGAATGCCCAACTCCCTTGCCTTTATGTTTGACTTTGCTCTTGGTGTACCCTGTCTCTCTTTCCATCAATACATGTTCTTGATGTCTTCTATTCTGATTTTTCAGGTCAAAAGTATTCTTGGTAATTTGCAGCAGTCTGTTTATACTCATCATGCACCTTTTGCTGGCATTTTTGGCTAGGCACATCTTTAATTCTTCTGAAATAGTCCTTTTGCACAGTTTGTAATTATGTAGCATAGTTGAGAGAATGGGCTTTCAAGACGACAAGCAGCTAGAGAGCGTTGGAATCGTTTCATAGTTAGCCAGACTTGATCCAGTCTGGTCTTTTCCTGTTAAACTGTGAGTTCAGGTCATTGCCCATCTGTGATTCTTGACTAAGACTTGACATGATGGTTTGTGCATACAGTCATGTGTAATAGTTTGGCATTAAGGTTTTTTCCCTCCATTTTGTGATTCTAGTGTTTAGGGCAAGGCTGAGATCTTTCACATGAAAATGATTAAATTGTGGAAACCTGCTAGTGTTGTGGAACTTAGTGCAGTTAGTATAAAAATATATGTAAAGAGGATCATTTGGTGAACTTCAGCATTATCCTTAGGGAAATCTTTTTATAAAAATGATGTTCAGGGTATCCACTATATGGAAATAGATCTTTGGGCAGCTTCTTTCCTGTCTTAATATTGATGTGCAAATGATTGTATGACACCTCGCAGTAGGATCTTGCATGAATTTTGTGTATATGTGGGATTCATATTTTGTTCTGCCTAGTAAAATGTTTTTGAATTCCACAGTTGATAGATATAACAGCATCAGCTGTTCTCTATGTTTCTTAGTCATTTGTGTGACTCGAGATGTTCTGCTATCAGAAATCATATTCAAATGCCTGACCCTTCCTTAGATTTCATCAAGGACATCCTTAATGCATGCATAAATCAGTCACATAAAAGTTAGCTTAGGGGTCAGTAGATGCTAATGCATTCTTTATTTCCACTTTCCCGTCCTCTCATTTTTTTTTTTTTTTTGACCTCTTGGTAGTTGAAATGGAGGGATCTTCATTTAGGATTTTCTGCATTATTTTGGAGTTTTCCCTTCTTTTGAGATATCTCCAACGTTGTTAGTAAACAATTCTATTAGTCCTTTTTAAATAATCATCTTCATCATGAATATTGTTTGGTCAGGTCCAGTTTCCTTTGCCTGTTGCATTTTCTTCAAGATATGTAATGTACATTATATAGCAGGTCCTGAAGAAGTAGGGTCTAAATGTGATCAACATTTCTGTTCATTGCTTATTCTTTTGGAGACAATCACCTCTTTAATCAAGTCAGGTTCTGGTTACTATAACTGCGACAGTTTTGGAGTCCACATCTTAATCCTTTTTCCTAATTTAGCATTGATTTTGACTTCTGTTCTACCCAGTCAATCTGACAGCACACTTAGCCAGTTGATTCTAAAATTACTCCTATATTGTTAACCAGTCATTTCTGTTGAGAAAGATAATTTTCTATATTTTTATTGCTTTTCAATACTCTTCATGTCCAGAACTTTCATTCTTGAAAAAAAATATTTATGGTATATAGATGTAAAGTTTCTGAGTAGTTGTTGATTCTGAACAACATTTTCATTATCCTTCCCTGTGTTAACCTATACAATAAAATCCCTCCATGTCATTGCATATTAACTTTGTTTGGGGGAGTTTTTAAAGTTATTTAGGTAATTTCACTACTTTGGTCTTTAGAACAGAAATTGGTGCATCAATGCCAGTTATCTTCATGATCATTCCTGTTGTTCATTACAAACACTGCAAAAGCAAGGTGACCAAGTGTTTTACGAAATGGTCATATCTATATCTGGCACAGGGCTAGCCGGAATATACCTGTGCAGAAAACTTTCTGAGGAGCAAGAAGCAGCCAGAGCAAAAGGGAGCTTTTGTGACAGGATGATGAAAGCAGAGGTAGAAAGCCTGAGTGGCAGTGAGGCTGGGGATTTCTGTTGCTCGTCCAACTCCTCTTCTTAGGGTTTCTCATATCTAGGTATGGAAAGCTATTCCTGCTTTTGTGTGTCTCTTTCCAAAAGTCCCCTCTGGGGCATGAGGGAGAAGTGAGAGTCAGGACTTGAGCTTTCTAAGGTCTGATGAGTTAAAGGTCTGCTTCTTTGCTCCTCTAAGAAGGGATAAAGGTCCTTCCCTAATCCTGGCCCCTGGATGGCAGGCAGTTCCCTTATTATCAATAGAGGTGGCCTCAGCTTATGAGCAGCAGGGCAGGAGAAGCAGAATTTGCATGTGTGTGAACCTTCTGATGTGTACACCCCTGCCTACAAACTCCAGCAGGCCCAAGCCTCTGTTCCTCCTCAAGGTTGCAGCTGGGCTTTCCTCTTGGGACCACAGTGTGTCCCTGCTTCTCTTCTTGTCCTTAAATCGTGATACCTGGGACCAGTGTATTTGAATGAACTTTTGTTGTTTTTCAGGAGTCAGTTTTCACAGCCTGATTAAAAGGCTGGTGAACTGGGTATCAGATAACCTGCCTCCTACTCCCTGCTATAACACTCACTCAGGCCCTCTGTTTCCTCCTGTGGAAAACACTGAGGTTGGGCAAGATCGCCTTGAAGTTCCCTTCCAGATTCATCTGTATATAGGCTGTGAAATTTGTGCTCCATTTCATCCCATCTCAGCTAAACTTTTTTATTTCAGCATAGAATTAGCCTTTCTGTGTGACAGCTCATCTCTTCCAGAGCATCAGTTTCTCTTCTCTAAAATTAAATTGTTGGGTCCAACTGTACTGTTGTCTCTAAAGTTCTGTCATTCTTCTTTCTAGATTTGGGAGATAGAAGTAGATACCTCCAAAAGCTACAGGTTTTCTTTAAAGGTTATGGCTGCCTCAGGCAGCAGTCTTCTTGGATTTTAAGTCTGAAGAAACCACTAATCTTAACTGTTAGTTTATGTAGGAATCACTTTCTTCTTCTCTGTGGGAATGGCCTTGTGATGCTTGAGGTTTCTTCCCGTCAAGTCTGGAGACTAATTTCCACCACCCCTGAGAGCACCTGTCATGTCACTTGTCCTAAATGTGATTTGTGGTATTTTTCCCTAGGTTCAAAATTCCCAGTTACTTCTTTATCATGAAATGTATTTTCTTCTTGTGTTTTGGCATGTGATGAAACTAATTCCTAAAGTAGCTGGGTACTTTATTTACTCATGTCAGGGAAAGCTGTGTAACCTGTCCTTGCAGACGGCTGAAACTGCGTGGAGGACTGTGTGATTCTAGGCAACCCCATCCTCTTTTGAGTGACTTTGCTACTGAGACCAAGGTATTTATAGAATAGGTCAGTGGTCAGTAATATTACCTAAGCCCACCCAGGAGACTGTATACTTAGCTAAACTTGTCTTCGTAGTGCACATGATGTTTGTGCTAGGTTTGTCTTTAAGAGTTTAGGAGCTAGAATGCGCACACGCACACATGCAAGTGTGCTCTCTGTTACACCATATATATATATATATATATATATATATATATATATATATATATATATACATACATACATACACATACATATATATACACACATACATACAAATACATGTATGCAAACACATGATATCATAATTACACCATATATACACAAATACATGTATGCAAACACATGATATCATAATTACACCATATATACACAAATACATATATGCAAACACATATGATAGCATAATTACACCATATACACACAAATACATGTATGCAAATACATATGACATCATAATCACATATGTAGCAAGTACTTCTTTCTAATGATAATGTCATTACCTATCTTACAAAAGTCATTATTTTGCTAAGCCATGGAGCCCATTAATCCACAAAGTCTGTCTTCTCCTTTCCCCTGCATCCTGTGACTTGGTTACAAGCACCACTCCAACAGATAAGCCTTTTCAAATAATAGAAGAGCTACAGAGCAAACAACACAAGTTAATAAATCAACCAAGAAATATTTATTGAGCACCTATTATGTGCCAGGCAAATAAGGAGGTGATTTTGGTTCACCCAAATGTGGTGGTCTTGTAGGCCTTCTCCGGTCTGGCACCCATCCAATTTTCTGGTCTCAAATCTCATTATACTTTAGTCACACTGTTCTGCATGCATGTTGACATTTCAGTATGTCTTGTGTTTTTTCATCTCTTTGCCTCTCCTTACATCCCAAGTGCCTGGCTTATAGTAGACACTTAAAATATGTTTATTGACTTCCCTCCCCTCCATCTTCACCTGTGAAAATCTTAACCTGTCAACTTACCTGTATCCTTTGAAATCTTCCCTTACATTCCAAAACCAGAATTGAGCTCTTACCTTAAAGCCATTTTTATGGCGCATATCAAATTATATTTTGAATTATAGCTCTGTACTTTCAGAACAACTGTAGAACTTCAGATTCTCTTTTAATTTGCTGTCTATTGAGGTAGGAGAAGTGGGGCACCTCTGAGAATATACAGACCTTTGTCAAAAAATATTTTAAAGTATTTTTACCATTGGTATTACAGAAAAATCAAAATGTCTAAAACAAGAGACAATAAAAAGCATTGAAACCTTTGAGGGACCTCATTTTGTTATATTTTTGATATGTTCCACAAAGAATTTGATACCACGTCTTTCACGGTGGAGGTTACTCAAAAAGATTTTTTTTTTTGTTGTCTTGACCTGTTAAACTGGGGAGAAACCTGGTAGGAGAAAAGAGGCAACATCACCTGGAACACAGCAGAGTCAGAAAAACAGAAGACTACCTTTATATCTATGACATAGCTACAGAGCCAGCCTTTCAGGAAATATTTTCGTTAAAGAAAAGATGTTGACAGTGTCTTTGTAATTAGTGACTCCAGACAGATCTTTCAGTCAGAAATGATCAATGTGGATAAAGAATGAGCAGAGGAGAGCAGGAGCCTGATCCATGTGCCTGCACAATGGTCTGCAGCTCTTCTCACGAGTCCCTCCTGATTTTGTAAATAGTGTGGATCAATGGCACTGTGCTTAATTGCTGTTAGATTTAAAGAGATACTCAGTCAAGGAACAGGTTCTGAAACAAAAATAAATACAATTTTGGACATTGAGTTAATAATCGGAAGTAAAGGGAGGTGTCTTAGGAAAAGAAAAGACTATGAGAAAGCATAGGAAATAATAGTGACCGCTAGGCCATACTACCCTCCGTTCAAAATACATGTAATTCAATTCCATAGACAGTCATGAAGTCATTGCTATCACATAGAAAGCTGTGACTGGTGTTGTGGGGAGGCGCAGGTCAGTAATGCATACATCCTTGCCTTCAGGGAGCTTTTACTCTAAAATCAATAGCTCCTTTATTCTTTTTTCATTGTTGCATATTACAACTGATTCCTGTCTCATCTAATGAGACTCTTGGCCATATTTCCTATCAATTTCCCTTGAACATGGGGGTGCCTTAAATGTATGTGGGGCTCAGCAGAGCTCATGGGCTGTCTGTCTTAGTGATTTTGCTGCTTCTCCAATCTTCCTTCTTTTCTGGCTCTGTTGGATGTTATGTATACTGCTCTTGATGCACATTTTTTGGTAGAATCCTTTAGGCTAATTGGGCCTACAACACATCCCCTTTTGCCCATTGCACAGCCTGTAAATGTAATTCTTTAGAGATTGTGGTACGTTTTCATAACCATGTTGCATCCACAGAATCATACCAGTGTTTAAAAGATGGATCTTTGTTTCAGAGAGATTGGGGGTCATTTAAAAAACACTCTATAGTTTCTCAAATGTAATTCTCTTCTCCCGAAGTTAACTTTGTTGAATTATCCTCTTAGTATAAATACTAAGCAAGGCATAAAAACAGGGAGAAAAAAGTTTGCTCACATAGTTTGCCACTAATACAGAGTGTGTCTCACCCAGAGTCCAAATCAGAAATCATGAGCTTCTCCAGATTCTTCTATTAGCAGATGACATTATATCGATTATATCAAATCCAGGAACATTCCAGTCTTTCCTATCTCTGAGATAGGTAATTACTTTAAAAGTTCAGCATAATTCTCCATACAAAAAACAAGTGGATAAAGTTACACTAGCATTGTAAATTCTAAGCAGAGCAGAAATTGAGAACCAGCTTATTGGAAATGTAGCTCCTTGGAGCCTTTGATGATATTAAACAGTGCCGATATTGTGAATCTATGAGATAAACCATAGTACTAGACTTATTCAGAATTCTTTAAAGTGTGATATCCAGCTCTCTTCAAAGAACTTTCATCTAAATATATCAATCAATCAATCAGTTGACATACATTTATTGAGCACTTATTTAGTGTCAAGCAAAATTTCTTGTTCTTCAGGAAGTCCCATTCTAAAGTGTGGAATAACATAAATAATTATGTATACACAAGATAGAAATAGTGTAAACAGAAAGTAATTTGGGAAAGGAGAGTAAATTGACTGGGAAAAGACCTTCTATAAAGTTGGGATTTGAGGTAAATTTCTAAGCAAGCCTGGGAGACCAGTGACATGTCTGACTAGACACAAGGGGAGAGGATTGCAGGTGGACTCAGCTCTCATTGCCAAGGCACAGACTTGGTGGGAGACCAGAATAGATATATTTGGAAGTGTGTAAAAGGAAGTAAAATGAAAGAAGACTGTATAGGTAGGAAAGGGTCAGGTTTTGAAGGACCTAATCCAAAAGATGCCAGTTGAATTTAGTCTTGAAGGAAGCCAGAGACTCCTTAGAAGGAGAGAGAAGGAGAAAATGAATCAAGACTTACGGCACAATGCACAGAGCTGATGGATGAATCATCTTGAGCAAGGACATAGATAAGGCCAGGCATTAGAGTTCATGAAGAGGAGCCACTGCTCTGGTCACTGTTACATCTCTGACTGAGAAAGCCACTTTCAGGTTTCTGGTCTTTGAAAAGAGAAAAAAGAATGGCAAAAAGTGGTCTAGAACTTGGTGTCCAGTGGCTACTTGAGCCAAGCTACTTGAGCCAACTCCTTGTCATATTTTTCAGCAAAAGATAACTGTTGATGGATAACATGAAGGACATTTCTCTCTCTCTCTCTCTCTCTCTCTCTCTTTTCCCCCTTTCCCTGTGTTTCCCTCCCCCTCCCCCTCGTGCTTATTTCTGTCTCTGACACACACACACACACACACACACACACACACACACACACTCACATTGTATCACTTTAGTCTCACAACAACCTTTTCAGTGTTTTCTTTCTGGGAACCTTAAGGGATTGGAGAGGTGGGGTTGCCTTGAGCTTTTGGTGCAAGCCTGCACTGATTACATTCCGTCCTCCAATTTTAGGGATCCATGCCCCTAGTTCCATTTTACTACTTAATATTCATATTAACTTTTATAAAAGGAACATTTAATTTAACAATATCACAAACAAACACATTCCTTTCAACACCTGGTGGAAAGTTCCCCCATATCCCTTGGGCTCATTATACTTGATAGAGATTAGGCTTACAGTTTAGCTCATTTCCTTTATAGCATTAGTTCCACCAAGCTCCAAGTCCAAAGCCACCTGGGGTTATATAAGCAGCTAGGTGGTATAGTGGAGAGAGCCTTAAACTTGGAGTCAGGAAGACCTGAGTTCAAATTAGACTTGAGGCATATACTAGCTATGTGACTGCACAATTCACTTGACTTGTTTGCTTCATTTTCCTTATCTCTAAAATGGGAATAATAGCACCTGCCTCCTAGAATTGTGAAGATAAAGTAAGAAAATATTTGTAAAGCAGTTTGCAAATCTTAAATGCTAAGTATTGTTATTAATAATAAGAATTTCAAATTTGCAGACTTGCTAAGTATTTGTGACTTGAAACCTATGTGAAAGTCCTAATTGAGGAAGAAGCCTTCATTAACTGAGACTAATTAATCTGCCTATTTTCCAAAATAACTAGCAGCAAAAGAAGCATTGTAAATTAAGTCAACTAAGCCCTCTAATACATTCAGGTTGGTATATTATGTGTCCTCCTTTTATACCTGGCTATATATATCTGGTGAACATGACACTGAACCTCCAAGATCCATGCTGGGGAAGAGCAAAAATGCTCAGCTCCTGAGCTCTCTGGGACAGTGTCTTCACTACAGTCTTGATGATCTTTGACCCTGTAAACCTGGCCCCCTGAATTGTTCTAAAAACTATAATTCATCAGCACTACTGTTGTCTGCAGAAAGGAAGTGCCATTCAGCCATTTGGTGGTTCCCCAGACCATCCTTGTGCCTTCCCTTCCACGGTCACTTGTTTGGATGCATTAACTCTCTTCACTGTTCATTTGTTCAGTCAGGTGTGATCCTATGGACCACATTGTCTGTGGGGTGTCCTTAGCAAAGATATTGGAGTGCTTTGCCATTTCCTTCTCCAGTCTCTCCTTATTACTTATAAGATTCTTAAGGTCAGAGACTGCCTTGCTGTTGTATTTTTATCCTCAGCCTTTATTCTAGTCCTTGGAGCAAAGTAAGTTCATCAACAGGCATTTATTCAGCACCTATTATGTGCTGAGAATATTAAAAAAAAGGCAGAAAACTACTGTTGAGGAATTCACAGTTCAAAGTGGGTCATACCATGCAAACAACTAAGTACAAATAAGCCATATGCAGGATAAATAGGAAGTAATTAACAGAAGAAAGGCACTAGGATTAAGAAGTGTTGGGGAAGATTTTTAGCTTGGACTTGAAGGAAGCCAGGAGGTAGAGAGGAGAAGGGACAGCATTGCAGGGATGGGGAACCGTCATTGAAGATTCCAAATGTAGAGACCAGTGTCACCAAATCTCAGAGGACATGGGGGCATTTACTGAAACCTGAAATAAGTGCCTGGAGTAGAACCAGCAGTAAGTCAAACCTGATTTGATTTTGAGCCTTTATTCTGAAATTATGGCTCTATCAGTCTTCACTTAAAAAAACATAAAAATAAACCTAAACTTTTTGGGTGTTTTTTTTGTTTGTTTTTTTTTTGTTTGCCTCACTATTAGAGCTAAGTCTGTCATATATCTCTAGCTTGGGATGATGCTAGGATTTGGGGATAAAGACTGGTTATTGCAGATAGTTATTAAATGAAATTGAGGTATAGGGGGCATTGATGGAGGTGATCGTATCAAATATCAATTCATGGTGAACAAATAAGCTGATATGTGTCAGGGGAGCAAGAGGAGAAAACACAGGCTATTAGTGAATAACCTTCCAATTTCAAGCCAGAACTGTGTCTCCAGTTGATTCATGTTATGCCTGCTGTGTGTGTGTGTGTGTGTGTGTGTGTGTGTCTGAGGGTCTCAAAGAGGAGTTGTCCTTTGTCCAGGGTTACTTAAATTGCAGTACCATTAAACAGGAAGTAAACTGTGCAGGTATTTGCAATTGTGAGGTAAATTGTGTCTCTCCTTTTCTAAGAAAGTTATTACAGCAGAGTAAAATTAACCATTGAGTAGAGAATAAGAAGGGATGGAACTAAGCTTACAATGGTTCAGAATCTGTTCTTTTCTCTCCTGTTCCACTGGCTGAGCTTCATTTCCTGTGTCTTAATCTCCTTTCCAGCAGATGGGCCAATCTGAGGTATCAGCAAGGCAGCAGCACTCACTGAAATGGACACTATCACTAACTTCACTGTTATTTTTTTTTGCTTGTTTAGGGAAAGAACACGTGATGGTCTGTGTGTGAGAGAGATATGTGGCGTACATAAGCATACTCATCTCTATTCTGAGAAAAAAAAATTAGCATTTCAGAAGTACCCATAGATAGTGAAGTAACTGTAAAAATGAAAGGTGATTTTCTTGAGAATTAAATCTTAAGCTTTTTTCTCTTGACTGCTCTGGTTCCTCAGAAAGAGGACTGTGTCATCTTCCTTTCTCACTCATTCCTCTCCGTACCCACCTACCCACCTTCTCTGTACAGGCTGCTTCTTCTTATAATACAAATCTGAGCTTTACCTCATTAGGTGGGCCAGGTGACTGATTCATTTCAATAAAACATTTATTGAACAGCTGATTCTTCATATTTGTGAGCCAATGTGACTGTATATGACATTGTCAACTCCTTCCCCTGGTTTCTTTCACTTAGTGAAAGTTGTGGCTTCTGTCATCCAAGTCTGTTCAGAGCCACAGCTTTTAAGAACTTTTTCCTCCAGAGACCTGTGTAGAGAGATTTTGATTGGCCAGGTCAGTATATTCCTATGAGAGCTTTCTTTATTAATGTACCCAGGAGAAATTTCCTTAAAGAATTTTTTAAATAAACTTCCCACCCTATGAATTTTCAGTCATTTTGGAGGCTCACTATTTCTTCTTTACTTATAGTTAAATATTAAGTGAAATTTAGAGTGTGACATTGGTGCTATTATCACCCAGTTACTCAGGCAGACACTGAATTGTTACTGATGCCTTTTCCTTTTTCATTTGTTCATTTATTCAGTCAATTCTTAAGTTGTATAAGCTGTCCATTAAAATGGAATTATTATTTCATTCAACAAGTGTTTTTTTAAATACCTGTTACATACCAGGCACTTTGCTAGGCACAACAGGTACAAGCAGAGAATGGAACCATCCCTGCTCTCAAAATGCTTACATTCTATATGGGTATATAGAATGTTTTCTTATTCACACATACATATATAAACATATACATGTATGTACCTATATACACACACACTCAGAAAACATAAGGAGAATATATTGTTGTTATGTCATTTTTTTTCAGTTCTTTCTGACTCTTTGTGACCTCATGGGATTTTCTTGGCACAGATACTGGAGTAGTTTTCCATTTCCTTCTCTAGCTCATTTTACAGATGAGGAAACTGAGGCAGACTGGAATCAGTGACATGCCCTGGGTCTCACGGCTAGTAAATGTCTGAGATCAGATTTGAATTTGGGTCTTCCTGACTCCGGGCCCACCTGCACCATTTTTGAATAAAAATGACCAATAGGAAGCCAAAACCCAGGAGATGGGGAAATATAGTAAGAGTACCTAATTACTTTGGATGAATTCAAGTCATTAAGCTCAGATGAATTACAGTTTTGGGATATTAAGATAATTGTGTTTTACTTGCTGATCCATGACAAATTGGGGAAGGCAGGAGAGGTACTCGAAGATGAGAAAAGTGCAGAAATTTTGATTTTCACGAAAGGGAAGAAACTAGATTCTTTAAAGTATAATCTGATGAAGTTCATTTCACTTCTTGGCTAAATGCTATTAAATTATTACAAGGATGATCACTATTGCATCTAGGTCAGGGAGTATTGATCAGAAAGAGTCAGCATGGCTTCACCAAGAAGAGACTATACAAAAAGAACTTCATTTTTTTTTTTTTGGCAAGGTTACTACGTCAGGTCAATGCTGTAGGCCAACAGTTTGTGTCAATGACTTGGATGACTGTATACATGCCATGCTTGTCAGATATGCAGAGAAGGTAAGTTGGAGGGCATAGCTGACACTTCAGTAATAGTCAGGACCCACAGTTAGCCCTTGTTTGAGAGAAAATGGACTTTTCTTTCCTGGTTCCTGAGCTTAGGGTGGAAGCTGTGGAGAGTCATATTGAAACTTGTTTTAAGAAACCCTTCCTAGCAATGAAAGCCGTCCAAAAAATAGAGTGGATAGATTGTTTTAGAAGTTAGTGATCACCCCCTTCACTTGAATATTTTAAGTGGTCAGTGCTTTGAGGGCTTTAAAAGCAGGACCACTTTTCCAGATATTTTGGAGAGGCACGGCTCCCCCACCCCCATTCTTGATTATAATCTGTAGTCTTAGATGTTCCTGGAACTGGAAAGTTTTACAATTCATTAATATCTCTAACGTCTTTTGATTTCTTCTTATTTCTCTTGTTAACATTTTGGTTCAGACCCCAAACAGCATTTGCCTGAGTTTCTACAAATAGCTTCATAACTACTTTTCCTTCTTTAGTCTCCACACTAGATCCAGCCTACACACCAGCACCAGATGAATCTTGAAATCAACTCATTTTTACCTCCCTGCTGAGAAACTTTCAACTGGTTGCCTATTGTATAATTTCCAAACTCTTCAGCCTGGCACAATCTGGTCCCAGCCTACCTTTTCATTCCTATCTCCTCCTACTTCCGAACATATTCTCTCAGATTCAACCAATCTCACTGTTTCCCTAGGCCTTTTTACTTATGAATCTTTGCATATTGTCTTTTACCTTGGCTGGAAAGCTGACTCACCTCTCCTTTGTCTAT
Source organism: Bettongia penicillata ogilbyi (assembly GCA_023548195.1). Classification (NCBI taxonomy): domain Eukaryota; kingdom Metazoa; phylum Chordata; class Mammalia; order Diprotodontia; family Potoroidae; genus Bettongia; species Bettongia penicillata. Next base: position 3,153,248 of record JAJHZJ010000100.1, read on the forward strand.
TCAAATCCTACACATCCTTTAAGGTTCATCATAAAATGTGCCATTTTCTGTTAGACTTTGCTCCATTATTCCAGTCCCTGGTTACCTCCCATTTCTCTGAATTCTTAAAGTATTTACTGGATGCATATATATAACCTGTATCAAATGCTTACAGTCTTAGGGAGGAGAAAGAGGTGAGGGACAGAGGGAGAGAGAAAATTTGGAACTTAAAAAATGAATCTTAAAAATTGTCTTTATATGTGAGAACAAATAAAATGTTTTTTAAAAAGTATTTACTATATGTTATTTATTTGGTACTTATTATATAGTATCTTATGTTGTCAATTATTTTTGTCTCCCCAGCTAGCCTGGAAACGCTTTAAAGGCAGGTGTTCTTTGTTTCCCATAGTATTTAGCCTGGCTCTTGGAGGCACTCAATATTTATTAAATTAACTGTCAAAATTTGTTTTTAGCATTCTGTTTGAAAAATGTTATGTAAGACTCACTATGATAGCAGTACGCCTGAGACTTCCCTGGTCCTGGAGACAGCAAAAGTCATTTCTGGTCATTGTGTTAAGAAAGCAGCTCTTCCTTAAGGCTGTTTGACTGTTACTTTGCCCAAGTGGCAGGTACATGATGCTTTTCTTGAATTCCTCAGCTGCTTGCATCTTTTCCCTAAAACATTTACCTTGTATGTATTTTGTATCCGTTCCTTTCTGTAAAGCTTATCTCCTCTGAAAGGTTGCAGGTATCTTGAGGGGGACGCTGATTTTGTTTTTGCATTGACTTTGTCTCCCACTCCCTAGCAGCCTGTCTAGCTCCCAGCAGGGACTTGGTAAGTGCGTGTCGATTGGCTGACTATTTCTTCAAGTTCTGAGGAATCTCTTTCCATTCTAAATTTGGTTCCTGGGATTATACCACACATAAGTGATCTTGTGTCCTCTCATCATTCTAGCTCCCGTGGTTTATTCTGCAGATAGTAGAACCTTGAAAAACTTGAACCTCAGGGATTTTCCAGCTGTCCACCTGTTGAAGATGGACAATAACATTGGGGGAGTTTATTTGGCACCTCTCCATGTTGTGTAAGCAGAGAAGTGCTCTCAGCAATTCATACAAGCTCTAACCTTGCCTTTTAAAGGTCACTTCTGTCGGAGTCAGTTCTTAAAGTTCAAGAGGAAATAAACTGCTTAGAGTTGGCATTTTTCAAGTCAAGTGTCAACTTGCCAAGCCTCTATGTCTGAAGTGTGGGGGGAAAGAGATTAATAAGTGAGTTGCACTGTTGACATAGTGCTTGGTGAGCAGATGCTTCATTTGACTTTTCTTTCTGGGGGTGGGGAGGTGGGAAAGGGTAAGAATGCAGGCTACCTTCTTAAAATATATTGTGTTTTCTTTATGTTAATCTAGCTTCCTCCTTTTATTTTGCATTGTATAAGCACATATAAGCTATTTAGTATTGTTTATTAGTGTCATGACAGCATTCTGAGAGCTTGTCAGCATCAGTTAAGCAGGACTCTTGGTTTACTTTGTCACAGTCTCCACCTCCTTTGCTCCCTACTTGACAGGGAGCCCTGCCACACGGCGAGAGTACGACGGGACTCCAGAAATCAGCTGAATACAGAGTCCCCAAGAAAGTGCCACACCTAACTGCATATTGACTTTTTGTCTTTGGGTAGCAGACAGCAAAATCAATAAGGAAATAAACAGGAGGAATGGGCTTTATTAATCAGGTACTGCACAGGCAGCTGGAAGTATTATAATGGAACACAGATGTCGATCGAAAAGAGTGTTGAGCAAAGACAATCTACTCTTTCTTAGCGAAGTGCTATTATTGATTGTGGGCAATCTTGGGTACAGCAGCATCAAAGCTGCTAATTGGGCTATTGGGTAACTCCAAAGAGCGAGATGTGAATGAGATCATTCTGGCTCATCTTTTAACTGCTTTCTTCTCTTAGCATGCTATCTCAGTATAGTGGTACTGATAGGACCACCATATTTTCTTGCTCTTTTCCTCCTTATCCATCTATGTGTCATCCACCACTTTTTTTATTCTTTGTCCAAAGTAATGTGCTTCTGTAGTTTCTCTTTTTATTTTGAGAAGGACTTATAAATCAGTTCTTCAGTTAGGTTGATGTTTATCTCAGAGGTTTAAAAATCAAACCTTGGTCAAAAATTGTATCAGATTTCTCCATTGCTTTTCAATATGTACCAGTATCCAAGCAGATGACAGCTTTTCTATCCAGCCAATCCTGTCCCTTCCCTTTGATCAAACACACCATCCTTCTTTCCATTTATTTCATCTTACAGAGTCTATTTCCCTTCCCATCTAGATATCACCCCACTAGAAATGGTAGTTGTCCTTTCCACCAGAAGTGTAATTTCTTCAGTGACCAGCTCATGCATTTCCTACTCTTTGAAGCCTTTTGTTACTTAGTCTAGTGTGCACCAAACACTTTTTTTCCCCTCCAGGCTCTGAGTATCATAATGGAAAGATCAGTGGATGAGTGTGAGGCAGGAGAGCAGTGTTTTCATTCCATTTTTGTTACTTACCACTTGTGAGATCTTGAGTTGGTCTCTTCAGCTCTCTGATCCTCATTTTCCTTCCCTGGAAAATGGATACGATAATGCTGGCGTTACTTATACAAAATTCTTGTGAGGCAAGGGATAACTGTAATATCAAGTAGTAAATAGTAAAAATCAGTTACCCTTAATTACCTTCCCTGACATTTCTGTAGCAGTTGTCATTTTTTCTTGCACTAAAACTCCCTTGAACGTCTTTTCCCTTGAGGTTGATGGTATTGCTCTATCTTGAAACTTCAACCTCTCTGAAAGGTCTTTTTCTGTCTTCTTCTACAGTTCTCCCTTCTTACTCTCTCTTTCAACCACTATGCATTCAATAAGGCTCTGTCATCAACCTTCTTTTCTTTTCCCTCTATACTTTTTCTCTCAGCCCAATTACTTTCATGAATGTTGCCATCATGACCATGACTGAGTCCCAGAATAGTATCTCTAGTATTTACCCCTCTTACAAACTCCAGTGATAAATTATCAGTTACAGGATTATCAGGTGCAGAGATATCAGTATTAGACATCCATAGTTTTTTTTTTTTGTTATTTCAAACAATGGTATATAATAAATAATCAATCATCTCTCTCCGCTTTCCTTACTCCAAAAGTCTTCCTCCTATTTCTTTGCCTCTTTTAACAGCACCATCTTTCTTTTAGTTACCCAGCCTCCAAATCATGGAATTATCTTTGTTTCTGTTATATCAGGTCAGTCACCTTATTCTGTAGAGTATCCCTTCACAATATCTGTCACATCCATCTCCTTTGAGTTCCATTAACAGCTCACTGTTTTCACTACTGACAGATTCACGAATGATATAACCAGCTATTCCCTAAATATGTTCTGTACTGTCTCATTTTCTTTCTTTGGCTCATATTATTCTCTATTCGTGGAATGCTCTTTCTCCAAAATATATCCTGTCAAATAGTCAATCAGCAAACATTGATTATGTACCTAGCATGTACCTTTCGGATTGCTGGGGTCTAGGGACTCAAACAGAAAATGAGACAGTCCTTTGCCCACAAGGAGGTTACTGTCTACCTGGGCCCTACAGTATATATTTGGGGCAGCTAGGTGGTATAGTGGATAGAGCACCAGTGCAGGACTCAGGAGGACCTGAGTTCAAATCTCACCTCAGACACTTGACACTCACTAGCTGTGTGACCTTGGACAAGTCACTTAACTCCAACTGCCTCATCCTGGGTCATCTCCAGTCATTCTGATGAATATCTCATCACTGGATTCAGATGACTCTGGAGGAGAAGTGAGGCTGGTGACCTGCACAGCCCTCCCTCACTCAAGTGACATGGTCTTCTTTGGCAACAAAGGACAAACACACACAACATATATTAGAAAGTGATTCCTGAGTAACGGAGCTTTGGTGTAAGAGGTTACAGGGATTGAATGGAACCATATTCAGTAGATTGTTGGGCCCTTTCTAGTAGCAACAGCCCTACTGACTTCACTGTTGTTTCCTGAGCAAGAAGTTAAAGCTGATAGAATATGCAGCAAGATGCGTGTTCTCACCAGGCCCTGGTGTCTGGGTTAGAAGCTATTTGACTTTAAGCATTGTACGAGGATCTAGGGCCAGCTAGAAATGGAGAAGGAAGATGAGAATTGGCTCATTTTCCTTCCACTCTGAGCAGCTTTACCAAAGGGCTAGTCCCATTTGTCAAGGCCTGGCCTAAGGAAGTGCTGCTTTTTTTTCCTTCTCTTTTAACAGAAGAACAGTCATAAATTTAGAGTTGCTGAGAGCCTTTGAGGGTGCCCAATCCCCATTTTACAAAGGTGATTTGTGGCAGATCCAGGATGTGCATTCAAGTTTTCTTCATCTAAATTTAGTACACCGAACTTTGTACATAACCCTCTTACTCCATTTACCACATTCTACTTTGTATTATATTTATATTTGTATATAAAGCTCCTTGAACCAGAGGCTTTATGTTACTCATTTTAACTTAACTCCTATCCTCTCTCAGTGGCCTTCCCCAGCCTGTCTTAATTATAGCGCCTTCCCTCTTTTACTTCCTTTCTATTTTTCCTGCATATATAGTTTATACACGGTTGTTAGCTTGTTGCCTCTCCCTTTACATCATAAGCTCCTTGAGGGCAGGGGCTTTTTCCTCTTTTTGTAACTCTAGCATTTAGCACATCACTGTGTACATAGTAGATGCTTAATAAATGTTTATTGACTTAGATTACTTTATAATGAAGTGAGTGAAGGAGTAAAAATGATGAGACTTGAGTTCTAGTTCTGGCCCTTAGAGTTTCTAGATGGGTCACCTTCTCAGATCCTCAGATTTCTCACAAGTTAAGTGGTAGTTATTTCTACAGGGTTGCTATAAGGAAATTTTTTTTTGTAAAAGTTAAAACACTAAATAAATTTAAATATTATTTGTAGAGAATCTGTCTTTTTCATGGTTCTCTTTCCCCTTTTAACAAGTATTTATTGAAAAATTTAAAATGTCATAATTTGTACAGTGTCTATGATAAAGGCCTCATTTCTAGATATATAGAGAACTGAGTCAGATTTTTAAGAATACAAGTCATTGCCCCTAGTTGATAAATCATCAAACGATTTGAATAAGCAGTTTTCAGATGAAGAAATCAAAGCTATCTAGAGTCATACAAAAATGTTTTAAATCACTGTTGATTAGAGAAATGCAGCTTAAATAACTCTGAGGTACCACCTCACACCCATCAGATGATATGACAGAAAAGGAAAATGATAAATCTTGGAGGGAATGTTGGAAAATTGGGACACTAATGCACTATTGGTGGAGCTGTGAACTGATTCAGCCATTCTGGAGAACAGTTTGGAAATATGCCCCAGTAATACTCTTTTATCCAGCATTACCACTACTAGGTCTCTATCCCAAGGAGATCAATAAAAGGGGAAAGGATCTATTTGTATATTTATAGCAACTCTTTTTGTATGGGTGAAGAATTGGAAATCATTGAACAAGCTGTAGTATATGATTATGATGGAATACTAGTGATGAGCAGCCGGATTTTAGAAAAACCTGGAAAGACTTATATGAACTGATGGTGAGTGAACTGAGCAAAACCAGGAGAATGTGGTACATAGTAACAGGGATGTTGTATGATGATCAACTGTGAATGCCTTAGTTATTCTCAGCAATACAATGATGGAAGACATTTCCAAAGAACTCATGATGAAAAATGCTGTGCACCTCCAGAGAAAAGACTGATGGATGTTGAATGCAGATCGGAGCATACTAGTTTTTACGTTTTGTTTGTGTATGTTTCCCCTCCTTTGAGTCTCTATCTTCTTATATAATATGCCTAATCTGGAAATATGCTTTGCATGATTGCATATGTATAAACCTTATCAAGCTTTCAGGCTTAAGGAGGGAGGAAGGAGAAAATATGAAGCTAAAAATAAGAAAAAGAATGTTAAATATTGTTTTTACATGTAATTAGAGGGAAATAAAATATTAAAAAAATTAAAAATTTCATTGGACTCTTGAGAGCATTGGAGATACATGTAATTGGCATCATTGGGTTGTTGTATATCACCAGTAATAATTTGAATGTGAAGAGTGGCATAAAAGTTTTCTTATATAAATTATAGGTGTATATCTAAAATGAAGTGGTAGCAATTCATAGTAGTAATGAAAGACAACATATATTAGCATCAAGAGTACTATACTGGTCATGTTGAAAATGTCTAGAAGAAATGTTCCAGTACATTGAGTGATGCTCTACGAAGCATTCTAAGAGCATTATAGACTTAGAACTGCAAAGGGCCCCTAAAGGTGTTCCAGCCCTTTCATTTTACAAATGAGGAAACTGAGGTACAGTGATGTAAAATGACTTGCTAAGGATCACACCGAAGATTTGAGGTTAGTTTTCTGAGTATAATGAATAACAAATGAAATGGCTTTAAACTATAGTTGTATTGAAAAAAAAACTTGTTTTTGTCGTCAAGACTGAAAAGGGTCAGCTTACAGTTTTTTCATGTGTTATAAGCAGTTGAAAATCATGATTAATTAATTAATTGTTAATGATACCTTATCATCACATTTGTTTCAGGAAGTGAAAATTCCATCTTTTTTTTCCTTCAGTGAAAGTTTCTCAAACTTGAATAGCATAGAGATTGAGTATTGTTTCAAATGCCTCATTTCTCTATTAAATATTCATTTGCGAAAGACTTCTTGTCCCATCGTAATGATGTTTTTAAAAATTCAGAAACATTGATATAGTGAGGTTGATGGTCTGATGCTTTGAATTTAGTCACTGAAATGGTTCTTTCATATTTGGGTAGCTTATTGTACCTTATGGTTGGCATTTTCATTGATTTGTGAGATGAACAGTTTTGGAGGGAAGAGCTGGAAAGGCCAAGTTGTGTGATACAGGGTAAAAACTTTTGGATTTAGAGTCGGAAGATCTGCCTGTGTTTAGAACTTGACTTCGACCCTTACCTTTTTGACCTTGAGCTTAACTTGACTTCTTTCCCTCAGTCCTCTCAACTGTAAAACATGGGAGTTGGACAAGATAGCCTTAAGTTTTCTTCTGTTTCTAAATCATTAGATTAATTAGATAATTAATTAGATAAATTCAGAGGTCATTACCTCTGAACATTTAGAGGCCTGATTGGCACCTGGTAGTAATGAGGCAAAAATTACAGATGTACAGCTTAAAGTTGCTGGCCAGTGGCATAATTGAATGCTGTTTATTCATTGGTTAACCATTCAACCCCATTTTGCACCCCTGCCGTTTTCAGTGAACTTTGGTGGTCCCCTGTTACATCTAGGATCAAATATTAAATTTGATTAAATCTTGTCTTCTGAAGCTTTCATGACATGGCTTCTTACTTTTGATGCCTTGTTATATGTGACTTCCCTCCAAAGAGTATAATTAAGTAAATGCTAGGCTCCTTGCTAGTCCTTGAACACAATATTTTTATCTTCCAACTTATGCCTTTTCAGTGGTTCTTCTCTATGTCTGGGATTCTCTTCTTTCTCACCTTCATCTACTGACTTTTTTGTCTTCCTTCTGGTCTTGGTTAAAGTACCAGCTTCTTCAAGAAGCCTTTCACTGTTCCCCTTAATGTTAGTGCTTCCTCCCTAAGATTATTCAGTCTATATGTTGTTTATACATAATTTTTGGATGTTGTCTTTTCTGTTAGACTGTGATTTTCTTCAGTACATGGATTGTTTATTATCTTTTTTTTCTTTATATGCCTAGCACTTAGCAACATTGCATAGCACTTAGGATGTGTTTAATGAATACTTTTACCTTGTGCTGTCCTGACATTTATTGTTCCTTTACTATATATATAATTTATTTACTTATTCCCAAGACAAGTGGAGGCTACCATTGAAATGAACTTTATCTTTTCTAATTGTTTATCTGGACCAAAAAAAATGATTGACCAATTATACAAAATTGGGTGATGAAAGGGAATAAGGATATATAACCCATTCCTATTTTGTTTCCATCTTCTTTGATAAGAGAGTTATTCTTCAGAAGGAAAAAGGTAGAATGAATTTAGCTAAGAGGAAATTGAAAAGATAGAAAGAGAGGACCTAGCGGCTCTAAATTATTTCACCTCTTTCTTACCAAATAAACTACATCCCAATGTAATCATTGAACTGTAATGTTTGTGAAATTGTGGAGAGTGAAAGACAGAGGACTGAAGGAAAAAAAAACCCAAAACCAAATAACATTTTTCAGTAAAAGAAAGGAAGTAGATAGTGGAAATTATAGATATAGATCAGTGAACTTGATCTTAATACCTGACAAAATTCCAAAATGCATTATTCATTCAATGACCTCCAGCCACCTATGGAAGTTAATCACTAGGAGCAAGTATGGGTTCATTAAGAATAGATAATTGCAGATTAAATTTATTTTTAAAAATTATATTAATAAAGGGAAGGAGGTCCATATTATAGATGTAACATTAGATTTTTGGAAGGCATCTCACAAAGTATCTTGCAGTATTTCAGTAGGTGAATGATGAACGCATTTATTAAGCACTATTTATACCAATAGATAAGTAAGACAGTTTTTGCTTTCTAGGAGTTCACATATTAGTGGGTGAGACAACACATAGTGATGGTTTTAACTGTAAGTTGGAGGAAAAGGTCCCATGGTCCTTAGGATGCAGTGAAAATGCTATCATTTCCATTGATAAAATCATATATGTTTTTGATGTACAATCTTACAGTTCCTTTTAGGTATAAAATTTTGCTTATTAATATGATAGATATATAACATAACAATTTCATGCTTCACTAATCAATCAGTGTCCAAAATGGAGTAATATTTCTGGTGCATTCTGAGTTGGTCCCATCATATCCGAACTGTTATGTTTATTCCTCAATGCCACAATATAGAAGGAATATTGGCAAACTTGCACATTCAGAGGAGAGTACCCAGTGGTATGAGAAGGCTCATAAAATGGTGATAGTGGAGGTTTTTTTAGTCTGATGAAAGGAATAATAGATATCTTTCAGTATTTGAAAGAATATCTTCTGGTAGAAGGATTAAGGTACAGATACAAGGTGAGTGAGGTAGACTTTGGTTCAGTGTGAGAAAAAATTTACTAAGAATTAGCAAAGTCTAAAAGTAAAATGAGTTACTTCAGAAGGTAATGAGTGGGGTTCCCATAACTACAGGACTCATATAGATGGCTGTTGTGGAGAAGATTCCTATTCAGTTCTGGCTTTAAGGATTTCAAGATGGTTCCTGGATCCTTTTCAAATTTTGTGATCCTCAAAGTTGGAAACAAGCAAATAGATATGTGGAACCAGTTCTCAGAAAAATATCAATCTACTGCCATCTGCTTCTCTGTAAATTCAGGCTTACTGACATTCAAATCCTCCCTGCTTCAAGACCCTGAAGAACATAGACTTGTTGTACAAAACTGGAAAAAAATGAAAGTTATGTTTTGAAGTAAACACTATGCAGACTTTAGATTATGTTAATAACTCCACAGTGCCCGTCTTTGTTTCAAAAATAACTAAATATATACAATACCCTTTTTGCTCTTCAGGTTCACAGAGAGACAGAAGTTGATGGAAAATGCTTTGGAGCATCAGTAGTTGTTATGAGGTTTGAAGATTTGATTCCATAGGAATGAGTCAGTGAGAGATATGGATGGCTGTTCTCAAAGAGGAGAAGCTCTGTGGCAAAAGTAACATTCAGAAACGGCACTGAGAAAACCCGAAAGTTTGTCCCCTATTATGTTGGACAATAACAAAATTCTGTAGTAATCAGTTCTGTGTGGATAGGGTCATTTCATACTGCCTATTATGATCTTTGTTAATCAGAAATGAGACATGATTCATGCCACTTACCTGTCATTAAATTGCCATAGATATCTTTAAATTATTTATCATGCCAACATTATCCAGCCTCTTTGAAACCTTGCTTGAATTCAATTAAAATAATTGTTTTCTGCTTAAGTGCAAAGAATCTTACCAGTGCATGGGATATATCACTGTCTCTCTTGCTCTCCGAGTTTTCTTTCAATTTTCCTTTTTGGCTTTAGTTTTTCTTCCATATATATTAGTGTGGTGAAACACTCCCTCTTCTCCCTAAATATATATCACCTTTGATATCTAGGATGTTTGTTTAGTTCAACAGAAATCTTGTCATCATCATTATCCTTTGTTGGTGTTTTATATTTTCAGATTTTTTGTGACCCCAAGCCGGATTCTTCCAGGCCCTGTGCTCTATGCACGTCACTACCTAGCTGCACGTCTATTGTTAGTGCTAATAATTAAGATCATATTTAAAAAACACTCAATTTTGCCCATTATTTTTCTTTTTTTATAAATAGTATTTTCTTTTTTCCCCACTTATATGTAAAGATAGTTTTCAACATTTATTTTTTATAAGATTTTGAATTTTACATTTTTCTTTCTCCTTCCTCCACAAGATGGCAAGCAATCTGATATAGATCATACATATGTAATCATGTTAAACAAAAGGGAAAAACCTTGAAAATTAAACCCACAACCGAAAAGGTATGCTTCCATTTGCATTCAGTTTCCATATTTCTTCTTCTGGATGTGGATAGCATTTTCCATCAAGAGTCTTTCAGAATTGTCTTGGATTGTTACATTGTTGAAAAGAGATAAGTCACTCATAGTTGATCATCACACAATGTTGCTATTACTGTGTACTTTGTTCTCCTAATTCTACTCACTTTGCTGTGCATCAGTTCATGTAGATCTTTCCCTGTTTTTCTGAAATCTGCTTATTCATCATGTCTTAGAGAGCAATAGTATTCCTTTATAGTCATATACCACAACTTATTGTCATTCCGCAGTTGATGGGCATCTCCTCAATTTCCAGTTCTTGGCCACCGCAGAAAGGGGTGCTGTAAATATTTTTGTACATGAGGGTCCTTTTTCTTTTTTATGATCTTTTTGGGATTGAGACCTAGTAGTGGTATTGCTGGATCAAAGGATATGTACTGTTTGATTGCCTTTTGGGCATAGCTCCAAATTTTTTTGCGATTTCTTTAAGACAACTCAGTGAGGTATAGATAGTACCCAATATGTACAAAGCACCATATTCTTTACTGTAGTGGCAGCACTGAAATAAGAAAAAGTCCCCACCCCAGAGGATCTTACAAAATAATCACAAGAATCAAAGCACAATTGTAACTAACATGTATTTACTCTTTACCTGTTTTGTATTGTGGACCTCTTTGTCACTCCGGTAAAAACTTGATCCCTTCTCATGGATTAAATTCATAGAATAAAACACATGGCATTTTAAAGGAGATGAATTATATTGAAATCCAGTTTTTAAAAGTTTCAACAATACAGCTAATTTCATGGATCTCTTGAAATCTGGACATTTGTGAATCCAAGGTGTAGAATCCTAATCTACTTTCTTCTTTTTCAGCCCTATTGAGTACAGTTGTTCTGATCTCTACCTTACCTATGAGAAACCTGATGCTCAGCTGACCCGGGTCCGGGTCCTTCAGGTGACACTCTCTCAGTGGGCTTCTGCTTCGGACGTCTCCGGATTTCCCTCCCCGGGGGATACGGCCGAGGGACTCAGTCGGACACTTCTTCAGGAGGCATATATTTTATTAAGTGCAGAGGAATCCCCCGAACAGCTAAGGGCGTTGGTTTAAGTAGGTTTCTAGTTCCGGGTAGCCATCTACTGTTTAAATAGGTTTCTATTTTTAGGTATCCATCCTGATCCACCCCGAGGGAGAGGCCTACATCCCATTGGAGCAAGCCCCTCCAGACCAATCCTAGGGAGGCACGATCCCTAATCCCGGGTCGTGTCCTCCCCTGGTTGGCTGGTGGCCACTCCTGGGGAAGCCCCTCTCCGCCCAGGCAGTCAGGACCGACCCCCGACAACTCCCCCTTTTTGTTTAATAAGGGCAGGTGAAAGGCCTGTCTTAGGCTATGTGGCCTGTCTCCATGCCTGGTACCGAGAGTGGGCAGGGCCCCTGTCTTAGGCTATGTGGGTGGCCCCCACCTCCAGCATTTCTGGTAGGTGGACCCACAATAATCCCGTCATTGGGTACCTCTGCAGCCAATGGCATGATTATCCAGGTCATGGGGCCACAATATTCCCGTCATCGGCACAGTCACAGCGAAAGCCCATTATTGATTATAGCGGGGTACAGGGACGCTTTTGAACATGGCCGGTGTTAGGCCGTCATCCCGAAATTGCAAAAAATTCATGGTATTTGCGCGACTTGCGCCTCAACTCCCCCTTTTTGTTTATGCAGAAGTATATCAGCCTTCAGTTATTCCAGGGTACCCATCCACAATTTCATAATACATGACAATAAGCAAGGTAGGCAGAGACAAATCACACATAACAGGGCAATCCCTAATCCAGTAACAAAAAATGTATAAAGCCATTGTGTAACATTAAGATTTCTCAACTAATCTGGGAAAAGTCCATGCTGATTTTTCATATCCCTCTTATAATGGTCTGTGGCATTTTGTATGCCTTTAATTATCTCACCTAACTTTAATATATAAGTATCTAAACTTTGGAAGTCATCAAGTCTGGAAATAGCATCTTCAAGCTCTGTGCTGGCATTAAGCACGAGGGCAGTCATGCATGCAGGTCGTAACAGCTGCGTATCGCACGATAGCCCTTAGTTCCCTGATTGGTGGTTAAGCCTTGGTCAGCCCTCAGCACCTGTTCTTAGGGCCACGTTACTGAGTTGGCTGATCGTGTCCTACTATGATAGGTGGGGGCCCCACCAGTACCTCCCCGAGGGCGATGCCGTACCTTGTCCACGAGCCTTCCTTGCGCCCAGAATGAGGAAGTCACGGGCCAAGCACGTGACCGCCAGTTAGGGCAGGTATAGACTCCCGGCCGTCACCTATCCACCCAGGAGGTCTGGTGGCGGCCCCTCACACTATCTTTGGTCCTATATATGCTTGTACAGAACAATTCTGGCATGTAAAATTGAAAATTCCTGTCATGTTCTGATATGTCTCTAGTTTAGATCTGTAGTCTCTGTCCCATAGAAATATATGTGTGTTCCCTAGACATACTTCACCCATTAAAGTAATGTTGTTAGCTTTCTTTGGTGATGCTGCAGCAGGCATTCCCTGCACTGTTTGTCCTCCCATAGCTAGAATAACTTTGTCTAGTCCCTGAACAGGTCTTTCAACCTCAGGAGACCCTTTATAATTGATGTACATTTGTCTAGGAAAGTTTGGTGCATATTTTTCCTCAAGTAAGTATGTAAGATTGTGACATGAATATAACATTTCTGTGTAGTTTCCCCTAATCAATTCTTTCTCCTGACAAGTATGTGTGTGACAATTCTCAAATGGTAAAAACCCCGTATACAGATGCCAAAGGGTTACATTTCTCTTCTTTTGTAAGTTACAAAATGGCCTAAATTTCATTCCACGAACAAGTCCCACAAAGTCCTTGTCTGACCAAACTACTATTGTCCCATTTATCCTCCAGGTGAACAGATTATAAGCGTGTCATGTATCTTTCTCATCCCATGTCTCTTGTCCGTCCACAATAGTGGCACACCAGGGATACCCCTCTGTTCCATTCACCTGTGTGTATTTAAAACCAAACCCATTCCAATTCCTAGAAATACCCTTCTATAGACAAAGTGGGAAACCTGCGATTAGTCCTGAAAAGTTAGTGTCTCTGAAAGAGAGTCCCATTATTATCATAGTCTAGTCCATCATCTTTAAACATGTGAGAAATATTGCCTTGGATGATAAACTTAGGCATTGTCTCACTCCATGACATCACCCTTAACCATGGTGGATTTGTGACAAACGCCCATCTCTGTGGTTCCTTCGGTGCTGGGGCGATGGACGCAGTGTTCTTTGAGTGTCATGATAAGTACGAGAAAAATGAAAGGAGTCATTGTGACCTAGTTGATTAAGCTTCTCCAGAAGTTTTTTCATCTGCCACTGATAGCACCTCCTCACTTCCTGTGACCGCTTCACCTTGGCGGTTGTCCTCTATCACTCTTATTCTTTTCACTGGAACCCAAACTTCTTTATTATCATCTGTTAAAACACAAACATACCCTTTTCCCCACGTTAACACTGTATGAGGACCAAATCAATTTTTATTCTCATCGTGCCACATTACTGGCTACTTTCAGGGCACTTGTTATTGCTGATTCATTCTTTGCAGACTCCTTATTAGGAAATGTTAAGAATTTCATAGCAGCCAATAAGCCATCATTATAGAATTTTAAATAATTTAGAGTATAAACAGCCAAACAGCCAATTGTAATTTATCATCAATTTAGAGTATAAACAGCCAATTGCGAATTTATCAACTCCTGGTCCAACTCCTCCTTTTTCTTTTTGCAAGTAGGTGTCCAGGGATCGATTTGCTCGTTCCACTATAGCTTGACCAGTGGGATTATGGGGGATTCCAGTGACATGTAAAATGGAAAATTCCACCATGAACTGTTCAATGGCTTTACTGACATAAGCTGGACCATTGTTTGGTTTAATGCTTTTTGGTACTGCATGATTTAGAATGTGACCGAGTGTGTGTGATATAAAATATTGCTGTTTTGGCCCTTATTGGTAGTTGAACTTCCATAGTTATCTGTTTAATACTATCTGCCCTATCAGGAATATAGGCTGACTCTACTCTAGGTATCAATGGTACTGTATACTTTCTGTCTGTGATGTATTGCAAGGTTCTTTCACATATAATAATGCTTGCAATACTTCATATAATTCATTTTGTTGTGTAGAAGTAAATGTTGTTTTAAATTTATGCATCTCCCTTTTAGATGGAATATACATAGATGCCCTAAAATTTTTTGTTGCATCTGTAAAAACATTAACTCCCTCTACCAGTGAGGAAGAGCATTTGTTGGCCCAAGATCATGGCCACGTGGCAAATTGCTGCCCAAAAGGAATTGGGAGCCCGTGTTGGAAATTCTGATTAATCAATATCTGCCATTCCACAAACTCTTGTATGCAGTTCTCTATTTGTTGACTTGTATACATAGTATATATTGTGTGAGGTTTCTGTCCTATTAACATCCTTACTCTCTTCACTGCCTTATGTATGACTTGGGCTACCAGCACAGCATAAAGCACACAAGCTCTGTTCTTTATCTGAGCCAAATGTACCCACTCAATAATCCCTTATTTTTGATATAAAACTCCAGTGGGTATTTTTTCAGTGAATAAATTGTTACTTCCAAGTCCTGTGATTCTAATATCCTGCTAATAGTACACCCCATAATCTTTTTCTGCACTAATTTCAAACATTCCAGTGCTTCATCTGTCCATTTTCTGCATGAGTTTAATTGAGAAGGACCTTTCAATAAATCATATAATGGTTTCATTTGATCAGTTGTAATTCCCAACTGTGGCCTACACCACTGAATTACTCCTATCAATTTCTGAAAGTCATTTAAAGTTGTAACCTTTGTAGAATCTATGATAGGTGACTTCAAACTTAAGCCTTACCACCTTACATCATTGTTTCACAGGGTAGTTTCTCCTTCTCTGATTATATTTACTCTGGAAAAAAAAACTTTTTAGAAATTAAGTTGTTAATAAGTTCAAACACTAAATTTAACTTTTGCTTAAGCCAAGGAATGACTACAAGTTCAGATTAAAAGAGCAAGATCTTTTCTGCTTCCTAGACCATTACATATTAATTTATCAATACATTGTCTTGAAAATGAAAATTTAAAACCGTTTAAAATTTGTCCTGTTGTTAACAGTCATTAAACTTTTACAAAAAATGTAGTTGAAAACCTTCAAAATAATAGTTCTCTTCTCTTGATCTAATCTGGAATGATAAAAGTTACAATTCACTGTAGACCCAGCTGAATGATGAGTTGGGACTGCAGGGCAAAAAATCTTAATGGTTCCATCCTTTACTCAAGTAAATTTTATTTCTGTGTCCACTCCTTAAGGACTTTTTTGAATGAGAGGGTTTTGAATTCCTCAGCTGAAGGGAGGGAGACTTCTGGACAACTGCCCAGTGGCGCCAAGTCTATTCCATTCTGCTGGAGAGTTTCAAAAGCTTTATCTCTGCTGAGGTGTCCCTTTAAGATTTATGCATATTTCCAATTTGCCTAGTGCCAAATAATATAACAAATCCTGATCTGTTTTAAACATCCAATTAGGAGTGACACGTTTCACTTAATATGTGAACAGAATAACTACCTTTTGGTTACTTCTCATTATACAAAATACTTTTCTTTTAGGTGAGATTTAGGTGAAAATGCTGATCAGCCTGCCCCAGATCTCCTCTCGTCCCTCTCCACCCCCACAATCTGGCCAGGATCGGGAAGGCAAAGAGAGAGGGTTTAACCAAAAACTTTCAAATAATTCCCAAAACTTTTATGCTTTCCTTAAACTTCATATCCATGTTGTTTTCCTAATGGGCTTTGATTAAAGCCCCCTTTAAAACTGCACAGACACTATGTCCCTGCATTTCCCATTCAAGACTACACCTTGCAATCACATGAACTAAAAATAATATAAGATTAGTTCCTCTCTTTCTCTCTCCCATACTTCTCCCTGATGCTGCAGTCATCAGAGAGAAGGGAGGAGGGGGAGGAAAAGAGATAACTTTCCAAGGTCCAGCTACCATGGAGCTGACCGTAATAACTCACAAACACACGCACACAGAACATGTAAAGACAGAACACATATACAGACAATAAAAGAATCCAAAAAACTGAGAAAAAATTGTCAGAAATCCTCTGTACACATTATAACTCTGGCTTAATTTCTATCACTGTGTAACTAAGCCTGGCATAAGATTCCTTCTCTAAACTTTCTCCCGTACAAGATTGCTTTTTTAGACTTACTCCTGCAACTTTTTACTGCACCATAGATCTGTGCCGAGTGCCAGGGCTGGAAGAACATCCGGGCTGCTGAATTCGCCACTGTGCCACAAATCCTGGGCAAATTTTTTGCTGTGCCACAAATCCAGGCCCTGGGCCAACTCTGGATGTATTTTCTGGTTGAATTTCTGACTGCACCAACTCCCTCTTTCCTCTCGGTCCTATCTGGTCGTGATTGTCTCCTGAGCTCCCAGACCGCCAATGCTCCGAAGATAAAAAAGCGGGGCAGTAGAGGGGGATCTCGACTCCTTGTCAGAAATCTCCACTAGGGAGTCTCCCGTTTGTATCGCACAAGCGGCAGCCCAGCAAGTTGGACGTGGGGTGCCCACAAGGGCTGCTTTTTCCACCCCGTACATGACAAAATCAGTCTCAACGAGCAACCCAGGGGTGGCATCCACATAAGAGGCCATTTGTGTCCCCACTACTTGCCATGTTTGAGGAGTTAATTCTGCATGGCAAACCCATGGTGATATAGTTTGTATTTTTACTACCCACTCCCTACATTCCTTTATATGAATTTTTGTGCCCGCTTCTTGGCAGACCTTATAAAGCTGGCACGCTAATACTCCTGAATCCTCTGGCTGCAATTGCTTAGCAATTCTATTGCCCATTTTCTCCTAGGTAGCCCCGTCTACCTAGGGTGTCCGACTCTTCCGCCCTTAAGCGAGCGGGATACTCACGTCACCTGGCGGGGTCCCGTCTATCGTGTGCCCCACGATAGGCGCCAATTGACCCGGGTCCGGGTCCTTCAGGTGACACTCTCTCAGTGGGCTTCTGCTTCGGACGTCTCCGGATTTCCCTCCCCGGGGGATACGGCCGAGGGACTCAGTCGGACACTTCTTCAGGAGGCATATATTTTATTAAGTGCAGAGGAATCCCCCGAACAGCTAAGGGCGTTGGTTTAAGTAGGTTTCTAGTTCCGGGTAGCCATCTACTGTTTAAATAGGTTTCTATTTTTAGGTATCCATCCTGATCCACCCCGAGGGAGAGGCCTACATCCCATTGGAGCAAGCCCCTCCAGACCAATCCTAGGGAGGCACGATCCCTAATCCCGGGTCGTGTCCTCCCCTGGTTGGCTGGTGGCCACTCCTGGGGAAGCCCCTCTCCGCCCAGGCAGTCAGGACCGACCCCCGACACTCAGCAAAGTAAAAATCTTTGCCCCAAACCCTAAGTCAGTTCTGCCAGCGTCTGGACTCAAGCTCTACTTCAGACTCCAGCTAGCCCTCTTTCTAGTATGCCCTGGTAACCCATCAGACCTTTGGAAAAGCAACCATGACGATAGATAAATGCTAGGTGTTTGAATATTAAGGTAGACTGGACCCAGGCTGCTGTGAGGGAACTAACGGTCCAGTGTCTTGGGGGACATGGATGAGAATCGATTGGAACCTTATCCCAAAAGCTATAGGGGATAGGAGTCCAAACTCCTTTGTGAGAGGAGAATTAGGAATGGAATTGTGAAGAGAATGAACTCTCTTCAAAAACAAACTCTTTTATCCATATAGTCAACTCTCAATTATCTTACCAGGGAAATTCCATCTGGAGATAAGGGAGAAGATTAAATCCTTATGAAACTCAATGCCATTTCATATTTTGTATACTGCTTCTGTTCCTGTTTACATATTAATTTAGAAATAATAATAGCACACATCAACATAAGGTTTTGCAAAGCACTTCCCTTACATTTTCTCATTTGTTCATAATAAGCTAAAATTCATATTGTACTCTTCAAGTTTACAAATGATTTCCACATATGATCTGATTTAATCCCCTCAGTCTTGTGAAATAGATATCATCATCATCATCAGTCATCCCTGTTATGTAGCAGAAGAAGCTGTTGTTCAGAGAGGTTAGGAGACTTGCCCAGGAACACCACAAAAAAGAAATGTTTGAGGCGGAATTTTCCATCCATATCTTCCTATCTCCATTTCTGACTTTCTATCAGTTATGCCATGCTGCCTGCCTCTCATCAGCATTGAGAATTTTCTGTTAGGTTGCTTTTTCCTGATTGCCTCAGCTGCCTCTGTGGCAGTGTTCATCATCCTTTGGGCACTGGCCATCATCCTTTGGATACTGCCCTACAAATCTTTATTGGGTTACATGCTGGTAAATATTGGGTTTTCATTTTGCAGATTTCATGGGCATATCCTTTCTCCTGAAGATGTTTGGTTTATGATTCCATCTTAATGCAATCTTTTCTTTCGTCTCTATTTCTGTTTTTTTGAGCTTCTGAACCTCAAACTGTATGGATAAATTTTAGAGCAGAGCTCAGAATAAAGTGAAGATAAAAGGAGATGAAAGCTAGAATCGTGGACACCTCCCAGTAATGTGAAAATCTGCTCCTCTAGAGTGATTACTGGTTGGTAACTGATCAGGTAAATTGGGTTATTCATTAGGGTTGAGATTGAATTGAAATTGCAAAGGGTAATTTTCCTTTTCTCACTTCAAGGTCAGATGAGAGTATTTACTGTATAACTTCTGTTTATCTGGGAATGCAAATTGAATTTGGTGGTTCAGAATGATGAGATGGTAGAAAAATAAAACTCATCAGAAGCAACATGGAGAGAAATTATTGAGTGGAACTGGACATTGTGACTTCAGCGTTTTGCACGCTGCCCTTTCCTTTGATTGGTAATTATTTCAATCTTTGCTTTTTTTCATTTTCAGTTTTGTTTTTGCTGTTTTGATTTTTTTTTTTGCTTCGGCATATTTTTCACAGGACACACTTAAAGGCATTTGGTATCTGATTTGTATGGCATAAATACAGATAGCAGCACTTCATCCTAAGAATTTTGTAGGGGTGTTTTCATGTTCCTCACCTAAAGTTGACCAAACTCTTTTGAGAATTCCCAAGCCTCCGTTAATGGTGAAAAGGATGCTAAAGAATAGCATTAATTCTATTCTTAATTTCTTAAATTACTTTTTGTGGATCCCTTGCTTTGCTCTTTGCTGTAGTAGAATTTTAAGTGGCAATTGACATTGAGATTAGCTCAAAGTCCACCCACTCCATATTTTTTTTTAAATAATTTTAAATTGACTTTTTCTAAATATCACTATAATATCTCATCTCTCCCTCTCTGAAAGGCATTTCACATGAGAAAGTGTTTTTTTTTTTGAGAGAAAAGAATATTAGCATACCTAATAAATACATTGGGAATGTCTGAAAAAATGTGCAATTTGTAACACCTGACAGTATTTTCCAATATTTCTTCATTTGTATCCTGCTTGATCTTGATAGTTTTATTGCATTTGATTTTTCTGGTGTGTTATACTTTCCATTTACCATACTTTGTGATAATTATTGTACATATTGTTTTCATAGCTCTGCTTAATTCATGCTGTATCATTTCATATAGATTTCCCCATGTTTTTCTGTATTAATCATACACATCATTTCTTATAGCAAAGTAGTATTCCATTCCATTTAGGTATTACAATTTGTTTAGCCATTCCACACTCAATGGGCATTTATTTTGTTTATAATTCTTAGCTATCACAAAAAATGCTACTATATGGGGAATTTTTTCCTTGTGAGTGTCTTTCTTGGGATATACACCTAGTGAAAGAGCCTCTTGTGCAAAGGATATGGGGCATTTTAGTCATTTCATTGCTTAATTCCAAATTGCTTTTCAAAATGTCAAATTTCACAACTCTGTCAACAGTGTATTAGTACGCCCATTTTCCACTATCTCACCAACATTGACTACTGCCAGTTTTTGTCATTTTTACCAATTTGTGTTATTCCAATTTCATTTCTATTAAATATTAGTGGGGAGTGTGAATATCCTTGCTTCACTGCCAAATTTATTATAAAAGGTTTTTTTTTTTATATCCCCACTGCATGTAGTCCTAGCTTTTGATTTTAGTGATATGCTTTTTAAAATACTAAAAAAAATCTGGGGGCAGAGCCAAGATGATAGAGTAGAAGGATGGACCTACTCTTAGCTCTACCTCTAAAACCCAAAAAATATCTGTAAAAAATGACTCTAAACAAATTCTAGAATAGCAGAAACAACAAAACAAGAGAGTGGAAGAGATTTCCAGCCCAAGACAGCCTGGAATCCTGACAGGAAAGGTCTATCACACTGGACACGGAGTGGAACACAGCCCAGCCTTAGCTTTGCAGCACACCAGGGACAGGACTGGAGCAGGTGGAATTTTGTGCAGCAGCTGCTGTTCCCAGATTTCTCAGCCCACAAACCCTAAAGACAGCTTCAAACATCAATGAGAAAGCTCTTTCACCTGGATGAGAAGAAAGCAGGGTGTGGCCCTAACCTCGTGCCCATGGCAGCAGAAGTCACTGTGGCACAGCATCCACTTTTGGAGTCCTCTGCCTAAAGACCCTGGGGGAAATGAACCACTGATCTAGATCTCAGCCAGATCCAGGGTGAGGAGGAGCACTGCCATGGTGTAGCTGGAGGGGGTTCTGGATAGGGAACCCTACTGGCAGATCCTTGGCAGAAGAGCTAGTGGTTGCTCCCAGATCAGAGCACAGGCCAGGAACGGAGTACATTTATCTTCCTTGATTGTGCCACCTTGGAGGAATTGAGAACTTGCAGGTCCCTGTAGTATACCCTCCTCTTGTTGAAGGACTCAAAAGTCAAGTAAATGGCTGGGAAAATGCCCAAAAAGGAGAAAAAATAAGATTATAGAAGGTTCATTTTTTTGTGAACAGGTATTTTCTTCCATCCTTTTGGATGAGGAAGAACAATACATATCATCAGAGGAAGACATAAAAGTCAAGGCTTCTGCATCCAAAACCTCCAAAATAAATGTGCAGTGGTCTCAGGATATTGAAGAGCTCAAAAAGGATTTTGAAAATCAAGTAAGAGAGGTGGAGGAAAAATTAGGAAGAGAAGTAGGAGTGATGCAAGAAAATCTTGGAAAACAAGTCAATAGCTTGTTAAAGGAGACTCAAAATTGCTGCAGAAAATACACCTTTAAAAATAGAGTAACCCAAAAGGAAAAAGTGGTCCAAAAAGCCAGTGAGGATAAAAATGCTTTAAAAAGCATAATTAACCAAATGGAAAAGGAGGCTTAAAAGTTCACTGAAGAAAATAGTTCTTTAAAAATTAGAATGAGGCAGATGGAAGCTAATGACTTTATGAGAAATCAAGAAATCACAAAACAAAAGCAAAAGAATTGGAGACAGTGTGAAATATCTCATTGGAAAAACAACTGACCTGGAAAATCCAGTAAAGACAATTTAAAAATTATGGGGATACCATAAAACTATCTATGATGAAAAAAAGAGCCTAGACATCATTTTTCATGAAATTATCAAGGAAACCTGCCCTGATATTCTAGAGCCAGATAATATTCAAATAAATATTGAAAGAATCCACTGATTATCTCCTGCAAGGGATCTGAAAGGAAAAACTCCTAGGAATATTCTAGCCCGATTCCAGAATTCCCAGGTCAAGGAGAAAATATTGGAAGCAGTCAGAAAAAAGCAATTTGATCCCAATTGATAAATGGTCAAAGGATATGAACAGGCAGTTTTCAGAGGAAGAGATTGAAGGTATCTATAATCATATCAAAAAATGCTCTAAGTCACTTTTGATTAGAGAGATGCAAATCAAAACAACTCTTGAGGTACCACATCACACCTATAAGATTGGCAAACATGGTAGAACAGGAAAATGATAAATGCTGGAGAGGATATGGGAGAGTTGGAACACTAATTCATTGTTGGTGGAGCTATGAGCTCATCCATCCATTCTTGAGAGCAATTTGGAACTCTGACCAAAGGGCTACAAAAATGTGAATAAGTTCTTTGACCCAGCAATATTGCTACTAGGACTGTATCCCCAAGAGATCATAAAAATGGGAAAGGGTCCCATATGTACAAAAATATTTATAGCAGCACTCTTAGTAGTTGCCAAAAACTGGAAATCAAGGGGATGCTCATCAATTGGAGAATAGCTGAATAACTTATGGTATATGAATGGAATGGAGTACTACTGCACCATAAGAAATGATGAACAAGAAGACTTCAGAGAGTCCTGGAAGGACTTATATGATGTGATGCTGAGTGAAAGGAGCAGAACCAGAACTTTGTGCGCAGCAATGACCACAGTGTGCAAGAGTTTTCTCTGGTAGACTTGGAACTTCATAATAACGCAAGAACTTAAAAATTCCCAATAGTTTTCTAAGGCAAAATACCTTCCACACTCAGAGAAAGAACTATGGAGAAAGAGAAAGAGTGTAGCAGATCATGTGTGTGTGTTTGTCTGTGTGTGTCTGTGTGTGTGTCTATGTGTGTATGTCTGTGTGTGTATTATGTTTTGATTTGTTATATGATTTCTTCTGTTTATTTTAGTTCATCTACACAGTATGACTATAGTGAAAACGTATTC
Organism: Bettongia penicillata ogilbyi; assembly: GCA_023548195.1. Lineage (NCBI taxonomy): Eukaryota > Metazoa > Chordata > Mammalia > Diprotodontia > Potoroidae > Bettongia > Bettongia penicillata. The sequence goes on from JAJHZJ010000100.1 coordinate 3,176,481, forward strand.
AATAGGAAAGTATATGTAGATCCTATATAGAATTGTATGATGTCTTGGGGAGGGAGGGGGGGTCTTAGGGGGTAGCTGTGTGGGGGTAAAAAAATCTAAGTTTTATGGTAGTGATTGTAGAACATTAAAAAAAATAAAAGAAAAAAGAAAAATACAATTTGAATATTGTGGAAATACAATCAGGATTACACAGGATCTGGCAGCTTCTACATTAAAGGATTGAAAGGCTTGGAGTATAATAATCCAGAAGCAAAGAAACTAGGATTAAAATCAAGAATTACCTGTCCGGCAAAACTGAGTGTAATGCTTCAGGGGAAAAGTGATCATTCAGTGAAATAGAGGACTTTCAAGCATTTTTGATGGAAAGACCTGAGTTGAATAGAAAATTTGACTTTTGACAACAAGAATCAAGAGAAGCATGAAAAGGTAGTCAGGAAAGAGAAATCATAAGGGACTTAGTAAAGTTGAACTGTTTACATTCCTATATGGATAGATAATATTTGTTATCTTTTGAGATTTTTATCAGTATTTGGGTATTTGGAGGGATTGCATACATAGACAGAGGGCACAGCGTGAGTTGAATAGGAAGTGATGCTATTCAAAAAATAAAATTAAGGGGTGAGAGAGGAATATATTGGGAGGAGAAAGGGAGAAATGAAATGGGGCAAATTATCCTACATAAAAGAGGTAATAAAAAGCTTTTTCAATGGAGGCAGAAAAGGAGGAGATGAGAGGGAAAAAGTGAAACTTACCCTCATCACGTTTGACTTAAGGAAGGAATGACATGCACAATCAGTTTGGTGTGAAAAATCTATCTTACACTGCAGGAAAGCAGAGAGAAGGAGATAAGTGGGGTGTAGAGGGGATGATAGAAGGGAGGGCAAATGGGAGGAGGGAGTAATTAGAAGTAAACACTTTTGGAAAGGAACAAGGTCAAAAGAGAGAATAGAATAAATGGGGGACAGAATAGAATGGAGGGAAATATTGTTAGTCTTTCACAACATGACTATTACGGGAGTCTTTTGCATAACTACACATGTGTAGCCTATATTGAAATGCTTACCTTTACAGTGGGGATGTGTGGGGAGAGAGGAAGAGAGAGAAGTTGGAACTCTAGGAATGAATGTTGAGAATTGTTTTTGCATGGAACTGGGAAATAAGAAATACAGGTAATGGGGTATAGAAATCTATCTTGCCCTACAAGAAAAGAGAGAAAATGGGGATAAGGGAAGGGAGAGGTGTGATAGAAGGGAGTGCAAATTGGGGAAGGGGTATTCAGAATGCACAATGTTTTGGGGTACGGGTAGGGGAGAGATGGGGAGAAAATTTGGAACAAAATCTTGTGGAAATGAATGTTGAAAACTAAAATAATTTTTTTAAAAAATCCCTCTATATTTATACTTTTTAATATTTTAAGATAAAGAGTGTTGTGTTTGTCAAATACTTTTTCTGGGTTTCTTGAGATGATTAAAACCCAAATCATCAAAACCCATATGCTCATTCTTTTCCTAATGTTGATCTTTTCTTGCATCCCTGGTAAAAACCCACTTGATCATCATGAGTACTTTCTTGGTTAAATCATTTTAGTCTGTTTGATAAAATTTTTGGTTACATTGTAAAAATAATTTTTCATTAATGATATTTGTCTATAACTTATGTGTTTTCTCCTTCTATGGTTTAGATATTAGGACTACATATGTCTCATAAATGGATTCCAGCAGGGTTCTACCTTTCCCATTTTCTGAGACTTCTTGTGAAGTATTTGATGCTAAGGCACTTGGAGTGCTTAAGTTTATTACTGATACTGGTTTTTACCTATATTTTCTTTCATCACAATTCTTTGTTTATCCTTTTTGGGTTCTTTGAAAGTTTGGTTTTTCTTTTCTGATAGTTCAATGGAAACTTCTACTTTTTTGGATTCACTTGATGTGTAAGAAATTCTTTTTCCATCCTGTTTTATTTTGTGTATGCCTGTTTTTTAAATGTTTCTTGTAAGCAACAGATTTTAGTGTTTTGTTTTCCTAGTCAATCTGTCAGATTTTTTCCTTTTATTGGATTATTTAATCCATTCATATTTAAAGTTATGAGTTATATTTCCCTCATCTGTTTCTAAAATTGTTTTCTTTTCCCCTGAAGTTATGATTTTTCCCTCTCCTCTACTGTAAAATTTGAGTTATGTTTGTTTAGTTACTTTACTTTCATCTTTTTTTTTTTTTTAAAGTGGCCCTGTTCCCACTGGGCTGCTACGTGCACAGTGAATAGAATATTAGGTTTAGAGTAAGGAAAACTCATCTTCCTGAGTTCAAATCCTGCCTTAGACACTTACTAGCTGTGTAATCCTGGGCAAGTCACTTCACCCTGTTGACCTCAGTTTCCTTATCCATGAAATAAGTTGGGGAAGGAAATGGCAAATCATTCTATTATCTTTGCCAAGAAAACCCCACATGGGGTCATAAAGACGTAGACTTGACTAAAGATTGCACTGCCACTACCACCACCACAACAGCTGTTCTCACTTGTGAACGAAGAAGAGAATAGAATAAATGGAGGGCAGGAAAAGATAGAGGGAAATATAGGTAGTCTTTCACAACTGTTATGGAAGTGTTTTGCATGACTATGCATGTGTAACCTATATCAAATTGCCCTCTCAATGAGGGTGGATGGGAAGGGACCAAGGAAGAGGAGGGGAACTCAAAGCTTTGAACATGAATGTTAAATATTGTTTTTACATGTAACTGGGAAATTTTGCCCTACAGGAAATAGAAGGGAAAATAAGAGGGGGGATAATAGAAGGGAGGACTGATTGGAGGAAAGGGCAGTCAGAATATACACTATTCTGGAGAGATGAGAAGAACATTGGAAATTAAAAATTTTGTGGAAGTGAATGTTGAAAACTGAAAATAAATAAAATTTAAAAAACAGTCCTTTTACTGTGGCCCTCCATTTGAGACCACTTACCTCCTTTTATTTTCTGCACCTGGCCCACCCTAGGCTATTTACCAGTCCTTAATTCCATTCAGATCTTCCCACAGTCTTTTTCTGTATTTTTATGAGTCTTATCCTCATCAGATTTACTAGGAATCTTGCCCTCCTAACAGGTGTTACAATAAAACCTCTCTGCTCTGACTGAATGAAGATTTGAGTGGTTGAATTCTTTTGTGGCAGACCCCCTTGCATTTTGGGGTTCCCAGCACCAAAAACCACAACAGGCAAGGTCTATTAAAAGCCTGAACCAAAGGCTGATCTGGACTTAGAATGAAAGGAAATGCCCCTCTTTGAGATACGCATTTTCCTAGCTAATTTCATATTCAGAATTTATTACTTTAAAACTTGCTACATTTAAGGCTTGAGGTGAATTGATGTGAGGAAGAAAAATAATGTTGCTTAATTGTAGAAATGTATACTTGAGTTATGACTGGAACTGACAAAGGTCCCATTAATAGAGACGTAACCGTAAGTCATACTATGAGAATGCAGTAATCAGCAGAGTCCAAGATAAAATCACCTGAAACAGAATTTAGTATGAGCAGAGATTGAACTCAAGCCTAATACTTGGGTTTATGTGTGTAGGCTCAGTACAGTACTTAAGTAAATCTAGGTTAACCCCATGACCTTCCATGACTTGGAGGCTACCATTTGGACAGAGAAGAACATGTCACTTAAATAATTTAGTCTATAATTGAATAGTTAAAGAACTCTCTCTGGGCTAATGACTTCTTTGCATTATTATCAGTTACTCTTTGTTATAGTCAATATTATATATTTGTTAATATAGCTAATATTTATAGTTAAAATTTCTTCTCAAATGCTAACTATAACTTGTAGACTTTAATGAGAATAAAGTAAACCAATATATGATAGAAGGTTCATTAAGTTACAAAGATACAATTTTATTGTGTTAGTGAAAAAAATTTGTCATAGTTTATTTATAATTTCTTTTTAAATGATAGTCACAGACTTCCAGAAAGCTTTTGTTTTGTATAAGGGCCAGCTTTTAATAGGATTAGCTTAACCAATCTAAGACTCTCAGTGAGTCCGTTGTAGAGGTCTGAAGCATCACAAGCTTGGCCTTGGATAATGTGATCTTTTGCTGCTTACCAAAAGTACTCCATGTTTAAGCCATGCAGTTTCCTGAAAGTTGTTACTGTTTTCTCCCTTTCATACCACTCTTCATACTGCTTCATCTGCTACGATGTCATTCACATCAATTTTATTCATCTGCCTGATTCCCTGCATTATTAAGCCTTCCATGATTTTCTTAGTCAAATTATCTTTCTGTACTATAATTTTCTATAAGACTTCATTTACATCACTCATAAAGTTTTGAAATCGATAAGGTAAATATCAAGAGAAGCAATCCCCATCAAGAAAAGGTCTTTGGGAAATCCTTGATAATTTTTATGTAAAGGGTTCTTGAGATGAAAAAGTTTGAGAAATTGTTAATGCAAACTATTATTTTCTAAAATTAAAGCCTGGAAAATAATGCAAATACTACATTTCTTTAACTTCTACATTTTGCAAAGGAGTAAGGTAGGGTTGTCTTCTCATTAGATCTTTTGGTCATACCAGTTCTTTGTAATTATGCAACATTGATTTTTTATTGCTTTGTGGTTCTTTTCATTTGCTTTGTTGCAGTCATTGTATACAGTGTTGACTCTTGTTACTTCACTGCTGAGGTCGTGTAAATCTTTCCAAGTTTCTTGGTATTCCCATTGTTTTTTAAAGGGTCGTAATAATATTCCTTGTTATGAACATACCACAGTTTGTTTAGCTATTCTCCTATAGATGCACATCTACTTGGTTTTTAGCAAAAATTGCTATTGCAAATATTTTGGTGTATGATGGAGATTTTCTCTTTATCCATGGCCACGTTGGATTATATACCAAGTAGTGCAATAGCTAGATCAAAGGGTCTAAACAATTTTGTCAGTTTATTTTCATAGTTTCAAGTTGTTTTCCAAAATGATGGTGCCAATTTATAGCTGCATCTGTAATCCCCTAGTGTATCTGTCTTCCTGCAATCCCTCCAGCTGTGGCCATTCCCACAGTTTTTCATCTTTGCCTATTTCCAGCATGTGACATAAAACTTCAGGGTTATTTAGATTAGCGTTTCTCTTATAATTCTTTCATATGATTGTTAATAGATATAATTCTTCTTTTGACAACTCTTTGTCCTTTATTTACCTTTATCTGTTGGGGAGTGGTATTTTTTTTCTGCTTGATTTGCTAACACCTCAGGTCAGGCCTTCATTAACTCTTACCTGGATTATTGTTTATTTTCCATTGTTTCTTGCCTCCTCAATTCTTAATACACATAGCTTTTAAAGAGTTTTTTTTAGGTATAGTTCTATCCATGTGACTCCTCTACTCATTAAATTGTATTTGTTCTTGTGGTCCCTAGGATCAAATATAAATCTTGTATTTTAAAAGCCCTTTACATTTTAGCTCTAGCATGTCTTTCCAGGATTCCGTGTTACTCCTCTACCTGCCGTACTGTAGTGGAGCCCAACCTCCTTGTTTCTCAGACATGATTTTTTTATCTCCCATCATCTTGCATTTGCTTTCTTAGCCTCTCATACCAGGAACATACTGCTTATTCTTCTCCTTACCCTAAGGTGAATACAGAATCCCTTATTTTTTCCAAGTCTTGTTCAAGCACTGCCTTCTGTGTGGAACCTTTCTGATGCTTCAGTTGTTGGTGCCTTCTCTTCCAGAACTTGCTTCTGTTTATTTTGTATCTGTTTTAGGTATTGTTTCCCCTGATAGAAGGTACGTTTTTGAGACCAGGAATGGTTTCAGCTTTGTCTTTACAGACCCAGCTTCTTGTGCAGTGATTTGTACAGTCTTCTTCTTAATCAATGCTTTTGGATGATTGATTCTTTCCCCAGTTCTATGAAAAAGGTTTTTTTGATGACATAACTTGAGATCTTTCTCATCTTTGGGTGTGACCTTATTAGGACATGCACTCTGTGGGTTAGGAGTTGTGGGGCAAAAGCATTTCGGTTACTATTTCATGACATTGTTTCCCTCTTGTGATAGAGTATAATTGGTTAATATGTTCTCAGTATATAACAGTCTTTTCTCTTTTACTTTCTTGGTAAAGCAATACACTGAAACTACAGCAGATATCTGCCTAAGAGGTGAAACTTTGACTTCTTCATTTCTTTTTATTGCTCTTTTCCTTAGGCTTTCACCCTCTAAAATGGAGAAGGAAATAACTACCTCTCTCTTTCACCTTTGAGTCTTTGTGGAATATTGCTGTTTGGACCAAATCAAATGTGTACTCAGACTCTATAAAATGAGATTTCAGTAACTTCTGCCCTTCATCTAGTTTTTCTGGGAAGAACCTTTGACTTATTGGCTGAAGGGTTATACGATTTAGGTTACAGCATTCTAGTGGGGTAACACATAGGAATCCCTTGTTCCTCTTTTCGGTTTAGTTATTGTGTGACACTGACTTCATCTCTTAAGCCTTGTGTGATGTCCAGTGTAGCCCCAGATGCAGACCTACCTGGCCAGGATTTGATTGTGGTTTTGGCTTCTGCTTCACGTCCATGGAATGCATGTCATATTGCTTATATCCATTGTCTTAGTCTGCTAGGTTTCTATTGCAATAAATTTCTGAGTCTCTCTAGTCCCATTTTACCTACAAATTCTCCATCTTTTTCTTTCCCCTGATGTTGCAGTGTGTGTGTCTGTGTGTGTGTGTTTTCCTAGTTCATTCTCTTTTATTGCTGTTTTCTCTTAGTGATGTAGGCAGGACTGAAGATTTGGGAATTGGGAGGAATCCCAAAAAGGAAAAGTGAAACTGTGGTTCACATAAGGGAAGAGTATAATGCAGCAGTTCTTTCCAGGATGTCATTAAAATGTTTCCTACAGCCTTTGAATTCATTGTTTCCTTTCATTGTTCCTTCAAAGAAGAGTCTTAGAAACAAAGTTTTCTCATGAAGATTACATTAAAGAGAACTTCGAAGTACAAAGATGAATTCTTAAAAGCTCAGACTTTACTCCATTCAGTATATGGCAACTCAGATAAGTCCTTGATCAATAAATACACTTAAGAACTAAGATTTATTTTTGAACTCTTAAAGGTTCATGGAAATGTCACTGACCATAGAGTTCAACTTAAGCATGAAAAAGGGGATTTAATTTTTTATGAGTTTGTTTTATCTCTTTTCCCTTTCTAACAAAGGTTTGGTTTGACTAGTGACTACATGTTCAACACAGTGAAATCATGGCTGGTGGTACAGTGGATTAATGCTCTAAGATTTGGTTGCCAAAATTTCTTTGAATGGCAAAAAAACATTCATGTGAACATTCATCCTTGTGGTGCTTCAGAATCATCTTAGAGTGAACAGAATATGTTGCCACGTTCATATGGTGTTCCTGGGATGGGAGAGAGCCAGTTATTGATAGGAGGGTTAAAAGATCAATTAAGGATTCACTTAAGAGGACTGCTAAGAAAGACACATCTAGAACAAATATCATCAAAAAGCATCTTTATAAAAGCTAAATAATCATTGTCCTATTCTCATATTCTTTTTCCATGTCTAGGTTGAACTTTTCTGCCCTGTGAAAGTTTCCATTTGGTGGAAGACGTGTGTGCGTACGTGTTTGTGTGCGTGCACGTGTTTGTGTGCATGAGCACTGGCATGCTCATGTACATGTGTATGTAGGATAAAATGATCAAATCAAGATATGGCTTATATAGGAAAATAAATATCATGGCTGGGTACTGGCACATAGGCTGTCTCGTCCCATAGTTGCCAACTTTTTTTTCAGAATTAGATGGGGAAAAAGACAGTATGAAGTGTAGAACACTATTGTAACTCCCTAGACAACTACGTACTTGAATGTGCTCTTTTTGTTCTGTCCTGTTCCTCCTTCCTCTCCTGACTTAATGCTTTTGCTTTGCTACAGATTCAAATCTTAAGGGTGCAGTCCCAGCATGATAACTTGGCTAGCTTTCCTAATTGTTCCCTTTGCTTTGAGAATGTTACTTTACTTTTCTAACCCATTACTGTATGCTTTCACAGATTATTCTATCTATAGTAGTTCCAAAAGAAGTAACCCCAACTTTCTTTTTTCTAAATAGCATCTTAGAAGTATGCATCCTTTAGTACTTCCCCAGTGTAACTTGTAACTCTGCAACACAAGTGAGGGGCAATTTGTTTGGCCAAATTCAAAATTTTATAGTGTATTAAGCAATGCAAATTGGATAGTATGCTATCTAAGAAGAAAAGTGAAATTGTATACAATTGGCCTTGTTCGTGTAATGGCAGGTAATGGTGGTGGTGGTCTGTTATTTACTGAATAACTTTTCCTCCTGAATTTATCAGTTCTCTTTTGGTTTGTTATATGGGCTTGCTTATTTAACACTGTCAGACTCCTAGAACAATGGCATTAGGAAAAGCAGTATTATTAGGAGTAATTAGGAGCTTCTAATTAGTAGCTGATATGGATTGTTATTAAGTATAGGATATGTGATTTTGGTGATCTCTGAATGATATAGTGGGGATTAATGGTATTAAGATGGACTTTTAAAGAATAAAGATAATTTTTAAAAAGTATTCATTTTGTACCAGATTTTGAATTCCAAGTTCCCAGCCCCCCTTCCTTCTTCCTAAAATAGCTTGATATGAGTTATATATGTACAGTCATGTAAAACATATTTCCATATTAGTCATAGTTGTAACAGGAGAAACAAACCAAAATAAAAAAAGAGCTATGAAAAAAGTGTGTAAATAGCATGCTTGGATCTGCATTCGGAGTCCATCAGTTCTTCACACAGTTATCATCATACAGTGTTGCTGTTACTATGGTTTACGTCCTCCTGGTTGTATTCATTTCATGTTGCATCCATTCGTATAAATCTTTCTAGGTTTTTCTGAAATCTGCCTGCTTATTAATTCTTATTTTGCAGTAGTATTTATTCCATTACTTTCATGTCCCATAGTTGTTCGGCTGTCCCCTGATTGATGGGCATGTCCTCAACTTCCAATTCTTTGCCACCACAAAAAGAGCTGCTATTAATATTTTTATACATATAGGTCCTTTTCCCTTTTTTTTGTGATCTCTTTGGGATACCTACCTAGTACTGGTATTTCTGAATCAAAGGGTATGCACAATTTTGTTGCCTTTTGGGCACAATTCCACATTGCTCTCCAGAATGGTTGGATCACTTCACAAGTCCATCATCAGTACATTAGTGTCCCAGTTTTCCCAAATCATCTCCATGTTTATCATTTTCCTTTGCTGTCACATTAGCCAATCTGATAGGTGTGAAGTATTACCTCAGTTATTTCAATTTTCATTTCTCTAATCAAAAGTGATTCAGAATATTTCTTCTTCATATGGCAGTAGATAGCTTTGATTTCTCAGAAAACTGCCTCTTTATATTCTTTGATCATTTATCAGTTGACTGTTAAAAATTTTGCCCAGTCCTCTATTCATTTTAGAAATGAGGCCTTTATTAGAGATACTTACGGTAAAGACTTTCCCAGGTTTCTGTTTTCATTCTAATCTTGGTTAAATTGGTTTAGTTTGTGCAAAATCTTTTTACTTCAGCATAGTCAAAATTATCTACTTTACATTTCCTGATGCTCTCTCTCTTGTTTCCTTATAATTTCTTCCCTTCTCCATAGATCTGATGTGTAGAATATTCCTTGCTCTTCTAATTTGCTTATGATATGACCCTTTATGTCTAAACCATGTACCTATTTTGACCTTATCTTGATATATATATATATATATATATATATATATATATATATATGCAATTTAAGATGTTGGCCTTTACTTAGTTTGTTCTGCATTGCTTCCAGTTTTCCCAGAAGTTTTTTTTTTTAAGATGGACTTTTTATAATAATGTTCCACCCTGTGAAGTTGATTAGGATATCATATGGACTCCATGTTTTTATTTGATACTTGGTCAAATAGGTTTTCTTTAGATTTCTTTAGATTTAGTAACCATAGAGATTCTCTATGTTATTCCCTTCGTTTTAGATTTAGATTTCTTTAGATTTAGTAACCATAGAGATTCTCTGTTATCCCCGTCGTGTTAATCCTTCGTTGCCGAAAAAGACCATGCTATCAGAGAAATGATGACATGACTTGCACTTGACTTTGTTTTGAGTGAAGGAGGGGTGTGTAGGTTACCAGCCTCATTTCTCCTCCAGAGCCATCTGAATCCAGTGTTATCCCCTTATTTTTACAAGAAAGACAAACAATTACAATCTAGAGAGATAATTGCCCAATTCTGCTTCTTAATGATTCTCTAGGACATTTTAGCTTTTCTGCTCTACTGCATGTGAATATCTAGCGATTCTAGAAGGCTGTTAAAAAACCAGGCAAAACCAAATACTGTCACCATTTGTTTCACATGTTTTACTTGAAAATCCATGGAAATAGGTACATATTTTGTTTTTCTCTTTGAAATATCTTAAAGTTGCTTCCATTTGTTGTTTTCAGCATTTTGTAAGACTTTGTTTTGGGGCAGGGAATGTTTATGTAATTTCTGAGACGCCAATTGTCCTTTTCAATACCTTACCACCTCTGACCACCTATTGGGCCACATAGTGGTCTTTGTATATATAACTATTAAAAGATATGCAGAGAATTGGTGTCATTTTTCTAATTAAATTACCCATTTCTGAACAGTCATTTAAAGTGCTTGTGAACTTCCCCACCTTAATTTAATGATGAAACGAGCTGATTTCACAGTTCTTAATTATTTAATTGGTCTGTGAATAGTTTGAAATTGAACTGGAACTCAAAATACCCTTTTAATTTGTTTCAAATATATATTTGTGTATATATTTTAGGTTTTATGTTTCTTTGTGAGAGTGGCAGAGACAGAATAGATACCTGGAACTGGTGAAGGAACTAGCTGACTAGGCATTTTTTACTTAGTTTTAGTGTTTGTCTTCCCAAGAGAAGCAAAGTGAAGTTTACCATCTTGGCACATGGAATCCAGGCATCACATCATAGTTCTCTGGGATACTGGTCTGAAGAATGTTGTTAAAAGTATATGTTAGAACATACTAATTTGTCTAGAAATGGCTGTTATACACACACACACACACACACACACACACACACACTCACACACACAGACACAGGTTTTGTTAGTATAATAGAGTATTTGGTTTGTCAAATCCTTTTTTTATCTTTGGTTTATTGAGTACCTTGATATCTTTTCTTGATCATTTTCTTAGTCTTTTGTATCAAAGGAGCATGTGGGAATTTTAAACTTAAAGGAGAGATATTGAACTTTCTTTACATATATTTAATAGCATTATATTAGCACGATAGATCTCTCTATTGGTGCTTTCTGTGTCATTCAACTTCATTTGTTGGAAATGAATGGGCCCAATTCAGTGTTTTCCCCCTTTTAATCTTTCTCCTTTGGCTGTGCTCAGGACTCTTACCCCTCACTCATCTCTTCCGATAGTTTTTGTTCAGTTGAGGACATCATTCATCTATATCACTTTTAGCCCTAAAAGCTTTTCCTTTCTTTTAGAATGCATAGGACGTTGAGAGTACAGGAACTATGTGGATGGTAATGTTAAATTACTGCCATCCAAAGCTGCACATCTGGGGCTATCTGTGATTCAAGTATGAAGTATTTTGTTTGGTAATTTAGCTTATTCAACTCTCCTTTTCTTATCATTTGATATTTTTTTTTCTTTCCTTGCATACTTTTGATGTGAAAATCCCCCTCATATTTTCTGAGATTGGACAGGGTGTTGTTTGAATGTGTAGTTTGAAATGAGAAACTCCTGAAAGGAGTTAAGTAGCTATTCATAAGTAAGTAAATTGAATGAAAAAATATGCACATGCGAATCTATTTTAGGGTATAGTTATGGATAATGCTGTTTCTAAACCAAGAAATCTCCCATTTCATCCCTTGCTTGGTATCTCTGGAACTGCTGCTGACATCACCCAGATATTCCGTACCTTGACCTGAACAGCATTCTTCCTCTCTCCATGATGGCAAGATGGGGAGATATGAGCCAAAGGTCATCTTTAAATTTTTAAAAAATATCTTCTGGTTTTCTTATAGTGCTCGGATATTGGAAAAGATGCGCCAGCAGCTACTTGAAGATTTACTTAAGGTCCAAGGTGAATTATTGGAAGAGAGGAAGAAGCGGGAATATAATGAAGATCTGGTTCGACGTCTTCAGAAGCGCGTTTTCCTTTTGACAAAGGTATTACTTCAGGCTGGTCGCTGAATGTTTCTTTTTCCTAACCCTTTCTGAATTTCCTTTAGATACAAGAATGGGACCTTATAGTGCCATACCATATCTGTGTTTGAAGGGACCTCAGAATACATCTAATTTGTCTTCTAAGTAGGAATCCCTTATATGCTCAACTACCTTCTGTTAACATCCCATTGGTGAAGAACTCACTCTACCCCAGGGCATTCAGTTCGCTTTTGGACAGCTCTTCCTATTTGGATTTATTTACACAGAGTTTAAAAAAAAGCACTTCAACCCATTGTTCCTACTTCTACTTTGTGAGGACAAACAAAAATCTAATCACTCCTCATTGTATCTTTGTAATACTTCAGAACTATGGTATTTCCTTCTACATCTTCTCTTAAAAAATACTTCACTTAAAACACTAAAAGAAGAACACTTCTATACTCAGAGCATAATTTAAAAGGATTATATATGAAACCACAGCTCCCACACTACTAACTTCTTTGAAAATGTATATAATGAGTTCCACCTGTTAATTTCCAAATTATTCTACTTGTCTATTCTTTCTTCTAAACTTTTTTTTTAAAAAGTGTCATAATGCCCCCTTTTTGACATCACTAATGTTTCTCTTTTGCAACTTTTCCCATCCCCTGAGAAAGAGATGTAAAAAACCCCTTGTAATAAATAAGAATTCTCAAGAAAACCCAATTCACATACCAATTATATTTGAAAATGTGTATTTTTCTGCACCTTGTGTCCATCTTAGCTAGGTGACACAGTGAATGGAACTCTGGGCTAGGAATCAGCAAGGTCCAAATTCAAATTTGGCTCTATACAGTTTTCAGCTATGTGATCCTTTGTAAGTCACTTGCCTGCCTCAGTTTCCTGAGCTGTAAAATGTGGATGATTACAGTAATTGCCTGACACAGCTCAGTACTTAGCTCCTGGTAGACACTTAACAAGTACCCTTCCCTTTATGTCAGGACATGGGTCCTCTGGAGCTATGATTGGTAGTCGTCTTGACTGAAGTGCTTAAGTTTTCCCTTACAGTATTGCTAGTCTTGAATAAATTGTTTGGCTGGTTCTGCTCCCTTCCTTCTGTATCAGTTTACATGACCCAGATCATCTGGGAAAAACCAAACCAAACCAATAACACTGCCTCTTCTGGCTTGGAATTGCTCTTCTCATCTGAGCTTCATGGCTTCCTTTAAGTTCCAGCTAAAAATCACTGCCTTCTATAGGAAGGTTTTTCCAGTCCCTTCTGTTGATTTATTTCTTTTTTGTCCCATATATAGTTTGTATACAATTGTTTGAATATCATTTCCCCTCTTAGATTTTTAGCTTCCTGAGGACAGGGCCTCTCTCTTTTGCCTTTCTTCATATTCCCAGCAATTAATGTAGTGCCTGGAACGTAATAGGTGTTTAGTTTAATAAGTGTTTGTTGACTTAATGACTGAAATGATCTCTTCTTCAATCCTTTCTTATAGCACCATAATATTCCATGATATTCATATAGGATTTGTTTAGTTGGGTAAAGTTGTCCCAGAGGCAATCTTAAGGCACCTTCGGTTCTAGGGTTTTTTTTTTTTTTTCTTGTCTTTCCTTTTAATCTCCCCCTTTCAAGATTAAGAAGATTTTTTTTTTTTGCTTGCAGTGTGCTCTGTCTTAAACCTCTCTCCCCACCTCTATTTGTTTCCGTATTGAATTTCATGTATTTCTATATCAAACTCTGAATATGTTCACCTCCTTCCACCTGTTTCCTCAAGAGCTTTCCTTTTGTTTCTAACTTTGCCTTTATGTATTTTAGATATTCATGTGATCTTGGTGGAAAATGCTTCTTGCCCTTACAACTGGCAGTTGTTTCTGAGCTGTGCTTCTTTGTTGTGTATTGGGGGGAAGTCTTTAGATTTTCAGTAATTGTTGATGCTTGTTTGCATTTTTTTGCTTTTGTTTAATGATCACTAGTTTAAATTCCATAATTGATGCTTGGCGCCAGGACTAGGTTTTACTGCTGGTTGCGTTATTGATTGAATAGTTGACCCTGGCTGGTCTTACTTTTGGTTCCCTGGATTCTTGTTCTGAACTCCGATTCCCAGCATTAGGGTCTCCTTGATATTTAAGTCACTGGAGCATTTGAAGAGAAAGTTTTAAGAGTGGGTTTGTTAATATTTTTCAGATACACTGCTCTTGTGCCTGTCTAAATGCTCTTATTCATTTTCCTTTGTTGGATCTTCCTCCACACACACCCACTAACTTTGAGTATCCCTAGAGCTTCTGGCCTTGCCTCTCTTCTCTTCTTGCTCTATCTCTAGTGCTCTCATCAGCACCTGTAGGTTCAGTTAGCCCTACGGTTTGAATTCTCACATCGTTTTATCCAGCCAAAGTCCCTCCCTTTGCCACCAGGCCTGCATCTCCACCTGCCTGTTGTACATGTCATACTGGATATGGATTCCCCATGAACATTTCAAACTCATCCTTTTCAAAGCAGAACTCAGCATCTTTAACCCTAGCCGTCTCCCTTCCCCAGCTTTCTTGTTACGGTCCGACACATTGCCAGTCTCCAGATCACCCAGTCTTGCTTTCTCATTGTCATCCTTGTGTTCTCTCTTGTCCTTCATCCCACCTAACCTGATGTTGCTGAACCTTCTTGTTTCTTCTTTCAGAGCTTCTTCTGTGTGTGTGTGTCTTCTTTTCCTCACTTAGACCATTGCCACCCCGATCAGTTCACGTCCGGATCATTGTGGTGGACCTTTCATGATTCTCCCTAATGTGTCTTCCTCCAGCTCCTTTGTCTTCTCGCTGTTTCTTGAACATGTCCCTCCCTCTCTCCCAGTTCTGGGCCTTTTCACTAGCTGTCTGGATTCATGCCTGGATTAGTCTTCCCTCCCCACTTCCACTTCCTGGCTTCCTCCACTTCCTTTAAGACTCAACTTAGATCCCACCATCTGCAGGAGGCCTTTGCTAGTTTGCTTTCTTTTCTACTTTTGCTACTTCCTTCCTTCTGACATAGGAGGCATACGATGGGTAGTTATTAAGTCTTTGTTGATGGACTGATTGAGCTCTCCTTTGCCCTCCACATTTCCTTATCTTGCATCACACTTTTCTGTGTCCATGTTTTATGTCTCCATTTTCCTTAGTTGTTTCTTAAGGTCAGGGTATATATAACTTTTTTCTTTGTTGTTTCATTGTCTAGCATATTGCCTTTTTATGTAGGAATAGTTATTGTTTTTTCACTGGTTTAGAAAATTCCCAGATACAGAAATGCACTCTGCTTATACACTTTAGGACCTTCTCCATAACTTGCTTTTTTGGAGAGTTGCCTAGAATATTGAGAATTTAGGTGACTTGCATGGGGTCACAGAGTTAGTATGGGCCCCTAATGGGGCTTGAACCCAGATCTTTCTAGCTTTCAGGCTAGCTGTCTTATCTGCTATGCTGTGCTGCTTCTTTTCCATAATCATAGCTTAATATTTTTTTTTTTTGCTTGTTGAATTTACTTGCTGAATGAATGCTCTTACCAACATGTTAAATACCCTGGATTTAACCTTTCTTTTAATTATTTTTGCCTTGTCTTCTCCAGTATGGAGGACGATTACATTTTCATGAGAAAACTGAAGCCAAACTGTTGTGAAATAGTTCTTTGCTTTATTGTCATTATCCTTGAGAAAGTTTTTTCATTTTCTTAACTCTGATACTTGAAGCTTGCAACAAATATTTTCTGGTCTGTCTGTTCCTTGACATTTTTATGGAACCAGGACATTTTTGTGTTTGTTTTGGTTTTTTTTTTTTTTGTGTCTTTTCTACTTTCAAAACAAAAAACAAAACTGCTAAGTTCAGTGAGTTCCCAGTGTATCCATATTGGTTTGTTTAGACCTTTTTCCATTTCACTTTTTTTAATTGATCGCATTTATATCATAAATATTCCATTTTTGAAAGCTTTACTTCTTTTTAGAATTTTTTTTAATTTTCTTATATATTTCCCAATTACATGTAAATTTTTTTCAGCAATTGATTTTTATAATTTTGAAATCTAAATTCTATTCCTCCCTCCCCCCCCCCCCAAGAAGGCAAGCAATTTGATATCGATTATACCTGTGAAGTCCTGCAGAACACATTTCCACATTAGCTATGTTACAAAAGAAAACACAAAAATAAAACAATAAATGAATAAAGTTTTAAAGCAGTGCGCTTCAATCTGCATTCCCAGATCAGGTGTCTCTCTGGAGAGCGTGTTTCAGCATGGGTCCTTTGGAATTGTCTCTCTTCATCCTTACAGTATTGCCGTTTTAGTTTATGTGCACAGCGTTCTTCTGGTTCTGCTTACTCCACTTTGAGCCTTCCCAGGTTTTTCTGAAACTGTCCTGCTTGTTCTTTTTTATAATGTAATAGTATTCCATAATAATCATATGCTTCCAGTTGATGAGCATTCCCTCGGTTTTCAATTCTTTGCTAACAAAAAGAGAGCTTCTATAAATATTTTTATACAAATAGATTCTTTCCCCTTTCATCTATTTGAGATACATACCTAGTAGTGTTATTTCTAGGTCAAAGAGTATGCACAGTTTTATAACCCTTTGGTTGTAGTTCCAAGTTTTTCTTCAGAGTGGTTAGACTACTTCACAACTCCACCAACGGTGCAGTAGCGTCCAGTTTTTGCACATCCCCTCTGGCATTTGTTTTCTGTCATATCAGCCAATTAAGTAGGCTTAGAGTTGCCTTAATGTGCACTTCTCTGATCAGTAGAGCATTATTTGACTATTGATAACTTTGATTTCTTCATCTGAAAACTGCCTATTCATATCCTTTGATCGTTTATCAATTGGGGAAGGACTCTTATTTGTATGAATTTGGTTCAGTTCCATATGTATTTGAGAAATGAGGCCTTTATCAGAAAAACCTGCTATCAATTTTTTTTCTCTTTCCTGTTTTCCTTCTAATCTTGGCTACCTTAGTTTTTTTTCTGCATAAATTTTTTAATTTCATGGAATCAAAATTATCTATTTTATCTCTCATAAAACCTCTATCTCTAGTTTGGTCCTAAACTCTTCTCTTATCCCAATATATGAACAGGTACATTTTTCCATGCTCCCTTAATTTAGTTATAATATCATTCTTTAAATCGTATTGCCACTTTGACATTATCTTCTTATATAGTATGAGATTTGCCTATTGTAAATTTCTGCCAAACTGCTTTCCATTTTTCCCAACACCTTTTCTCAAATGTTGAATTCTTACCTTCAAACTTGGGTCTTTAGGTTTATCAAACATTAGATTACTGTGGTTATTTACTGCCAAAGTATTCCACTCATCCACCACTGTATTTCTTAGCCAGTACCAAATTATTTTGATGGTTACCACTTTGTAGTATAGTTTGAAATCTGCCAGACTGCCTTCTTTAACACTGAAAAATGATTTCCTTGATATTCTTGACCTTTTGTAGTTCCAGATGAATTTTGTTACTATATTTTCTTGCTCTCTAAAGTAATTCTTTGATAGTTTGATTAGTACGGCACTGAATAAGTAAATTAATTTAAGTAGAACTGCCTTAAATTTCTCTTTACTCCAGCTTCCTCTTTTTACCATTAACTTATAGGACTCTGTCTATCCTTTCTACAATCTCTTTGAAATGCACTATTGCAAGAAGCAGGATTGCAATTAAAAGCCTGGTCAATGTCCACTTCCTTATCCTTAATGAATTCTGTGATATCTCAGTAAAGTCTTCTCTGTGTTTTTGTTACTTTTCCATTGGTCACCATTTCTTCCTTATCATTCAGAATGAGTTTGAGGATAGTTGCTCCTCTTATTGCTTCCTTTACCGTATAAAAGATGAAACTATAGTGAAGCCAAATCAAAAGTTTCTCATTTTCTTTGCTATTATTCAAAGCCTAATTGTCAGTGAATACTCCTTAAGCAATACTTTTTAGAAACTCCTTGGTATCTGTTATCTAGTCTATAATTATCTTCAGGGCAAAGAAGTCTTAGAAAAACATTGGAATGTTAATTTAACCTTTCTTCCAATTCTGGCCTTTACTTACAGAGTCAGTACCATTAGGACCCTGAATTTCCATGTACCATAACTTTCTTGTGCATAGAATGATTTTTCCTTTTAGTATGCAGTGGGTTGAACTGTTATTATTCAATAAGTTCAGATTACATTTGAATAAGCCTCAGGCCTGGGTTATAGAGATGGAAATTGTAACCTGTTCCAAGATGCTCTTGGGAATTGAATTTTCCTCTGAAGTGGCAAAATATTTTCCTGCTTCTGGCTCCATCTGCAAGGGTTGACTACAGCATCTTGATTTGCTTTAATTGTTCTGTGCCCAGTTCTGCAGTTGTGGGTCTCTGCTGAGTTGAAGAGGCTCTGATGTCTGGCATGATAAGCAGGGCTTGCTGGAGTGTAAATTAGTATTTTGTAAGAGGTTGTTATTTAAAATATTGCCTTGGATAAAGTACCGGACAGTAAGCCAAAAACTGTACCTGTGTGCTCCCTATAAGATGAGACCTTCAGATTACTGAATTGAAGCTACTTTGGTTCTTGACATAGTCTCTGGGCTTTTGGCAGAGATGAAGTACTACATGAACTGCTGCTGATAATCAGAAACATTTGCCTTTTTTTAAGTATGGAAAACAGAAGTGAGGTGCTCGTTGGCAAAACTATTCTGGATGCTAATGATTTTGCATAAAAGTCACATCTCATCAAGTGAAGCATCTGTTTTTACCTCCATTTTTATTTTAGACAGGGCCTTCCAAAAAAAGTAACTACTGATACTGGATCCATGGATAGGAAGCTCTTATTTTTTTCTTTGAAATCTTTTCAAAGAACTGAAGCTTTGGACTATAACCTAAGGCCAGGCTTTTTCTTTTTGGTTAAATAACAAATTTGATTATGCATACATTCGGATATACATATATGTATCACATATTAAACTGCAGTTTCCATTTTGGTGAGGCTTTGCAGAAAAGCTGATTTTGTCTCAGGAGAAGGAAGTATTTTGGAAGTTTTATTAAAATATAGAAATGACCTGGCTTTCTACCTCAGTAAAATTCATAGTTGTTTAAAGCAACCATGTATTCTAAAGCAGAACTGAGTGAGTCTGTGAGAAAATCAATGACTTGCAACCTCCTTCGGTAAAATGACCATTATCTCATTACCTTCTAGAAAACAAACTTCTTAGGTAAGATGAATTGGGGCTAAGATTCTTCCCTTTTCTCCTTTCACGTGGAATCATTTGAAATAAAGCTATTGTAGGGTTAAATTGGCTTACTTACTTTCTTAGCTCTTTTTGGTTTTTTAATCAATTTTATCATTTTTCAAAAAGTCCTGTTTTTTTTGTTTTTTGTTTTAGCTAGAAGGGATTTTAGAGTTCATTGAATGTAGAGCCCTTACTTTTCAGAAGATAGAAGTGAGATGCAGAAGTTAAAGTGATGTACAGAACGTTGGTTCTGTGTGAGTGAGTAGCAGATTATTGTTGAGAATTCAGGTACATTGGGTCTCCATCTAGGGCTTTTCCCTCTTAAACCAGAGGTTTTCTTGCACCCTTTGAGCTTGGTTTTTATGGATTTCTTATGAGACCATGGAATCTTAGCTTTATAGAGCTAATCCATTTTGCAAATGAAAAAAACTGAGGGTTAAATTTCTTCCCTTGTCCTTTTTTATCATTCTACCTCAACAGTCATGGCATAGTAGATTATTTTTGCTTGAGAGTCTCAAGGTTGAAGATATTGAGAGAGAAACCTGGGAAGAAATCCCTAATTTTCTTAGGAATGCTGCCTCCTGTTTACCCTGGATAGAGTATGTGCCAGTGGTTTCCACAGTGCTTTTTATCTGAGTGGAATGGGGATTTTAACAAAAAATTTTGTAATAATAGATTTGTGTTCATGCATACAGATGCATCGTGGTAGATTTGTCCTCCAGAACAAGCTCCTACTTTATTGATCTTATCCCAGCTACCCTAAAACATAAATCCAATGACTAATTCAGAAAAGCTGCCTGACTGCTTAGATCCATTTCAGTTTTCAGATTCTATGGTTTTGTGATTCTCTGAGTTTGGTTTTGCAAATAGTTGAATGCCTTGATCTTCCTAATTTCTAGTGTCAGGAAACTGCTTTCAGCACCAAATGAGATGCAATCTGCAACTAATTAGAAATCTTTTGTGGGCTTAAAGAAAAGTGCTAGTTTTTGTCATTCCTGTCCCGGGTTCACTATATAAGCTATTGAATTTTCTGGATATATCATTTGGGCCGTTTGTCTTTCATTCCTTCTTGAAGAATTTCTGTCCTAGTTCACTACTGTAACTCCAAAGGCAGAAAATTTCCATTCTTCTCTTCCTTGGCTAAGGTCAATTGGTTATTGTAGTTTTTGGTTCAAATCTGGCTTCACCCAGACGTGGTCTTCATATTGGGAGTATTGGTTTGAGTTAGAGATTAAATCAGTATTGATTAACCAGCACTGGCTGATTATTTATTCAGATTGTCCCTAGAAGGCATATTTGAGAAAGATCAATACCAATTGCAGGAATAACTCTCTGGGGCTCAGAACTGCTGGGATCTATCAAGTAGAATGGTGTGGTTTGATTAAACTGTTCATTAAGCTTAGTATATTGAGATTGCATGGGTTGATTTGCCTCCTGATTGCTTGGTACATGTGTCAGTTTCCCACTAAAGCCTTCTGAACTAATACAGCCATGTAAAGTGGGCATATAAGGGGCATTGTATATTATTTGGTGCAACTCCACAGTTTTCCCATGCCAGACTCTTTCCTCACCCCACTACTTAGAAAAATTTTGAAGTTTAGTGTCTTCTTACTCGAGAATTTAATCACTACTTGTCACCTTCCTCACTTCACAGAATGTAGACATTGATCCTTTCCACAATGTGGCAATCAAAGTTCCGCCCAGTGTGCTTAGTCTCACTGTGCCTGAATAACTTATGCTGATTTGTGCTCCCTCCCTCTGTACTTTCATCTTAAGATCTTATTTGCATGCTTGACATTTAAATATACTGTGTTTGGAATGTGCAATTTTATTTTGAGACCTTTATTAAGTAGCTCCAGTCTAAGGGTTTAATTGTTACTGATAGCTAAGAGTATAATTACCTTGGTAAAATATCATGACTATATTAAGCAAATGGAAATTGGCTTCTGGAATTGGGTGAACACAAACCATTTTCCTATTTGATCTGAGCTATTTCAAGAGTGCTACTAATATTGAGCAATACAATTGCAGAATTTTGTTATTATTTATAGAAAAATATATAAGAATTAACTTCCACTGAGAAAAAAATTATTATGCAAACAAAACAACCTAAAATTCACTAAACGCAAACTTCTATGAACAGAAGCATTTCTGGTATGACCAAGCCCATTTAATCAGAAGAAATTTGAATGTCAAAATAATCTGACTGAAGTGGTGCCTTATTTGTATAAATTAGTAGAGCAGAAATAGATTCAACATTGTATTTATTCATAGTGTTAGTATTTCATTGTAACTTGAAGCAACTTAATGTGATAAACACGTTGATTGATAAATTACCATGATCTGGATAGATTTAGAAAGGAGAAAATTACCCAAAGTATTGATGAAGTTTCCACACTTGGAATTAATTCACAGATTGGGTCTTTGAAAAGGGTTATAAATCATTATAAAAAAACATTACATGGTCAAGGATGGAATCTAATATTAGCTAGTAGGATTGGGTAATGACAGCCATTTAAGAAACAACCAGATAGCTGGGAAAATAGGTAGAATTAGTAGCTTAAATTGGTAGATTAAAAGGGATTAATTCTCCTAACTTGCTGTAAGACCAGTTCAAGCCCTCATTACTTCTCTTCTGAACTACTGGAGTAATCTCATAATTGATATATTTCTACCTGTGATATTTCTTCATGCTATCTATCTTGTACCTAACTGCTCCATTCATCTTTTAAAAGCAAAAATCATGTAATTATGTTATTCTTCTACTCAAAATTCCTTCATTGTTTCCCTTTCTTAAGTTTACTATCCTTAACTTCTTCATTTAGCTGTACCAACCTTTCTTTTCATCCCTGTCTCTTGGTTTTCCCCTTTGTGTGTGTGTTCCATATTCTAACTATTTTGCTGCTCTCTGTTACCCACATTTGTCCTCTCTTCCTTTTTTTTTTGTACTCATGCTAAGCCTTTCCTCTCTAACACACACACACACACACACACACACACACACACACACACACGAGAGATCTTCAAGCATGCTGACCACTTCTCAGCTGTCTTGTACAGGCAATTCTCCTTTAGGTATAACTTGAACTAGATGTCTCTTCCTACTCCAATTCTGCTGCTCCATCAAGTCTGTTAGTTTTCTATTTCTAATGTGCTGTAGTTAATCCTATACTGGAGGGACCAGTGCAAGGATGAGCTCTTCTATTAATCCTTCCCTTGATTTTCCTTTAGATTTTGGTTCTCTCATGTCATCTTGTTGTACTTTCTCTGTTTGTACCCATCACCTAACAAAGGTCATTGTGCATAGAATGCATTTGTCAAGTCAATAAATATTTATTAAGAGGAACAGTCTGACTAAGGAAACTTTTGAAAAGAGAAGTAGTCACATCACCAATAAGACTGCTAACTTAAAGTACTTATAATCTAAAGTACTATATCTATTTATAAAGTACTATAACTATATCTATATCTATAAAGTCCTTATAAACTAAAGCGTTCAGTGCTTTGTTCAACCTTTACTTAAGAGTGAAGGGAAAGGCTCCTTAATATTACAGGTGATTTATTTGCATATGATCAAAAAACCTTCAAGGAATTTACTTAAGAGTAAGTTATTGAGGTTTACAGAATAATTTCATATTAAGATCTTCCCTACATGATTAAGCTTCTTAAAGGGAAATAGAAACAAGTACATATAGAGACATTTACAGATGAAGGATTTTATAAACTAGCCTCACTAGAGATTCTACTGGAGCTCTTAACAATGGTCATTAGTTTTCCCAGTTTGCACATCTGCCCATTTCATAAATACTCTATCAGAGGAGTATTTTAGTAACTGTGCATCATTGAATGAATGGAATGCATTGGCCATACTGTGTCAATGTCTGTTGCACTCTGTTAAGTTTTTAAAAAGAATTAGTTTTGATTATTGAGCAGGATGTGATGCTCAAACATGAATTCCCAACCCTTGTTTTTGCAGTCCCTCAACATGTGACATCAAAGTTTTGTGGGGCATGATACAAGTGGAAAAAACTTTAGCTATGCAGTTGGAAGACTTTTGTTCAAATCATCTCTCTGTAGCTTAGTGCCTTCATGATCATTCACCTCCAGAGTCCTTCCTCAAGGAGCTTACATTTTATTGTGAGAGGCAATATTTATGTCCATATAAGATAAGTAATTATAAGTTATTTATCAAGTAAAAATAGGTGCTTTCAGGGTTGTGGGAAGTACCCATCCCTACAGGGTTCTAGAAAGGCCTCGTAAGAGGAAGATGCATTTTTGTTGAGCTCTGAAGTGACCTTTGAATTCTGAGAGCTGAGATGAGAAAGTGATGTATTCCAGGCATGGTGAGACAGCTCAGAAACACAACGAAGGGGGAATGTAATCAGTCCATCAGTAAATATTTATTAATCACCTACTGTGTGCCAGGTGCTGTGCTAAGTACTGGAAGGCAGATAGAGGCAAAAGGCAGTCGCTGTGGTTGGGAATAAATATCCTGTCTCACATTTGTATATATCATTTGTAGATTACAGAACACCTCCTTCATCATGTCTTTGTGAGGCTGGTAGTTCCAGTATCGTTACTCTTCTTTTACAGGGAATGGAAGTGGGGTTCAGAGAAGTTGTGACTTTGTCAAGGGCATAAAAGTAGTGATAGAAGCAGTGATGGATCCAAGGTCGCCGTCTGACTCTGTGTCTAAGATTCTTTACATTACCTTTTGTTGGAATCAGAGTGCTATCATTGTTGCAGAGTGTGATGCATTATAAAAATAGGCAGTTTTAGATGCTTGGTTCAGGCAGTCTTAGATAAGCTCAGATTTTATAGGTACAGAGAAGCTGGCCTTTCACCTCTTGAAGAGGAGATTCGATGGAGTGTTTCATTTGTTTGTTAAAATTGTTTCATACTAAGCTTAACTGTTAACAAAATTTTTTTTCAAATGGGAAAAATCCTCCACAAAACAGAAGTCAGAGCCTTGCTCCAGACACTTAGTCTTTAGTTTTAGAACCAAATGAGCCATTCATTCTTTAAACTAGACAACTTGACCAGATCTCTCTCAGACTGTGTCACTGGGTCATTTATTCAGTGTGCTGATAAAATTGAGGGGTTTAGGATAGGACTAGAGAGGCAACCAGGAGGGTAGGAACTATTATCTTTTATGACACTGAGAAAATGTAATGTTTATGAAGTATATATCAGCTATGTTTGCCAGCTGCTTAGAATTAAATTGGCTCTGAAAAATTGCCTTAATATCTGCAGTTCAGTTTAATGGGTGGAAAGTATCATAATATCTCAAAAGAGGATTCGTTAAACAAAATATCAATGGCAGAGTAATTGGAAACTTGATCCAGGTGGTTTTCTTGTAAACAGGGAAGTTTAAAGTTGCAATTTGATATTTTAATAAAATCAAGTGCTGGGCTATTTATCTTTTTGATGACTTTGTCTGGGCTTCTACCTATAGCAGAAGAATTTGCAGGGGGCTACCATTTCTTTTTAGTTCATTTTTTTGGGAAACTGTTGGAAGAAACAGGACTGTTACACAGATGTCTTTATTCAGTGAGCATTTATTTAACACTTACTGTATACAAGCTTGCTATTAAGGGGAATACAATGGTGCAGATCACAGTCTAGTGGGAAAAATCATGAGATCTATCTAAACACAATTTTAAGATCAAAATAAGTATCTTAAAAGATGAACAAAATGCTATAGTGTTCAAAGGAGGGGGAAATGGTTTCTAATTTGGGTGAATAAGATGGCATGTTTCCCCATGCACTGGAATTACTGGTACACTTCTGGTATGGCTTTTGGCCCAGCACTGTTGGGATTAGTTCCAGTGATGAGGAAGGTAGAATGAAGGGGAAGAAGATGAGACATGTGACATCATAGTTGGGTGGGTGTAAAAGCAAGTACCCTGACATACACAGGAGGGCCTACTGTACAAGTTCTTAGATGTGCTTTTCTAAAAGGAAGGCAACTTGAATCAACAATCACTTTAATTAAGCACATATATCATTCACTTAGTTCAGGGGGAAAAGCCAGCATCCTGAACTGCGGAGAAAATACAGAAAAAATAAAGACCAACAGACAGGGATTCCAACTGTCTGCCCATAAGTAATATATACATCACAGATCAACAGACAGATCCATCTCTCTGACCATACATACATAGTTACCAGAGAGAGAAGCACCAACATCTGGGTTTTCCAACCCCGGGGGTTCTTAGTAGCTGCTGAGAGTCTCATGACCAAACACACACTTCCTAAGCCCCAAAGTAAAACCTGACCTCAGAGTATTCATACACTTTTCAGAGCCAGAGGGCATCACAGCCTTTGATAACCAGTACCTCATTAACAAAAGGTATGGGCCTTCCTACAAATCTCCCCAGGAACATTAATAAGTGATGAAGATCTTCTTTAATAACATTCAATCATAGCCACTTGATTGTACTAAAACAAAAAATGCATTATCAACACTGTGAGACATGATACAATGGAAAAAGTCTTAGCTCTAGAGTTGAAGGACTTTTGCTCAATCATCTCTCTGTGACTTAGTGCCTTAGTGATCACAGCATGTTATTTAACCTCCATAGGTTTCGTTTCCTCATCTGTAACATAAAGGGATTAGATGACATGACCTCTGAAGGCTCTTCCAGGCCTCGATTTCTTTTCAATGTGCTCATGTGTAGACGTTAGAAATTATATGACTTAGAAAAAACAGTAAATACTCAATTCTTTTACAAATCATTTCTTAGGGTTTTTCAGGTTAGAGAATATTCCACTATGGAATAGAATTGTTTGCTGGGCTTTTTGTTCATGGTCATATGGGGTTTTGTTTTTTTTAATTCATGTTAGCTAATGTACTAAAAAAGCCTGTTGAAAAAATATAGAAAGTAAAAATGGAATACTTGGCTTTGGATGGTTTATATAACAAAGGTAGACTATTATTTACTACCCTGAAAGAATTTAAGTTAGCAAACATTTACTTAGCACCTAATAGGTCAAGGCACTGTGCATGATGCTGGGATTTTTTTTTTTTTTTTTAAACGGGAATAGTCTAAATGTGAGATTGCATTGGTGGTGTCAACTCCCTGTTCTGATGAGCAGACTTCTTAAGTTAGAAAGTAGCCTGAGGGCACTGAGGACATAATTACTTTGCCAATAGTCACACAGATACTAATGTGTTGAAGGCAGGACTTGAATACAGATTTAGATTTCAAGACTGGTTTTTTCTACACTATGTAGAGTTTCAAAGACAGTTTTTTTCCACTGGTTAAGTCTTTATCCTAACACCTTCTTCCAACTAATCTCCTTCCTTCCTCCACCTAGCCAGAGAGTTAGCTTACTATTACAATTCATTTTACTCCTTGCTTAACTAAAATGTGAGATGAAATCCAGCTTAATGCTTTATAAGTGCTAACTGGTCTAAATTACATTGAGATGTTCATAAGGACTTAGAAGAATTCTTAATCCTCCTGTTTGAAAGGAAAGTAAATTTATCCTTGTGTTCCAAACCTACCTCCATTTAATATCTGCCTTTTATATATTCAACATACCTTCATCTTTCATAATCTTTATTTTTTTCTTTCCATGTAGAAAATTTGAGTTCATTCTGCATGTAAACATGTATTTAAAACAAATCCCTATCGGTTCATTCTTAGAAATAGCACTTAGCATGCAGGTAGGTAGCCCTTACAATTTGAGCATGAGTTAATTAATTTTTTAAAGTACTTTTCAGTGTATCTCTAATTAAAAAGAGAGCATAACTCATCAAAATGGTTGAGATTTAAAACATCATACATGTACTGTATGTCAGAGGTTTATCTAGGAGAGTAAGAATATTGGATCCTATTTTCTGACATGAAACTATTCACTTTATGGCCACCTTGATAATAGGAATCTTGCTTTTCTGGGTTACTGGGAGTTTCTTCTCTCAAGTGTTCTCATCAGATTAAAGTGGCTGTTGATATAGCACTGACTTGGTTCCTTTTTAAGATAGAGGAAAGTCAAATTTGAGCAACAGCACATTCCCTTGATTATTGCCAGTGTGAGATTCAAAGGTTATAGGCTCCTGATAATCCTGTGTTTTTGACTAGGAGCCTGCAATTCAAATACTATCCTCATGGATTTATATCATTTCTAAATTTTCTCACATAACTGAGTATGATGTTGGTTCCCTTATAAGGTCATGCAATTCTTGACTTGTTAAATATACATTTGTGGCCTCTCCAAGGAACATC
The DNA here is from genome assembly GCA_023548195.1 of Bettongia penicillata ogilbyi. Taxonomy (NCBI): domain Eukaryota; kingdom Metazoa; phylum Chordata; class Mammalia; order Diprotodontia; family Potoroidae; genus Bettongia; species Bettongia penicillata. Next base: position 3,204,108 of record JAJHZJ010000100.1, read on the forward strand.
ATTTGAGGTGTGAGCTAAATTCAGTCAAACACTTAACAAATACCTGTGATGTTTACCTTGGGTCTTCAGATGATGTAGAAGAATCCCCCTTCTTCTTGGCCAAAATTAATGTGAAAATTGACTGGGTTTTTCATCCAGATAGAATACATCCTGGAGCATCTCCATTCATTTCTGAATACAGACCAAAGTAGAATGTAATTTTTGAACCCTAAAACAATTCATTGTCTGCATCATAATTACATTAGTTTTTTTAACCACTCTTTTTGCATATAATTACTTGAGATCATGATAGGGATTCATAGGCTCTTAGATTTAGAATTCACCCTCTCTCCCCTTTATTTTATAGAGAATACCTAGGATTTAAACATTACATTAGTGAATTGCCTATGTAACACATAATTATTAACAGTAGTAGAACTTAAAACCAATACAAATCCAATGCTTTTTGAAGTATGCAAACTTGGGTTTGGGAGTTTTGAAGGATGACTGAGATTATATTTTTGCAGCTGTCTCCTTGACCTGAAGGCAGGTGAAATGATTGCCCTTTGGATCATAGTGACTTAGCCCCTTCAGTAATTCTTCAAGTCTGACCCCACAAATACACTATTTTTCCATGAAGTTGACTTCTGTGGGCTCAGATCTACTGATAGATGATTTGAGGATGATTAGTGCAAGGCTTTGTGCTGAACATCAAGTGTATAAAGAACTGTGTCTTGGATTTCCTATTTAGTAGCTATATGATCATTGCCCAATCCCCTTCCATCGCTGAGCCAGAGCTTTCTTGGTTGTGAAATTGAGTTTATAATATGTATTTCTTCTACCTCGTGATGTTGTTAAGCTCAAATAATATAATATATGTAAAGCAGTATAAAAATATATGCTCTTCCTTGTAGTTGTATTGGTAGTGGTAATAGCAATACAGAATATCAACTCTTGTCACCTGTGGCCCCATGGTGTCTGAGCTTCACAGTGCAGTAGGCTTAAGGTTCAGGGAAGCGGGGGAGAGAAGGGGAGGGGAAGGAAAGGAAATTAGCCAGTAAAACCCAAGTCAACTGGGCATCTTTGGCTATCCAGATTTACCTTCTTTGGAGAGGAGAAGGAAGGGGAGGAGGAGACAGACAGGAGAGGAGGAGCTGAGTCTGCTAATAGGGTTGTGTTCATCCTTCGTTGCCAAAGAAAGCCATGCCATCAGAGAAATGATGACATGACTTGCACTTGACTTTGTTTCTAGTGAGGGAGGCATTACCTAACCTGAGTGAGTACCTGCATAGACCTTGGCCTAAAGGGGCCAAGGGCTCCCAGTGCATCCTAGATCATCTCCAGTCATCCTGAGGAATATCAGGTCACTGGATAGATGGCTCTGGAGGAAAAGTGAGGCTGGTGACCTGCACAGCCCTCCCTCACTCAAGACAAAGTCAAGTTCAAGTCATGTCATCATTTCTGTGATGGCGTGGTCTTCTTTGGCAACGAAGGATGAACACAGTTCTTATTTTGTGTGCTGTCAATTTGCCTTTTTTTTTTTTTTTTTTGGAGCACTACATGACACTGTAAAGAAACTAATTAAACACACAGATGAGCCATTAATTACCCATTGCTCTTGATACTACTATCCTTCCCCCCCAATCATACACATCCCTGTCATTTTTCTTATACAGTATGTGGTTTGTATTGGTTTCCAGCTTGCTTGTGTCCACTAGAAATTTTGTCTTTGCTCTTTAGGTGCCCTGTAGTCTTAATTCTTTGGAAACTAATATTTCAAGACCCATAAAGCATATAGCACCACCAGGGGTATATAATTGTTAAAGAGATTGGCCTTTTTTTTCCCACAGAAAAGCCTGGGGTCATTAAAAGAACTGCATAATTTCCCAGGGGCAATCTAGCCTACTCTCTTTATATTTAGTTCTTGGCTCTACTTATTGTTCACATGGGATATCTCCCGAAGAGATATAGATATTAACACACTAATGAATATATACTATGAGTTTTTTGGTCAATTGCCTATAACAATCTAGACACTAGTCATTCGTTATTCACTTGTATTTAGACCAGCTCTTTTGAGTAATTAGAAGTTTCATTGAGAGGCTCTGCAGTGTCCTTGGTCTCTTTTAGTCGGTGCTATTTTATCTACAGCTGGAAACATCTGGTGAATTTTACTGTAAAGAACATCCCTCTTTGCTATGCATGTATACCTGGACATCTTACATCATGGCTTCAAACAATCCTGGTGAGCTTTTATGTTTCCCTTTATATTAACAACCAGAGATCATCGACTAAGGTCTCTACTGTTATATCTTTGATTCCTACATTCATTCTTTTAATGCGGGAAATATGTGTTAAGCTACTACTTTGTGTCATGCACTGTGTTAGGGAGTCTGATACGGATTGTACCTGTGATTTCATTGAAATGGAATCTCTATTAAGTAAACTTCCACTAGTGTACTTTCTCTTAACCTTGTAGCCTTAGTGAAATGCCTAGAGTATGACAAGTGACCTTCCTGGAGCCAAACTAGGATGTATCAGAGGCAGAATTTGCACAGGGATCTTCTTGGCTCTGATGTCAGTTCTTTATCCATTGCAACATGATGATCCTAAGGCACAGGGGGTACAAAGATAAAAGTGAAATAAGCCATACTGTCATACAGTTTCCATATAATAACCCTTTATTAGAAAAGTACCTTTAAGGCAGCCTTTTGGTCTACCAAATTAAGAATTTTTTTTTATATCTAAAACAAAAATACGTAAAACTTTCAATCAATTGTAAGATTGTGAAGATGTGTTCTATTGAATATGAAATGTGAAAATGCCCATACCCTTTACCTTTGTTGAAGATGTAAGTTACTAGTTAAGCCAAAGTCCTTTGAACAGCTAACTTGGCTGATGTGAAGCCCAGGCAACTTATTCGTAAGATAATTCTTCTTACCCATTCTTTCCTGTATAGATCCCTCTCCTCACCAGGGGCTGATTGACTCTTACATATATAAGTGTAATGGACTTTATTGTCTTAAGCCCACAGCAGCTTAGTTGCAGCAAATTATATTCAAGAGAGTCTGCTATAGACAAGTACTTTTCACAACATTTGAAATGACAATTGACACTTTGACCAGTAAGAGTCATAAAAATGTCTAAAAGCTGCCACAGAAATCCCAAAGCCTCAGCATTCTAGAGCCACTGCTTCTAGAGGCTTTCACATCTCAGTGAGCTCCATGTGTCAAGCACTGATCAGTGTTAACAGCTCAGGGCCATAAACCTCTTCATGATGACTTAGGGAGAATGTTGCCAATTTTCAGTATACAGTACTGGATTGGAGTCAGAAGAGATCTGTTGAGTATACACATACTCTGATGCATATTAAATATGTGGCTGGGGGCAAGTCATTTAACTTTTTTGAGCCTCAATTTCCTCATTTTTAAAGTGGCAATATTAACAGTTCCTATCTTACCAGTTGTGAGGATCAAATGGGATAAACATTTACTGATAACTTGTATGTGAGATGCAACTTTCTGGATAAATCTAGTCTCTTTTTCTTCTTACTTCTTGTAGTTGCTAAATTGTGGCCTCATATTTAGATGGTATTTTTGTTGGTATGTGATCCTTAAAATAGAGACATTACATGTTCTAAATATGTTGAGTGTCTAGATTAAATGTTTTTAACTATATTTATGTGTGTTATATACTCATATACATATATATGTGTGTATAATATACACATACACATGCATTTTTAAGTGCCAAAAGATCCCAATGTTCCTTTTTATTTAAAAAGCAACATCCCAAAATAGACTATTCTTCCAGGTACTGTTAAGAACCATTGCTAGAGGAAGTGACTTTGTAAGAACTTGCTCAGCTCGTGATTTCTAATATAACATTTGCTCTACTTAGTAAGATTGCCCTCTTTTTTTCACAGATAAGCAAGGATCCTTTCAGCTTTAAAATTTAATTTTCAGGTGTTAATATATCGTCTTTTCAGGCTACCTTTCTAGGCTGACATTTCTATTATATCCATTTAAGAAAAAAAATTCCACCTATTTTGTTATTGGAAAATGCCATTTGCAAAGTTATTAGAAAGCCAACCTTGTCAGAAATATTATTGCATTATCCCTTTGCTAGAACAGCTGGAACTGGTTTGTGGCAAAAAAAAAAAAATCCAGAGAGAAAAGCAATTTCAGGAAATATAATGAAATCAAAACAAAATACCTTTTATCCCTCTCCAATGTGAAGATGTTGATTAAGATGGGGTTTATGGGGTTTTGGAAGAGATGCTTGTGGACTGCCTCTGGCAGTGGTTTAAAAAAAAATAACAAAAGTAGGAAGGAAGAAAGAGTGTCATGAGGCAAGCAAGTGTTGATGTTGTGACCTTTGTCTTTATGAAGTATAAAAGGGGGGCTCCTTTTACTAATACTTGGTGTGCCCCATTGCAATTTTCCTTCTCCAAAGTGTACATATTCTTCCATTGACCCCTTCTCCTCTAAGTTCTCTTTTTAGTAAAAGCCCTGGAAAGAGTGCATGCAGCCTTCTAAAAAGTGAGTTTTAAAAACTCTTTGGAGTACACTGTCTGAATTCCTGGCTTTTCCAGTTGTTACTTGTTAATACCTGCACATTAAATGTGCAGTCTTGTTGTGAACTACTGATTCTCAGAGTGGAATTTTTCTTCTCTGTGCCTTTTGACCATCCAAAACAGCTTCTTTGGTTTTTGTCATGCCTGGAATTTGTGTGACTAGAAACTCTCCATAATAGCTTAGGAAGAATATTACTAACTATTAGTACCAAGTAGGAAGAATATAAGGCATATATGATGATCTTAATAAATAAATACTTGTTGATTGATGGATTGACTTAGAGTGCAGAAAGACAGACATGTTTTTCAAGTCTACCTCTGACACTTACTAGTTCTGTGACCATGGGTAAGTCATTCAACCTTTCTGAGCCTCAGCTTCCACAGTTGTAAAATGGCTCTTGTGAATCTCACATACTTTACAAATATAAATATTAAATAGTAATATAAAGGAAGGTGAAAGTATTTAGTAAGTGCCTATTGTGTTCCAGGCATTATGTTAAGCAGCGTGTGTGTGTGTGTGTGTGTGTGTGTGTGTAAAACGTAATCCTAATGAGATTAAAGATCATTCCCCACCTATTAATGGGCCTATGCTTTAAGGGGAGTTAGATTAGGGGAGATTTGTAGGAAGGCCCACACCTTTTGTTAGTAAAGTACTGTTTCTCCAGGGTTTTGATGCCCTCTGGCTCTGAAAAATGTGTAAGTATACTGAGGTGAGGTTTTACTTTGGGGCTTAGTTTGTGTGCTAGATGAGACTTTTGGAAGTCACTAAGCAGCCCCTGGCTCTGAAAACCCAGATGTTGGTGCTTCTCTCTCTAGTAACTATGTAGTATGGTCAGATAGTTGGATCTGTCTGTTGATCTGTGATTTTATGTAAGGCAGCTGGAAGCACTGTATGTGTCGATCTTTATTTCTTTGTATTTTCTCTGAAGTTCAGGGTGCTGACTTTTCCCCCTGAACTAAGTGAATGATACAAGCCCTTGATTAAAGTGATTATTGACTTCTGGAATGCAAATCTAAGAACCTGTGATACCAGGTTCTCCTGTGTATGTTGGGGTCCTTGGTTTTACAATATGTTGTTTCATAGTATAAAAGGTATACTCAGTTTTTCAGTTGCAGTGGAGGCTGTGGGAATGAATTGTTTATATATTTCTTAGGGAACAAAAAAATGTATTCTTAGTGCCTTAATGTCTTTAAGGGTCATATAGAGAAAGACCCTAAATATGTTATTTTGTCTTTCTTCTTGGCCTATGGAGAAGCCATAAATAAGAGACAGGGGATCATACTAAGTAAGGAGCAGGAAAGGGAGAAAAAAACTGTCATACAATAATGGTAATTATTATATTAATGATAATAGCTAACATTTATAAATCACATACTATGTGCCAGGCACTATGCTAAGCATTTACAAGTGTCATCTTATTTGATACTCACAATGTTGCTGGAAGGTAGCTACTATTATTATCCCTGTTTTAAAGTTGAGGAAACTGAGGCAAACAGAGATTAGGCTCAAGTTCACATGGCTAAGAAGTGTCTGATACCAGATTTGAACTCAGGTCTACCAAGCTGGGAACTTTATCCAGTGTACCACATAGCTCCTCCCATAGAGGTATACCAGGTAAAGAATATATGGACATGGTAGAAGAGGTGAACTGAATTGCCATCTCTTGAATCTCACTTTAATATGAATAGGGTATAGGAAAGTTGTACACAGCTTCATACACCCAGTCATACACCTGATGATTGAGGTATAAGAAATATATTAAACCCAACAAGGAAATTGGCAGAGACTGAGAAAGGGAGGGTAAAGTGTAAGAGAGAGGGCAGGAAAAGGAATAGTCATATGGAAAAGAAAATGTCAGCAAGGTTGAGAGTGAAAGAGAAAGGAGAAAAAGAGTGAAAATCTGAATTTAACTGGTACAAAGGAAGGAGATGAGGGCCAGTGGGATGGAATTGGCTTCTTTCATTTATACATTAGAAGTGTTAGGCAAAGTCCCTCTCTTTTGCTACTTCTTTGTGAAGAGATGTTGGGATTACAGAGGAAGAAAATATAAAAGAACGGAGTAGAGAGAAATATACAATTAATAGTCATAACCTTAAATGTGAATGGGACAAAATCACCCATAAAATTGGAGAGGTATCAGAATTGACTACAAAATTAAGTCTGAGTAAGTTTTTTACTGGAAAGCACTATATAAACATTGTTTATTATTATTTATTATTGCTAGTATTATATTTCTGTTTGTCTTTCTATCTAAGTGTTCTCATGGAGGAGGACAAATGCTCGTGAGCCTTTTAAAAACTCACTGTGGGGCAGCTAGGGGATGCAGTGCATAGAGCACTAGCCCTGGAGTCAGGAGGCCCTAAATCTGGCATCAGACACTTGACCCTTCTTAGCTGTATGATCCTGGGCAAATCACTTAACCCTGATTGCCTTGCAAACAAAACAAAACAAACACTCACTAATACCATCTGATGATGTCATTTCCAAGGGCAACACTAGATAGAAGCAGACCTCCTCTTGCTAGGCTAAATTACACATATTTTGGACTTGAGACAAGAAATATTAAATGATAGCAAAACCTTTTTGGAATATGCTTTTCCCAAAGGTTTTGTTGCCCTGGTAGAAAATACTCATTTCACTGATCTTCTCAAAACCATTTCCTAACCATTGAAAACATATGCAATAATCTAATAAAAATATTAGAGTTTTTACTGGAAAATGAAATGTACAACTTCAGAATCTTAATTATTCCCACCTACCAATGCCTTACCCCAATGAAAGTAAAAAGCATATTTTCTGTGACAATGAGCATGAATCTTGGAGAGAAAACTAGAGGTGGAATTGATGACCCTCCTGTCGACTGCTGTCTTTTATAATGGTGATCGTAGACTGGAGAGTTTCTGGGCCCACCTTTTCATTTTAACCCAATAAAAAATAAAACTTGGAGAGGGAAAGTAACTTGCCCAAGCCAGACAGAATACAGTTCTTTCCCCTGGAGCAGGATAAGATGCCAAGTTATGTGTCATCATAACGGACTACAGAGCGTCCGGCTGCTGATCCTGCGTGATTGATCCTGTGTGGTTCCTATTATTGTCTCTCCTTGTACTCCAAGAGTATTTTGCTCCTCCTACATCCAGGCCGTTGTTCCTTCTCCTCTTCCCTGGTAAACCAATTGCTGTGTTCTGGACTGAAGAGTTAGATTCTTTTCCCTTGGTTGAAGCCTTTCCCCTTGTTATGTAAACTTCTAGGAAATTCAGATATTTGGATAACCTTGGTCCGGAAGGAAGACTGCAGGTGAAAATTGATGGTCACGCTCAAACAGCTTTCATAAAAAAACCGCTTCCGCTGTGTTGGTGCTAAAAATAACTGTAGAGTTTTGTTGTTTTGGACTTGTCTCCAAACTACTTAGAGGGATTTTTTTTTTCAAAGACGTAGTGCCAAGCCTCCTTTTGGATGTTACTGACCGATCCCATCTGTTCTGTGAAATGGTAAAAAGATTTAGCTGTATGGACTCTTGAAGTACTAAAATGATATTTTTTATTTGATTTGGTTTCTTACTTCCAGTTATAACTCTAGGTGCTGTTACTCTTCATAGAATTTTTGAGCCAGAAACAGCCTTGGAGAGAACATCTTGTGAAGCTCTGAGATTTGATCAGGGTTATTGGATCACAGCAATTTAGATGTAGAGCTCGGTCATATGACTAGTTTGCAGTGCAAACAGCATTGTAATCCAGCTTTTCTGATTCCTAGTCCAAATTCTTTCGCTGCTAAATTAATGAGGTAACATTTTAATTTCTCTCCTATTAATGTTAGACCCCATGTATCCTAAATTCATGGAAGTTTTCTGTAACATAAAGCTACTCCTCCCCTGCGCTTCATGTTTGAAGTCCATGGTGTCTGAACACTCTCTAGGCTTAACTGGATTGTCAACTTTACTTGACCAAGGTCATTCATAAAATGTTGGTTATAGAGGTTTAGGGTAAGTCCACCTCCATAAAATCTGTGGGCCCTGCACACAAATTTGCTTTTCTCTGGGCCCTTGATGTTTACTTGAGAAAGGAAGTTGAATCAGACGAATGCTTATCTTCACACTTGAAGTAGCTACTTTAGTATTTCCTTCCTTCTGCTTGTCTCTGTAGCATTCCTTCTGAGCTCTGGTTTGACCCTCTTGGGCCATTTGGTTTACTTTACATGGGACCACGTTCATTTTTCTCAGACCTGATTGATTGCCATTAGTCACTAATAGTCTTCCTTCTAAACGTTCCTCACCTCCCATGTCCCATTCCCCATTATGTTCCCCCACCCTCCATTCAAAAGGTCTTGCGTTGTTGACACCACTTTGTAAGGAGATGGGACTAGTGTTGAAAAAAATCTAGGCAGCACTTTTAATCTCTTCCACAATATTAACTTTAAAAAAAATGTTTAACAAAAACCTTCTAAAGGACATTATTTCTGTGCCATAATGGATTGAGTTTTTGCTTACTAATTATCATGATTTATGAGCTTTTCTGTTAATTTGGTAACTTATGACCATGGTAGAATTTTGTTGCACAGTAGTTTATTGTTAAACTATACCATGGATTTTTGCTGTTTAAAGTGCAGCTTAGTCACTTTTCTGAAGTCATAGGACCATTGATTTAGAGAAGAATATGACCTCTGAAGTCATTAAGTCCAGTACCTTCATTTTATAATTGAGGAGACTAAGTGAGTTCCTTAGGATCACACAGCTAATGAATTCCTGAAGTAGAATTCAAACCCATTTCTTCCTGATTCCGTGTCTAACATTCGGTCCTATAGTTCACCCTATAGTTATCCCTCAGGTTTTAGGAATGTAGCACCCACAAGATCTGCAAAATCTGAGTAAAATTTTTTGGCCTTCTCTTTGTACTGGAGAAGCCTGAATTTTTTCTTTTTCTTTTAAGTGGTGTTTACAATACCTTATTATAAAATTTGGGTATATTTATGGTATTAAAAGATAAAATATGTTGATATTACATGATACTATACATATATTTTATGCATTTCTGAGTTTCTAAACTTTTTCTATTATCTGCTGGCCTTTGAATATCATCTGCAGTTTCTGAAAAACTCCCCCAAAATTCACATTTAATTTCTTATGTCTGCTTGTGATATAGAAAAACCTCAATGGTAAAAGTTGTGAAAGGGATAACTGTACTTCTCAATGAGAACCGTTATGTGAGTAGGCTTAAAGGAGTGCTATATTGTAGAAAAAGTGTTTGCCTTGAAACCAGGGAAAACCTGGATTTGAATTCAGCCTTTGATGTCTATTAGCTGTATGACTCTTGGCAAGGCACTTAATATCTCAGTGTATCAGTTTTGTTATTTATAAAATGGGGCTAATAATTCCACAGTACCTATGCCATACGATTGTTGTGAAAACACACACACACACACACACAATGCACTAAGATTTTTTTGGATTGTCCTCTATAAATTATATTCCAAAACTAAACATGCTATATAAATGCTATGGTTATTTTAAGGGTTAAATGTCAAACACTTTAGAGACCTTAAAGTTTTAAGTAAATATTAACCATTATTATTATTATTGTGGGTAAAGGCTGGAACTTTCAGTGCTAGACTTTTCTTTTCCTTCCTTTCCTCTTAAAGACAAAACAAAACACCAAAAAAGCTTTATCTAAAACCTAAAGAAAGCGCTTGAAAAGAAGTAGATTAAGTCTTGCTTCATGTAATTTCATTAAAATTTCCTGGGAATTTGTGTTTGGCTGCAGGTCCTCCTCTTCCCAATTCCCAAAATTCATTCATATAGAAAAGAGTGGGTAGGTTTGTTGGAAGAGCCTGAGGGGAAGGCATTTGGTGGGCAGGCCATCTAGAGTAGTCAACATTTTCTGCATGCTTAACTATTTGGGGGGTGCTGTAAACATTTGCGCTTCTCCTTCAGGCCTTCCTAATCTGTTGACATCCCTTATTTACGTCCCTCTTCACTGAGTTAGCTTTTGAGATTGGAGGGTGTGGTGTGAGTCCTCGTGAGGTTTATGGAAGACTGGTTGTTTTATATACTTTAGTTTGGCCATTTTTCTCATGAAATCCTCATGGAACATTAAATCCAGTACAAGAGCAGCAACACCAGCTATTGTAACAGTTTTTAAGTAGCTATAAAATGTGGGTATGTACATTTACAGACTCAATGTAAACACAGCATGGAAGGTATTAAATGTCGTCTGTCATCAGTGGAAATAGTAAAATATAAAGCCTATCGCTTAGATTTAAGTTTATTTGTTAACTGATCATATAAGCAACCACCAATAAAACTCCCAAGTGCGAGAACAAATACCACCAAGCCAAAGCAATAACGAATGTAGTACATCTAGAAATAAGCTAGTCTACTTTCCTCTTAAGGGATCGCTGCTAAATGACATTCTTAATTATGGGGATACAGTCAAAAGAGGGAAAAACAGCAGGTCAATTTGCAATTCTCTTATCTTTTCCTTGTGTTAAAGGCTTATCAGACCAGAAATTAGAAAGTCAGTTTCTTAACTAAGTGTGGGGCTTTATGTTAACAGAAGGACCAGGCTGACTTGTGTCAGGTTCTTCTGACTACAAGAGTCATGTGCAAGGTGAACCTGTGGCCTTGGACTAGGTGTAAATTGTAGGACAAGAAGGAAGAAGCAGAATGTTGTCATGACTTTTGTCTCCCCTGGCTCTGGAATGGCAAAATTGTAACCCTTGTGCTTTTGCTCATTTTCATACATAATGATGAATGAACTTTAAAAAAGAAGGAATCATGTAGTGGAAAGAGGTAGAAGTAATCCTGCTAAGTGCAGCCCCTAGCACTTAGTCACAACTTACTAGTTGTGAGATCCTTGACAAGTTACTTGCCCTCATCTGTAAAATTTAAGGCATAGTCCAGCTGAGATTTGTGATATTCCTTCTAGATCCAAAGTAGATTGTCTATACATATAGCATATACAGTAATGTAAGTGAAATAGTCCTGAAATGCATCTGTTCTGCAGTTCTTGTCAGGGAAAAACAATGATAAAGCTCTCTACTTTTGAAAGAAAAGTGAGGAGCTCGGGAGAATTTTACAGAGGCTGTGTGAATCAGTTGCTGTGGCTGTTAGTTTTGCTTACCTGCTTTTTTTTGCCCTTACTGGAGGATTTAGTGGTATATATGTGACCGGGGGGAATGTATGTCTGGAAATACAGGACTAAGTGCAAGTTTAAAAGAAAAATTCTATGATCCCTACCTTGCTTTTTAAATTCACTAAAGGTTTTTATGCAACTGAGGCAGGTTATAAGTATTTTCTGTGGATAATGATATTCTAGGCACAGTGTTAAAGTATTTTAATGAGGTTCTCTCTGCCTGCCCACCCCCTCAATAGTACATACTTTCTTGATTCTTATGTTGTCTGTCTTACTAAGCTGACATTGCTCCTTGGATTTAAAGAAAACATTGATTTTGCATTTTTACTTTGCTTCTGGTTAGCATTTGTTACATATTTTTAAGTATGTTTCCTCCTTTTATCAAAGATACACACAAAAAAGCAAAGACACACCCCCCCACCAGTGTTTTCCTATTTATTATTTTACGTGTAGATTCTCTCTTTCCCTCCCTTTCCCTACTCTCCTCTTTTTTTACTCAAGTTTCTGCCTTGCCCTTTTTTTGTGTTAAAGTAACCTATAAGGAATACAGTAGTTCAAGGTGACTTGTATGTGTTCAAGTTGTTTTTTCCCCTGTCTCTTTCACTGGCCCCTGCTTAATTCAGTCTCAGATGAATTCAGTTATTTTTTTTCCTCTTAACCATTCCTGCATAATTAGTGGACACCTTAATTGAACTGTCCACCTTGATGCCTTGATGTATTTCGGAGAAGCTCATATAATTCAGTGCTCATCAATTTGAAGAAGTAGGCCCATGCCCCGCCTCAGGCTAGTTCCCCCTCCTCCTGTAGACATTTCTTTGCGGTGGTTTTCATTGTTTTGTCTCTGATACCTGTTAGCTATGTGTCCCTGTGTACTGTTCAAAGAATCAAAAGATCCTACTTTTAGATCATTGAGAGGACCATAGAGGTTAAATTAGACCAGTTCTCTTATTTCAGAGTTGAAGAAATTGAGATCTGATTTGCAGAACTAAGATTCAAACTCAGGTTCTCTCACTTTAAATTCAGTGTTTCTCTACTGTTCTGTGCTGCCTGCCAAGTTGTTAAACTTTCTGGATTTTAGTTTCCTCATCTGTGAAATGGAGATAATAATACCTGTTTACCTTACTGAATTGTTGTGAATATCAAATGAGATTTATATAAATTGAGTTAACTGGAATACTCAACATAATATACAAATATTAGCTGTCATTATAGTTTATTCATTTATGAAGCCTTACATATTTTCTTGGACTATTTTCAAGAACTCACACCAATTTTTTTTTTATCTTTTTTTAATACAGACTTTTTTTTCTCAGAAGAGAAAAAATAATAATTTTTTTAAAAAAGGGATATGAATTTATTTTTCTTCCAAGAGGAATTTCCAGTGTCTCCTGCCTGAAAAGGGAAAAATGTTTTCCGCTGGCTCTCCTCTCCTGTCTCCCTAACTACTGCCTCCATTTCTCTTAATATAAAAAATATCTAACAGTCTAGTTCATCAAGCATTTATTAAATTTGTGCTTTATGCTAGCCACAGGGTTCTGGGAATGCAAAACTGTGATGACAAAGTAGTCCTTTCCTTGATGAAACTTACTTTCAATTGAGGAAATTCGACGGGCACATAGATGAGTATCTATGTTATAATTTGAGAGAATTCTACAAACTGAAGGGATTAAAAAAAACTTCCCTTAGGAGATGGCATATGAACTGAACCTTAAATGAAACTAGTATTTCTAAGAGGCACCTTTGAGGGGACAGTGCATTCTGGCATGGGTCACTGTGGGGTCTGAGCTAATGCAAAGGCACAGTGGTGGGAGATGGTGTGTTGAATTCAGGGAATGCTATTTACATTAGTTTAGCATGAACATATTTATGAAAGAGAGTAATGCATAATATGCCTTGAAAGTAAGGTAAGCTAGAGCTGGATTGTAAAGTGCTTTAAAAGTCAAACTGATGAGTTTTGTATTTTATTGTGGATGTAATAAGTGATTTCTAAAGTTTTTTGATGGAGAGGTTGACATAGTCATACTTATGCGTTAGGAAGATTTTTTTTTTTTGGGGGGGAGGGCCATCTGTGTGCAAGATGAAATTGAAAAGGGAGGGACTAGAAATGAGGATTCCAATTAGATTTCCAGATGAGATCTGATGAGTCCCTGTACCAGAGACATGATTAAGAGTTCTTGTGGAGGTAAAAATGACAAGACAGCTACCAGTAAGACTTAGGGCAGGGGAGGGAGAGAGAAGGGGAGGGAGGGAAGGAGGATGGTTCTGGGTTTGTAAACTGGACTGTTGTGATAATTTATGCTTATGCTAAAGTCATACTGTAATAGATCACCCTGTAGACTATGTGAGTGGCCAGTTCTTGCAAAAATCCTCATATATTCCTAAGTGTGTGGGATTAGCTAGCACAAAGGAATGACTTCCTGAACGTTACTTTCCATCCTACCCCCAGCAGTCTGTGATCAAGCCAAATAGGCATTCTCTCTGTGACTCTGTATCCATTCTTTTTCACTGACTATCCCTTGTACCAAAAATTTGCTCCTTCCTCATGACTCAAGCACCATTTCCACATGAAACTTTTTCTGATTTCTCTAGCCACTAATACTCTCCCTTCCTATCTACTGTATATTTATTTGTATTCTCTATATTTGTTCTGTGTATAACTGAGAGTGCCTCAAGAGTCCCCCCAGTGATATCATCAGCTCTTGTGGCTTCGGTTATCATCTCTGCTAATAACTTCCTGATCTACTTGTGCAGCCCTAGTGTTTCTGCTGACCTAGAAGCATAAATCTCTAGTTGCCTTTAACATCTTGAATGGATATCCCATAGATATCTTAACATTGGCATGTTCAAAATTGAACTTAACTTTCCCCACACCCTCCCAGTTTTGTTATCATTGTTGAAAATATCATCATCCTCCTCCTCCTCTCAGTCATCCAGGCTCACAACCTAGACCTCATGCTTCACTCTTTACTCTTTCTTACCTACCATGTCCAGTCAACTGTTAGGTCCTGTCTACCTTCATAATCAATAATAACTATTCATTATCAATATGTTATAAATAACATTCATATAGCAGTATAGCATCTTAAGGCTTACAAAGTACTTTACCTCATTATCACAACTACCTTGGTAAGTAGTTGCTATTGTTATCCTCATCTCATAGGTGAGGAAATTGAGACAGAAGTTAAGTGAATTGCACGGGGTCACACAGCTCTTAAAGAGCCTAAGGCCAGATTTTCCTGACTCTTGATCCAGCACTCTATCAGTGTGCCACATAGCTGTCTGATTACTGTGTACAGCACAGGGTCCTTTCTGTAGTAGGCACTATTTTTTTTATAAAAACGTTCCTGGTGGTGGTCAAATTTACTTGCAGCTCAGAACTGTGCTCACAGTGCTTTTTCCTCCAGGTCATGCCAGCTCACCATGGGTTTCACCAAAGATTCACATCCTGAGTGACCTTCCCTTCTCCTTCTATGTTTCTCTTGGTAATTTTATCATTTTCTCTGGATTCAGTTACCACCTCTATGCAGATGATTCTCAGATCTCTTTATCTAGCCCTAACCTCTCTGCTGACCTCCAGCTTCTAATCTCCAGTTGCCTATTGGACATCTCAAAGTGGATGTGTTGTCGACATTTCCAAAAACTGGATTCATTATCTTTCCTGCCTCCAGCCTTCCCTTCTTTCTGGCTTCTCTGTTTTCATTGAGCCATCACCATCAGTCAGTGAGGCCACAACCTAGATGTCATCTTTGGTTCCTCACTTTCTTTTTTCTGGAGCTCCCACATCCAGTTTCTAAATTCTGTCCATTCTCCCTTTGTGTGTAGGCCCCTCATCACCTTATGTTTATACTATTGCAATAGCCTGCTGGTTGATCTCTGTCTCAAGCCTCTCCCCATTCCAGGCTGCCCTTTAATCAGCTGTCACATTGATTTTCTGATTTTATCCCTATCTCACCAACCCCCATCCCCACATTCCCCTTGTTCAGTAAACTCTTGTGGATCTTCATTACCTCCTGGATCAATTATAAAATCCTCCCTTTGGCTTTCAAAGCTATGTGTCACCTGGTCCCTTCCTACCTTTCCAGTCTTCTTATACCCCTGCTCCCCTTGATGTATTCCATAATCTAGTATTGGTAGAAACACTGATCTTCTTGCTGTTCTTTCATGTGCATTTTCACTGGCTGTCCTCCATGCCTGGAATGCTCTCCCACCACCTCTTTGCCTGCTATCTCCACTAGGTTTCTTCAGATCTCAACTAAAGTCTCACCTGTTTCAAGAACCCTTTGCCAGCCCTCCTTAATCTTACTGCCTTCTGTGTGAGGCTACCTTATTTATCCTGTCAGTACCTTGTACATAGTTGTCTGCATATTTTCTCCTCTGTTAGACTGTTAACTCCTTAAAAGCAGGGACTAGCTTTTGGCCTGAGCATTTGGAACATCGCTTTGGTTTCTGCGTGGAGGGTGAAATGTAGTGGTAGTAAGCATGAGACAGGGAAGCCCATTAGGCTGTTGTCGCAGTCAAAGAAAGGGCCTCAGTTAGGGTGATGCTGTTGTGACACTAGAGGAGAGAGGCGGGGAGCTTTGTGACATGTTTTTTTTGGAGGTAGAAATGGCAAGCTACAGAACATGTTCTTTATTAAAGACAACATCTCTGACTTACTCTTTGCTACTATAGGCTAAATAAGTGAAATCCAAATGGTAAACTAAAGGATGTTGCTAAGTACATAATCCTAGGAAAAGAGTAAGCCCTCAAAGCTCCCAAAGCCAATTGTCTGGGATAAGAATGAGGTTTCAATATGTTTCAACATGTAGATTTTCATTCAGGGAACAGTTTAAATTTTTTGGTAGTCTCTCATCAGCAATGTCAGATCCTCGACAGCATTAGCTCATAGGAGGTCTCAGTTAACTTTACTTCTAGGAGGCGCTCTCCGCCACTTAAAGCACTGCCCTTAGAGTCTCCCCAGGATGGGTGTTTGCAGGTGTAGGAAGAGACAATCCTTGTTTTGGAAGATCCCCTTAGAAGCCTAGACTCTCCATAGTTCTTTTGCTTTCTCTAAATTACCCAATTCAAAATACAGACAAGCCTTTTTTCTCCTGGTTAGCAAGGCTCCCTCAATAGGCTTTTATGTAGGGCTTTATCCAAAGCTTTTTGAAAGTCTCTAAATAAATGATATCTACTAGTTAGCCTTCATTGGAGATTTTTATTAGCCTTCTTTTATAGAAATATAGCTAATTCCATAACGATGATTTATCCTTGTATAAGCCATCCTCATTTAGCCACCTGTAAGTTCCTTAGAGAAAAAGTAGTTTATAAATGGGAAGTACTCTATTAATAATGAGAAGTATATATAAAGATGATTCTCTGTGGTAGGGAGGGGGACTGACCTGGCTTTCATGGTATTTATTCTTTCTTCCTTCCCTCCCTCTCACCCTCTGCTGTCCCCATACTGAGGATAAAATTTCTTACCCTGATCCTCACCGCATAGCTTGTCAAGAGCCACAGCATTCTTTTTTAACAGCTGACTGCAGACTGTGTAACTTGTAACTCCCTTTAGTCCTCCGACAAAGGATGGCTCCTAATGTAAAGTGCTGTGCCCCTTCGAGCTGCTTGGTAAATGTATCTACTTTGCTCTAATGAACTGCAGTTTAAAGAGGACCCGTAATTAATCCTTTTCTTAAAATGGCACATGTAGCTTTGACTCATCTGTAATCTGGAAGCTTGATCTTCAGTACCAACACTTGAAGTTGATCCTCTTTCAGCCAGAGGATGCCTCATTCTCCCTCCCCACATCTTTTTGTATAGTACTTCAGAATTTCCCTCTTCTATAGTTTTAATTTAAATGAGTCTTTTACTTTTCCCCATCTATTTTCTCCAGTTCTTTGTTCCTTTGGTTTGGGAGATGGGGAGTAGAATGTAGAAAGGAAAGAGAGGTCTGGAAGGTGAACCTCAAAGCCAAATAATGGCAGGGTGTTGATGGAAGTGAATGGGATTTTCCTCCCTGGCTTCCCTAAAAGTTCCGTTCAAACGATCTAATGACAACTTTGGTAATGCCAGGTGGCAGTCACGAGGGTAATTTTAAATATCGACAAATGTCCAAATGTTGTTTCCTAAGTCACTTTATTCCATTCTCTTCTGTCTGTTCTGCTCTAGTGAAGATCCATATAGTCAGTGTTGAGGGACCTCCTAAGAAGATCCAGTATGGGTATTGTCAGACCAGATTGCTGTATGGATTTGCAGAGGATTACAGTTAATTAAAGAGTTCTTCTTTGCTTTCATTTCCTTGTATCTGCCAGCTATTTACATGCTAATGTAGGGTCTGCCAGGGAGAATAAGAAAGGTGTCAGCAGCAGGCTTATTATCATATCAGGAAACAGTTGAAAAATGAGATGACTATTATTTTGTATATTTATATTGCATCTATGTATATGAAGAAATGTCTAGATTAAAAATATTTGAAAGTCAGTGCAGTAATTTTTTTTTTGCATATTTCCTGAAGTGTATGATGTGACTGAATAGAATTCTCTCCATTAAGGTTACATCTTACACTGCATAATTTAATGCATTATACATGTAATATCTTAGCATAAGCAATTTTATAAATAAAGAGAATGAAGAGGGTAGAAAAAAAACTTTCTAAGTGGAAGGCTTTCTTTAGGAGATAGGAAAATTGTCCTTTTTGGAAGAAAATTTCAGTTTCACTGTTTTAGGTGGGTATAGACACTTCTTTTTGGAGCTACTGGTTCATACTTTCTCAAGAAGAGAAGTAGTTGATTTTATATTCAGTTCACTTCAGCAAATAGGTAATATTCACCATTGTCAATACATTGTGCTGGGGATACAAAAATGAGTCACAATGCAGTCCTTCTCCATTAAGGAATTTAAGACTCTAGTGGGGTAGTATGTGGAATGAAACAGAGAACATTATATGTAATCCAAGTTGTATTAAAGAGGTCTAACCAAAGTGGTATGAGAATTTGAGGAGGGAAACTCCCCCGACTTGGTGGGCACCTGAGCTAGTGTCTGAAGGGAAGATTCTAGCAGGTTGTAGGGATGTGAGGGAGGGCATGCCGAATGACCCAAGGGGTAGGACAAAGCCAGGGCCTGGTGATACTGCCATTGGCCTGGAGTTAGATCAGAGGAAAGCTTGGATGCCTAAATCAAAGAGTTTGTCAGGAATGGGCAGCCCAGGGTATTGGGAATTCTGGTCATACTAGTAAGGCAGCAGAGGATAGTAGCAAGAACATTGGCTTTGGAGTTCATGAGAACCTGATTCAGATTCTGCCTCTGACACTTGCTAGTGGTTTGACTCTTGGCAAGTGTCAATCAAGTGAAGCCCACCCTGAAAAATATAAAGGAGTCCACGCTGGGTTCAAAGCAGAAAAGTTTGATGAGGAGGAAAATCAGACACTAATGTTGAGGGCCCCAGTGCAAGATACAGAGGAACCCACAGCCTACCAGAGGTAGGGGAGATTTATGCTTGAAAACCATGAAGAGGAGAACTTCTTGGAGGAGTTAGGGGAATAAAGGGACAGTCTTTCTCAGGAGCAGGTGGACATAGAAGCAGGAGGTTTTGCAGGAACGGTTGATTGCAAGGCTGGTTTGGGCCACTTTGGGGTTGGAAGCAACAGCTCAGCAAAGTCACCACCCAAGGCATCTGGAAGTGAGCAAGACTTTGGCACCTTTTAGCAAACAGACTTCCTCTGTGTCCAGTGCATCTTCCTGGTAAGGTAACTCTTAGAAAACAGACCTATTAGTCTCAGAGGTTGTTCCACACAGGTCACTTAATGTTAATGAGCCTCAGTTTCCTCATCTGTAAGAAAGAGATATTAATAGTACCTATCTCACAGGATCAAATGAGGTAATGTATATAAATCGATTTTCTAGCCTTAGATTTCTTTATAAATATCAGCTGTTATTATATCAGAGTAAGCACAGCAGAGGCAGGGAGATGAGATAGGAGTATACAAAAGTAGTTCAAGGGAAAGTTGATATGGGCCTGAACAAGACTGATGGCTCTGGAAATGAAAATTCTGATTAAGTAGTGCAGTGATTTGTCAGTAATGTATTATATGATCCCCAGAGAAGCTGTAGAGTCATAGACCAGGAAGACATCATGGAGTCCAACCCCTTCAGGCTTTTGTTGTTCGTTTGACCCCTATGGACCACAGCATGCCAGGCCCTTCTGTCCTCCAGGATCTTTCTAAATCTGTCCGACTTCATGTTCGTTGTTTCTATGATGCTGTCTATCCATCTCACCCTCTGCTGTCCCCTTCCGTCTTTCCCAACATCAGGGTCTTTTCCTAGTCCCAACTTCTCATTATGTGGCCAAAGTATTGAAGCTTCAGCTTTGGTATTTGTCCTTCCAATGAGTAGTCTGAATTGATTACTTTAAATATTGGTTGATTTGATCTCCTTGCTGTCCAAGGAACTCTCAGAAGTCTTCTCTAGCCCTGTAATTGAAAGTGTTGATTCTTTGGCACTAAGCTTTCTCAGCTGTCACAGCCATACATTATTACTGGAAAAACCTTCGCTTTGACCATACAGACCCTTGTTGGCAAGGTGATGTCTCTGCCTTTTGGTGTGCTGTCCAGATTGGCTGTAGCTTTCCTTCTAGGGAGCAGGTGTCTTTTAAATTCATGACTGCAGATACGGTCTGTGGTGATCTTGACACTGCTTCCATTTTTTCTCTCTCTATTTGCCAGGAAGTGATGGGACCTGTTGCCATGATCTTCGTCGTTGTTGTTTTTAATGTTAAGCTTTAAGCCAACTTTTACAATCTCCTCTTTCACCCTCATCAAGAGGCTTCTTAATTCTTCATTTTCTGCTATCAGAGTATCATCTGCACGCCCAAGATTGCGGATGTTTCTACCAACAACCTTAAAGTCTTCAGTTTATGGATGGTGAAACTAAATCTCAGTGAGATCTGCCTAGCAGAAACCGTGGACAATAAGCCAGAAATCTTGGATAATAAAGCTTAGTAAATCTATTTCCAATCATACCAAACCTCCTAAATATCTTCTCCAGAGCTTCTAAAGCCTTTCAGAATTCTATACAATTTCATTTCATATGTGGAATAGAAAGATCTTAAAATTGGTTTCAATTTTTTTATTCAGAATTACAGGCTAGTAGGGTTCAGGAGACTACAGTTCCAATTCAGTTCGTTCCTTCCTTTGAATTTTGTCACCTTTGGGACATTACTGAATTGATCTCGTCTTTGTTTACCAATAGAGTATCTCTTTAGAACTCTTTCCTGAGGAATCATTTAACCCTTTTTGCCTCAGTTCTTATTTGCAAAATGAACTGGAGAAATTACTTTGCCAAGAAAATCCCAGATATGGTCGTGAAGAACTGGACACAAGTGAAAAATGACTAAACAACAAAAAGGGCTAGTAAGAGCTAAGCAACAGCAGGGTGGGAGTAGTTGGAGTGACTTTTTGGGCCGGTGAATCTCTCAGTCAGTCAGGGGTATCCCCAACTATTGATGATTTCTTCTTTTCAATTCTGACTCCTGACTCAGATCTAATTCATTTTTTGTGCTATTGTTTTCTCCTTGGATGGTTCTTTCCTTTAAAGTTTGGCAACGTAAGTAATTTAGCTACATTTTGTAAGATGAGTAACTGATTTAAGTATTTAAATTTAATAAATATTAAATATTTCATTAATTAAATATTTCATTACAATAGTATGTGACCCCTGTGACAGAATACAGTGGTTTCCTTACCCAAACTTCTTGCATTTGAATATTATAATTCATTTATAATACTGTTTAACATTATAAATCATTATCTAATACTCCTTTCATATTTTTTTGCTAACCAAGTTTCCTGAGATTTTGTTTAAATTTCAGAGATCTGGAGTTAGGGGCAATGAGGTGTTGGGTTTGGATAGATTGCTGGGTCTGGAATCAGGAAAACCTGAGTTCAAATTTAGCCTCAGACACTTACTAGCTTTGTGACTGTCAGCAAGTAATTTAACTTCTGTTTGTCTCAGTTGTCTCAGTTGTCAAATTGAGATTATAACAGCACCTAACTCACAGGATTGTTGGGAGGATGAAATGAGATAGTACTTGTAAAGTACTTGGCACATAGGCTCTCCGTAATAGTTGTTGTCAGCAAGAGGTAGATACTTTAATCAAGGGCCTTTATTATTCTGAACGCTTAAATTGGATTAGATGATGAATATAAAAGTATGTTGGCAGGTAGCTTAGGATCAATGTAAAAAAAGTTTTCTTGTAAGTTAATAAATTAAATTCACTTTGAAGATTCAAGATGTTCTTTCTTTCACTTGATAGAACTGCCAACTGATGAGAGCTATGATTAATTTTGAAAATCTTCCTTTAGCATGTACCTCTTTAAAAAAAAAATCCTGAACCAGCTAAAAATAGATTTTAACCCACCCTGAGAAGAAACTTCATCTCAAGCAGGCAAACCATATTCACAAACTCTTTGGGCATCAGGGTGGAGTCATACTTTAAAGAAAGAGTGTTCTGAAGTTTCAAGGTGAGCCTGCTTTTTAGAGGTGGAAAATCTTTTTTCATTGCTGATTATTGTCACTGAAGTTGCTCTCAGGGCTTATATTAGACTGAACTTTGAAAATACAAGTGCATCTAGCTATTGTGATTACTGCTTGAATAAGGAAAATTTTTCTAATGACAGTCTGACCTTTTGGTGGATTTAATAACATTTGATTTATGGGGATTTGTGTGTAGAGAGGAAGAAAGTACAAACATTTTCACAGTTGAATGGATTGTCCTCAGTAGACCAAGGCTTTACAGAAAAGGAGCCCAATGCTAGTTAAGAATTTGGATGACCTTTCAGTTCTGGTTCTAGTCTTGTATGAAGGAAATGCTTAGGTTGCGTTTGTCCTTCGTTCTTGAAGAGTACCATGACATCAAGATGACGTGACTTGCAGTTGACTTTGATTTGAGGGAGGGAGGGCTGTGCAGGGTCACCAGCCTCACTTTCTTCTCCTGAGCCTCTGTGGCCAGTAGCCTGTAATTCATCAGGATGACTGGAGATGGCCCAGGATGCAGTGGGAGACCCTGGCCCTTTCAGGCTAAGGTCTTAACACATTCTCACTTTGAGATATATGCATTTAATGAATAGGCTTCTTAAAAAAAAAAAAATCAAACTGGGAGGGGAAGACCATCAAGGTTGCTGGGTAAAAGAGAAACAATTACTTTTTAGTAATTACATTAGCTCTGTGCTAGGTGGGTGGGGAACTGTTGTCCAGTCTATGAGCTCCAGAGCGAATTGGGTTTAAGGCTTGATCTTAGAGCAAGAAATGTAGCCAGTAAACCCAAAAGAAGAAAGGCAGCTTTTGGCCATGGAGTGTACCTTCACCTTGGTAGAACATCAGAGGAAAGTACAGGGCATGATAGCTTCAGGCTTGATGGAGCCCCTGCAGCATTTCACTCTTAGACTTTGTCTGTATCAATAGTCCTATAACAAAATCATTTCAGAATAAATGGGCATTCTGCTTCCCTTTTGAATGGCTTCTCAAGGTTGTGTTTCTCTTCATGTAAATGTGCTAAGAATAGGGCACTGTAGCGGCTCTGCTTCCTGAAGTGGGTTAGCACCAGGGCATGGAGCAGAGGCATGGAAGAAGTCTTCCATTAGCTTCCAGAGTTATTGGGCTGTCACTGGAAGCATAACTTTGTGTCTCCTGGAACAATGAGTTAAAAAAGTAGTTTGGTTGTCCTGAGAATAAAAGTGTGATTTAGACAAGGATTGCTCAAAGGCTGTTATACAGATGTCTCAATTTGGGAGGAAATATTCTCAAGATGAGTTGAAAATAATAAGATGATTGAGAGTAGTTTATGTATTCAGATTGACCTCGTTTGATCAGGTACAGAAATTATATAGAACTTCAGTTTTTTTTAACTGCTCCCCTGCTGCAGGTCTTTTATTGCCTCTCATCCACCCTATTCCAGTTGCTTTCTGGCTAGTCTCCTTGCCATCCACCCTTTATTTAGCTCTTACAGTGATCTTCCTAAAGCTCTGATCTTGGTATTTTACCCTACTCCCTCTGCTACTCCTCTAACTCAGTGAACTCTATTCCCTGTCACCTCCAGGATCAAATAGAAAATGCTTCTTTTGGCTTTTAAGCTCTTCATAAGCTCATCCCTTCCATCCACCTTATCGGTGTTCTTATATTTGACATACCTCCATGTAATGAAGCCTCCTTGCTTTCTAAATACATAAATTACTCCATTTCATGACTCTGTAAAAGTTGACTAACTGTCCCTCATGCCTGGAATCTTCTCCCTCTTCACCTCAATTTCCTGGTTTCTTTGTAAACTCAGCTCAAATCTCATCTTTTGCAAGATGCCTTTCCCTGTCCTCTTCAATGTAAATGCCTTCCCTCTGCTGATTATCACCACTCTATCCTGTCTGTACCTTGCTTCCATGTTGTCTTCTCCATTATATTGCTGCTTCCCCAAAAGAATGAAAAAAAAATTTTTTTTTTGGTCTTTCTATGCATTCCCAGCACTTATCATGGTGCCTGGTGCATCATAATCATTTAATAAATGTTTGTTTTCTTGACTTGACTCACCAAATAGTTATGCCGGAAAGAGTCTCTGAGAAAAACTTCCAGGAACCCATTTCAGAATCACTTCGCATAAGAAGTAACTGTTTTGAAACTCATAGTGCTATTGCCTCAGTCTTCCCACTTAAAGAATGACCAAGCCATAAGTTCATACATTTAGAGCTTGAAGACTCCTTAGGGAATATCTACTTGAATCCCCTTATTTTTGTGTAAGTCAGCAGATGTGGAGTGGTGAAATGACTGGCCCTACCTGCTACACAGGTAGTAAGCAGCAGAGCTAGAGCTCAGCCCATATAACCCTACGTAGAACAAGGCTCCAGAACCGTTTGTCTTCTGTCACCCCGTTCCATGCTTGTCTGCATGACTTTTTGTGGGATACTTTGGGGAGTGGAGCGCCTAAGGTGTAGAAGCCTAGTCTCTTCCTTGTCTTATTTTCCATGCTTGACATTTAAGATTTCTGTTGTACTGTGTAACGTCGTGTTGTGCTTACTGTCTGTTAGTTTGCTCCTTGCTATTTCTTTGGTGAGAAAAAACGATAATTTGTGTCAGCTGGCCCAAGTTCTGAAGTAGGTGTGTAGTAGGAGCAATCATGGATATTCACTGTTTGAGATTTTTAATATGCTAGACGTCTATAGCTATATGCGATATGAAAATTAACAGTCCCCTAAGACTTGAAAATGAAGATGAGCTGGTAATGTAGTAAGGGTGAGGGAGAAGTCTTGTCCAAGTAACTGTTATGTGAAGGGAACTTGGGAGGAAGTTAAGAGGATTTCCGGCACATTGGGTGTTACCACAAGGTGAAATTATGAAAAAACATGAAGAAGAGTTAGACAAGTTTAGCAGGTTGTAGTCTGCAACCATTAGAATGTTTTTCATTTTTTGTATTTGTCCCTCCAGTACTAAATACCAGACTACCAGACCTGGTGTAGAGCAGGTTCTTAATAAAGGCTTGTGGATTGATTGCATAGCTGGAAGGAACATCTAAATTAATGAAATCATAAATCCATTTGAATAGAGGAGAATATCTTCCTTGAAAGCAGTACTATATCAAAATCAATATGAAAATCATTGCCTTATTTCAGGAATGAAGAAAAATGGGCCTATATGTTATACAACTGAGGGGAAAATAAACTGACTCATTTAAACAATCTGTTGAGGCCTCCAGATGGGAAATGGATGAAACAAAAGACATCTAATTGAAACATCAACATTTTCTAAGTCATTTTACCAGATGTGAATCATTTGCAACCTTGAGATCAAAAGAGCTCAGCAAACATTTGAACCCACCAAGCTACCTTCTCCTGAACTTCTCTAAAAAGGTACCCTTTGCTCTTGGGACCCCATTTAAGGAAATCACTCTGACCAACCATCTCTTCATTTTCTACCAGGCTTCACTCTTAAAGTTTTTAGTTTTGAACTTTACCAAACTACTGTTTTTCCCTCTACAGTTCCCACACCTCCAGACCAGCTTCATTTTCCTTTTCTACATCATCTTTCTCATTACTTACATTTTTGATTCAGAGGTTAGCCAAGGGTTTAGCACTTAATAGGCACTTCATTGTAACCGACTGATCTTTTTTTTTTCCTGAGAGCTATAACTTTCAAGATCAACACGAGTTTAGGATATAAAGTCTTATGGTAGAATATCAGAAGCGATTCAGAACACCTTATCTCACAAAGTAGTGAAAAGCCTATTAAAAACACTGGAAAGCGTAGGAATGAATGGAGCCTATTTTAAAGTGATAAGTAGCAACTACCTTATACCAGGGGCAAGAAATATCTGTAAAGTGCATCCACTTTACTTAAACGCAGGATGTTCTAGCACCACCCCTATTAACTCAGTATTGTACTAGAATTGCTAGCTATAGCAATAAGAGTAGAAAAAATAATTGAAGGAAGAAAAATAGACAATAAGGAAAGAAAACTATCACTTTGCAGATGATATTATGATGTTCTTAGAAAACTTTAGAGAAGTAACTAAAAAACTAGTTGAAACAATTAACTTTAGCAAAGTTGTAGGATATAAAATAAACCCACACAATTCTTCAGCATTTCTATATATTACCAACAGAACCTAACAGGAAGAAATAGAAAGAGAAATTCTATTTAAAATAACTGCATACAGAATAAAATACTTAGGAACCTACCTGCCAAGACACACAGGAACTATAGGGACAGAATTACAAAACACTTCTCACATAAAAACAGATCTAAAGAGTCAGAAAAATAATAATTGTTTATTGGTAAGCTAAGCCAATAAAACAATAGCAAAAATAACAATAATACCTAAATTGATTTATTTTGTCAATACCATACTAAGCAAATGATTAAAGGAGTATTTTATAGAACTAGAAAAAAGTAATAAAATTTATCTGGAGGAACAAGAGTTCAAGAATATCAAAGAAACCAGCGGAAAAAAGTGAAGGAAGGTAGCCTAGAATCAGCAGATTTCAAACTACATTACAAAGCAATAATCATCAAAACAGTCTAGCATTGACTATAGAATAGATTGCTTGATCAGTACACTAGGTTAGGTATACAATATACAAAAGTAAATGAACATAGCAACCTGCTATCAGTGTAAACAAAAAAAAAACTGTTAAAGAAACTGGAAAGCACTCTGGCAGAAACCAGGCATATGTGAATATGTCACACCATATTCATGGGTACATGATGTAGATATCAGGGGTGCTATCATAGGAAAATTGAGGGAATATGGAAAAATTACTTGTCAGATCTATGGAGAAAGGGAGATGTGGATAAGGGAAGAGTTTGTGATGAAAGAGAGAAAACGATAGGAAGTAAAACAATATTTTTATTACATGCAATCAAAAAAGGTTTTGCACAAATGAAATTAATGCAACCAAAATTAGGAGAGAAGCAAGAAACCAGGGGAAAATTATATGAAAGGCCTCATTTTTCTCAGATATTTAGAGAACAGACCCCAATTTATAAAAAAATAAATTTCTCAGTTGATTCCCCAGTTAATAAATGGTCCAAGAATACGAATAGGAAATTTCCAAATGAAGACATCAGAGTCATATGAATAAATGCTCTAAATAAGTTACCGAGGGGGGGCGGAGTCAAGATGGCGGAGTAGAAAGACGCATGTATGGGAGCTTCGAACCCACAGCCCATATATTTAATGTAAGAAGAGTTCCCCATAAGTTCTGGATCACTGCAGGGTGTGCAGAAACATAGTGGAAGAGATTTCCATTCCAGAGAGCCCTGGAGAGCCGTCCCCAGGGTCCGTCGCGCCCCAGAAAGCAGGCCCCACCCCAGCACTGCCCTGGCCATGGCCCCAGAGAAGCTGATCCGAGCAGGCTTCAGGGACGGAACCTCTGGCGGCCTGGAAGTTCCCTCCGCCCACAGAAGCTACAGGTCAGTGAGAGAGATGGCTGGGCCGACCGAGAGGGGGAGCAGGGTATCTCCGTGGCTCAGGCCCCCTCGGGAGGAAGCGACGGAGGCAGAGACAGGGGCAGGAAGCGGCGGGGGTGGCGGCGGAGGCAGCGGTGCGGCTGCGGCCCGGGACTCCCCCAGCAGCAGGCAGGATCTTCATTACTGAAAGTCTCTGCATAAACCACCTGAAGGCGCTGAGCCTGGGAGACAGCCCTGCCCCACCCCGCTCCATTTCTGAAGGTCTCTGCATAAAGCCCCTGAGGGAACTGAGCCTGGGAGGCAGCCCTGCCCCCACCCCAGCACCAGAACTAAAGCTCACATTGAATAGCAGCCGCGCCTGCCGCAGAAAGCCCATTTGAATCTCAGACCCCAAGCACTAGATGGGCAGATCTAGGCGGGGGTGGATAGGAATCTCAGAAGTCAAGTAACTGGCTGGGAAAATGCCTAGAAAAGGGAAGAAAAATAAGACTATAGAGAGTTTTTTTGAACAGATGCAAATGATCCTGACTTTCGGATCTGACGATGACGAGGACATATTCTTGCCGTCAGGGAAAGACGAGGGCGGGGCCTTGGTACCCCAGACATCCCAGGGGGATGTCGGGTGGGCTCAGGCCTTGGAAGAGCTTAAAAAGGATTTTGAAAAGCAAATTAGACAGGTGGAGGTAAAACTGGGAAGAGAAATGAGAGAGATGCAAGAAAAGTATGGAAAACGGGTCAATACCTTGGTAAAGGAGACCCAAAAAAATGCTGAGGAAAATAACACCTTGAAAAATAGGCTCACTCAATTGGCAAAAGAGGTTCAAAAAGCCAATGAGGAGAAGAATGCTTTCAAAAGCAGAATGAGCCAAATGGAAAAAGAGGTTCAAAAGCTCACTGAATTTAATAGTTCTCTCAAAATTAGAATGGAACAGATGGAGTCTAATGACTTTCTGAGAAACCAAGAAATCATAAAACAACACCCAAAAAATGAAAAAATGGAAGAGAATGTGAAATATCTCATGGGAAAAACAACTGACCTGGAAAATAGAACCAGGAGAGACAATTTAAAAATTATGGGACTACCTGAAAGTCATGATCAAAAAAAGAGCCTAGATATCATCTTCCATGAAATTATCGAGGAAAGCTGCCCTGACATTCTAGAACCAGAGGGCAAAATAAGTATTGAAAGAATCCATCGCTCACCACCTGAAAGAGATCCAAAAAGAGAAACTCCTAGGAACATTGTGGCCAAATTCCAGAACTCTCAGCTCAAAGAGAAAATCTTGCAAGCAGCTAGAAAGAAACAATTCCAGTACTGTGGAAATACAATCAGGATAACTCAAGATCTAGTAGCTTCTACATTAAGGGATCGAAGGGCGTGGAATAGGATATTCCAGAAGTCAAAGGAACTAGGACTCAAACCAAGAATCACCTACCCAGCTAAATTGAGTATAATACTTCAGGGGAAAATATGGTCTTTCAATGAAACAAAGGACTTTCAATCATTCTTGATGAAAAGACCAGAGCTGCAAAGAAAATTTGACTTTCAAACACAAGAATGAGAAGAAGCATGAAAAAGGAAACAGCAAAGAGAAGTCTTAAGGGACTTACCAGAAGTGAACTGTTCACATTCCTACAGGGAAAGACAATATTTGTAACTCTTAAAACTTTTCAGTATCTGGGTAGTTGGTGGGACCACACACACACATGTACACGCGTGCACGAACACACACATGCACGCACATACAGAGACAGAGAGCACAGAGTGAATTGAATAGGATGGGACCATATCTTAAAAGAAATTAAGGTAAATGGTGAAAGAGAAATGTAGTGGGAGGAAAGAGGGTGAAATGGAATGGGGTGAATTATCTCTCATTCAAGAGGCAAGCAGGAGACTTTTTAGTGGAGGGAAAAAGAGGAGAGCTGAGAAAAAAAAAAAAAGAGGTTTACCCTCATCCCATTCGACTAAAGGAAGGAATAAAATGCACACTCATTTTGGTATGAAAACCTATCTTACAGTATAGGAAAGTGGGGGAGAAGGAGATAAGCAAGGGGGGGAGATGGAAGGGAGGGCAATGGGAGGAGGGAGCAATTTGAATTCAATACTTGGGGAGGGACAGGATCACAAGACAGAAGAGAAACAATGAGGGGCAGGTTAGGAGGGATGGTAATCCAGTTAGTCTTACACAACACGACTATCAGGGAAGTCATTTGCAAAACTACACAGATATGGCCTATATTGAATTGCCTGCCTTCCCAAAGGGAATGGGTGGGGAGGGAGGGATGGGGAGAATTTGGAACTCAAAGTTTTAGGAACAATTGTTTAGTATTGTTGTTGCAACTAGGAAAGAAGACATACAGTTAATGAGGAATAGAAAGTCATCTGGTCCTACAGGAGAAAAGAGAAGATAGAGACAAGGGAAGGGAGGGATGACAGAAGAGAGGACAGATTGGAGATAGTGAAAATTAGATTGCTTGGGGTATTGGGGTGGGGGGGAGGGGATAAAAGGGGAGAAAATTTGGAACCCAAAAATTTGTGAAAATGAATGTAAAAAGTTAAATAAATAAATAAATTTTTAAAAATTAAAAAAAAAAATACATTACCGAGGATTGAAATGCAAATTGAAACAATTCTAAGATACTACCTCATACCTGTAAGATTGGCTAACATGACATGTAAGGAAAATGACAAATGCTGGAGGGGATGTGAAAAAACTGGGATACTCATGCACTGTTGGTGGAGTTGTAAACTAATCTCATGATTCTGGATAACAATTTGGAACTATACCCAAATGGCTATAAAACTGTGCATGTTCTTTGACTCAGTAGTACCACTACTAGGTCTTTATCCCAAAGAGATCACTTTTTGTGGTGGCAAAGAATTGGAAACCGAGAGAGTGCTCATAAATTGGGGAAGGACTGAACAAGTTGTGGTATATGATGGTGATGGATCAGAATAGAATAGATTTTATCATGTTAGAGGAAATGACAGTCAGGATGATTTAAGAAAAACCTGAGAAACTTATATGAACTCATACACGTGAAGTAAGCAGAAGCAGGAGAATATTGTACACTGTAATAGCAGTATTTTAAGGATGATTAACTGTGAAAGACTTAGCTACTCTAATCAAAACAATAATCCAAGAGAGTTTCAAAGTGCCCATGCTGAAAAGTGCTATTCTAGAGAGAGAAATAATGAATTCTGACTGCAGGTTAACGCATTTGTTATTTACTTGATTTGTTTTTCCTCCTTCCCTCCCTCCCTCCCTTTCTTCCTTGCATTCTTTCTTTCATCTGTATTCTTTTGCAACACAGTTAATATGGAAATATATTTTGCATGATTTCACATATATAATTGCCATGACAGTTCTTGCCTTCTCAAAGAAGGGGGAGAAATGGAGGGAGGAAGAAAATTTGGAACTCAAAATTCAAAAAAAATATTTAAAAATTTGCATGTTATTGAGAAATAGAGCAATAAAATATATTTAAAACCAAAGCAATGTTTCATATGTTATGTGTTTAAAATATGTGTGAAATTGAATTGATTCTTTAAAAAAAAGGAAAGAGGTAATGACTAAATAAGAGAAAAAAATAGCAGCAAAATTGACCATTTAATTGAATCAATCTGGAAATATATGCAGTGTTGTAGAAGTACTTGGAAGAGAGTAAGACGGATGAAGACTGGAAATATAGGCGGGTACTAGGTTATGAAAGCTTGAAAAGTCTAACAGAATTTTACCATTGTTCCTAGGGGGAGCTGATCCAATAGTACGTGACGTGGTCAGATCTGTACGTTAGGAAGGTCACATGGAGAGCTAAGTGGAGAAAGATTAAAGTGAGGAGACAGTTTACAAAAGTTAACCTGCTAGAAAACTATTGCAGTATTTCAGGTGTGAAGTGGTAAAGGCCTGCACCATGGTGTCCGCAGTGTTAGATAAGAGGAGGGGGTATGTTTGAGAGATGTTAAGAGGATAGAATCATCTAAAAGACTTGGAACCAGATTGAAAAGGAGGGTTCCTAAAGAGGGAGGCTTCAAGAATGTCATCTAACTTCTGAGCCTAGGTGTTAGAGGGTGGTGATTGTGGAGGAGGAGTTAAATGTCAATTTGATTTTAGTGTTGGTGTGAATATGGTTTTAATTTCATCAGAATTTTTATCAGAATTTTTACTTTTCAGATCCTTAAACCTTGCTTTCATCTGTTTTTGTTTAATTTTGCTGAGGATCTGATCTTGTGATTATCTGTACATTCCAAAGTGGGGTGGGGGTGGGAGTGGGTGGGAGACTTTCAAAGTAGTTCCAATTTATATCCAGATCTTCCAACCATGAAAGTATTTATTTAGCACTTAATAGCATTTCCATAGTTGGGCTTAATTTTACCATTTTACAAATAGACCTTTCTCAAAACAGCATTCTATAAAATGGCAACAAGTATAAACTTCAATTTTAGTCTTGACTTCTCTGTACTTTGATGCTTTAATCAGAATCCTGATCTTGAAAAATAAGCAGTCTTTTCAACCCTGTCTTTGTACCATGACCCTTTCTCCTCCCCAGACATGAGGAGAAACATACTGTCAACGAACATCCATCTCATCTTAGTTTTTTGAACTCTGGTACCCCTGTTTATCTGCCTTCTTGTTATCTCCTCAGTAGGTTCAAGCCTTCAGACCTTCTCTTGGTTCATCTCCCTTAATTTTGTTTGTCTCAACTGCCTCAGTTTCTTCCAGCACAGTGACTGATGGAGCAGATAGTACCACTTTTCTTTAGTTCCTCTGATTTGAGGGACCTTTTAACTGCTATCCCTGTCTTTCTTTGTGCCCTTCCCTCTCCGTACCATAACATCGATAACTTCTATTTTGACAACCCTAGTAGAGGAGATGCTGCCTTGGAGGGTTTATGTAACCCTATTTATCTGACTTCAAAGCATGATTTTTTTGTGTGTGTCATCCAAGAAAATATTACATATAATAAAGAACCTTTCAATTTGGGGCCTTGTTCTTTTTATAAACATGATTTTTCCAGTCAGTAAAAATCTGACTTCTCCCCCTCCTTAACCCCCAAGTTGAGAACAAAAATAAAACCTCATTAGATACTGCATAATTTATCGAAACAAATTTCTGCATTGATGATGTCAAAAATATCTTTCATTGTGTATTCTGAGTCTTTTTTCTCTCTACCAAAAGGTGGGTGGCATATTTCTTCATTAGTTCTCAGGAATCATAATTGGTCATTACATTGATCTCAGTTCTGAATCTTTTCAGTTGTTTGCCTTTACCATATTGTTCTCATTGTAGTAATTGTTCTCCTATTTACTTTACATCTGTCCATATGTCTTCCCTAATATCTCTAAAACCACCCATGTGATAATTTCTTGCAGCGTAATAGTATTTCATCACATTTACTACAATAAGATGTTTAGCTGTTCTCTAATTTATGAATACTCCCTCAGATTCCCATTCTTTGCCACCTCAAAAACAGGTAGAATTATTTTGTACATTCTTAGAGATTGTTTTGCTTGGATGTATTTCTTTTTTAATATAGTCTTCCTCTAATTCCCCCTTTTCTCTTCACCTCTTTTCCTCTTATTTTCCTGTTAAGTGAAATGTATTTCTATGCCCAATGTGTGTGTGTGTGTGTGTGTGTGTGTGTGTGTGTGTATGCGCATGCATATATCCTTCAGTCCTTTGGCCAGTTGAGATGAGAGTAAGATTCAGATGTCAGCTGCTCCCCTCTCTGCTTTGTGAAATAAATTTTCCTAACCTTTCTTTCCCTTCCCACCTTCCTCCCCTGCCTATTCTCTTTTTTCATTGTTTTTTTTTATTTTCAGTGTTCCACAATCACTTCCATATAACCTAGAGATTTTTTTCCCCTCCCTCCTTCTCCTTCCCCACTTCCTCCCCTCTCCCTCCCCGACACAGCATACAATTCTATTTAGGTTCTACACATACATTCCTACTAATACACCCTCACCTAAGTCATGTTGCATAGAAGAATTAAAA
Organism: Bettongia penicillata ogilbyi; assembly: GCA_023548195.1. Lineage (NCBI taxonomy): Eukaryota > Metazoa > Chordata > Mammalia > Diprotodontia > Potoroidae > Bettongia > Bettongia penicillata. The sequence goes on from JAJHZJ010000100.1 coordinate 3,237,708, forward strand.
TGAATGGGAGAAATGATAAAACAAACCAAAATGTAATATAAAAGAAAATGATCTGCTGCATTCTGTGATTAAATTCCATAGTTCTTTCCCTGGATATGGAAGGCATTTTGCCTTAAACGACCATTGGGAATTTTTTTAAGTCCTTACATTGCAATGAAGTTCTGAGTCTACCAGAAGAAGTCCTCACACACTGTGGTCGTTGCTGTGTACAAAATTCTCCTCGTTCTGTTCCTTTCACTCAGCATCAGATCATATAAGTCTTTCCAGGCCTCTGAAGTCCTCCTGCTCATCATTTCTTATCTCACAGTAGTATTCCATTACATTCACATAACACAATTTATTCAGCCATTCCCCAATTGATGGGTATCCCCTTGATTTCCAGTTCTTGGCCACCACAAAGTGTGCTGCTATAAATATTTTTGTACATGTGGGACTCTTTCCCATTTCTATGATCTCTTGGGGATACAGTCCTAGAAAGGATATTACTGGGTGAAAGGGCATGCACATTTTTGTAGCCCTTTGGGCATAGTTCCAAATTCTCTCTGGAATCGTTGGATGAGCTCACAGCTCCACCAACAATGAATTAGTGTGTTCAACTCTCCCACATCCTCTCCAACATTTAACATCTTCTTGTTTTGTCATGTTTGCCAATCTAATCCGTGTGATATCTCAGAGTTGTTTTGATTTGCATCTCTCTAATCAATAGTGATTTAGAGCATTTTTTCATATGATTATAGACAGCTTTAATTTCTTCCTCTGAAAACTGCCTGTTCATATCCTTTGACCATTTATCAATTGGGGAATGACTTGTATTCTTATATATTTATCTCAGTTCTCTATATATTTTAGAAATGAGGCCTTTGAATACACACACACACACACACACACACACACATTGGGCATAGTTGCAAAAATTCTTTCCCAGTTGCCTATTCTCTTCTTTATGTCCTGTATTATTCTTCTACTTTCTTTCCATTCTGCCAGGCCTTGTCTGGTCTCCCTTTATGAGCTCTGATGAATATGTTCTAATTTTCAGGGAGTCACTTGCTTGGGCAAGGTTTTGTACTTCTTGTATCCAAATGTTCATTCCCTTTCCAATTCTTTATTCTATAGTTCTCGTTTTCAATTTTTCCTCTCCAAAATACGTTTTTCACTCTTTTTTTAAACTTTTGCTTACTTTCTTCTCATTCTAATTAAATGTGTGCTTAAGTCCTCCCTCCCTCCCTCCCTCCCTCCCTCCCTCCTTCCCTCCCTCCCTTCCTTCCTTCCTTCCTTCCTTCCTTCCTTCCTTCCTTCCTTCCTTCCTTCCTTCCTTCCTTCCTTCCTTCCTTCCTTCCTTCCTTCCTTCCTTCCTTCCTTCCTTCCTTCCTTCCTTCCTTCCTTCCTTCCTTCCCATCTTGAACATCATTGTCACAAAATGACTCTTTATGATGGAATTCTTTTTTTTGTTGTCCTTTTTTACTTTCTGATTTGGAACTTGATATTAGAGCCTGGCTCTTCAGTCCTTTGGAGGCAGCATCCTGTTATTGAGTGTTACGTTATTTCAGAATCTTAGGAAGCAGACTGGGCACTTACAGAGTGTTTTATTGATTCCAAAGTATTCTGAACTAGGGAAAAGTCTATCTTCATCCCTCTTCCCCGCTTTGAGCTGTGCAAGTCTTGACCTGCAGTTGCATCTGAGCAGTAGTAGAATGCTGTTGGACTCAGACCTTATCTGGCAGCTGAGAAAGCTCTGCTGGTGCAGAGTGACAGAACCAAAGGCTTCCCTTTGCCCTGATATTCCTGTTTTGGTTATTACATCTGTGTTTCAGATTGGGTTAGAAGCTGGACCTGAGATTGCGTTCTATTCCTGTTGTTGGAGCCAAACTATTGCTGTTTGCTTTGAATTTACTCCCTTCTTGGTACACTGGCACCCCAGGGCACAGGCCCTTCACATTCTACCCTCTATGGCCTGTCGTTTATTGAGTGCCAACACTGCTGGTTGGCCTTGGTTCTGTACCCTGTTCACTGGACTGAGTCCTTGACTTAATACTTGCACAATCTCCCCCTGCTTCCCAGAGTGCCCTGTCGGCATTGCATACCTGGCAAGACATTATCCCTTGTGTCTTCCAGCCTCTCAGTGTGTCTCCCGATGCCTTCCTGGGCCAGACTAAGGAGTCATTGTGACATTTTCTGCATTTTTACCTTTAGGATTCAGTTTGCATCATTTTCTATTTAGTATTTTATTTCTTTTCATTTACATGCAAAACCCCTTTTTAACATTGTTTTAGAAACTTTGAGTTACAAATTCTCTCTCTTCCTCCCTCCTTCCCCTTCCCCAATTGGATAAAGATTCTACTTATGTAGTCAGTTTTATATCATTTTCTAGATCTCTCCGGACAAGTTTGTTTAGTGGGGAAGGAATGCAGTGTACTTCTTCCTGTTCCTCTGCCATCTTGTCTCTTCCCTGGAGCCTCATTTTGAGAAACAAGTTGTGTCTCAGAATTTTCTCTTATATAGGCAACAGTGCAACCTCCAGGCAGTATCAAAAATTAGTTACAACGTTCCTGGTAGGAAATACTTTTCGTTACATTATCCATAAATTGGGCTTTGTTTCCTCTTTGTCTTTCAATCCATTTTATTCATATACTTAATGCCTGACTTGGGACTTTTTTTTTAATAAAATGATTTTGCTTGTGTAATTTTTGCTACAGAAGGTAGCAGTGAAAGGTGTTACAAACTTGTGGAAGAACCGACTTGCCTCATGACACTATCATTGCCCTGGGAATGTAGTGGAATCTGTTGATGCTGGTGGGGCTAAGTCTCAGACAAGTCTTGTTTGTATTGGTATCAGCATCTTTCCCATTGTCCTTATTGTCAAAGACACTTCAGGTAGGCTGGTCAGAAGTAAAGTGGAGAAGTGTTCACTGGATAAATTGTTGAGTGCACTAACCTTTTACATTATTCTTCTAGATTATAGATATACAACCCCATTTTAAAAAAAATTAGGAATCTAAGACACATATAAATAAGATAAACTGCCTAAATCAGAGCCAATGTTTTTCTACCTTTTATTCAGTTTCATCTACCCTCACCCTTCCATATTCCTGTTAAATTTCTAATTAACTTAAAATTCAAGAGTTTCTCAGTTCACTGAACCTGTTACAATATTTCCTTTCATTTCTTCTCATTTCATCCTTGTGTGAAATGACAGGCAGATGAGCCAGTAAACCTCTTCTACTTTACCCCTTACTAGATGTGAAAACGTAAATAAAGCTCCCAAAAGGAATTAACATTCATCACTAATTAACATTTCTTGACTTTTATGCCTTTCCCTGATGGTAAGCATTGTTCTTCCTCATCTGAAAGGATGGGAGGAGATATCTGTTCACTAAGAAAGTAACCTTCTATGGTCTTATTTTCTTTCCCTTTTTTGGGCATTTGGGTCCTTTGTCAAGAGTAGGCTATACTCTGGGAATCTGTAAAATCCCAGTTCGTCCAAGGTGGCACAATCAGGTGTGTAGACTGGTCTGGGAACAGGGAGAGATTTTTGTCCCCAGAATCTTAGCACAGTTTCCTCTCCATAGCCACCTGGCATCCAGTTCCACCAAGCCAGCACTGGGGGTGGGGGTAGAATTCAGTCAAGCTTTGGGGGCAGGGCTGCCATTCAGTGCCAGACAATGACTAGCTCCCTCAGGGCATCTATACAGGGCCGAGGTAATAATTAGCTCCTTGGTGCCCCCAGGGGTTTTACAATCCAACAATGGATGCAGGCTGCTTTGGGGGCTGAGGTCAGAACCTCAGCTGCCTGATATGGCCTCTGCAGCCGCTGCCTGAGACCAGAGATATGGGAAGGTCCTTCTCCCTTCCCAACCAGCTGAAAAAACCCAGTAACTGACCTTTAGCGCCTGTGGGTTGAGGGATCTCCAAACCTGCTGCTGCTGGGACTGGAAATTTTGACCCTGAGGGCTGTTCCCCAGCCAGGGCTGTTCCCGAGCCTGCGCTGTGGCCAAGGCTGGACTGGGCTCCGCTCCATGTCCTGTGCAGCAGACTTTTCCTGTGGGCCTTTCAGGTCACCCTAGGCTGGAAATCTCCTCCACTCTGTTGTTCTTCACTTCTGCTGCTCCAAAATTTGTTGAGAGTCCCTCTCTATAGGTATTTTATGGGCTGTGTGGGGAGAGCCTGTCTTTGTGTGTCTTTCTACTCCACCATCTTGGCTCTGCCCCTAATTAACATTTCTTTTAAAGAAAAAGGGAGTTTTATTTTCTCCTAGCTTATATTATGGTCCTTTTTTAAAATCTATTTTCTTTGCTTCCTTGTGTTGGGAACATTTTCATTGGTCTTTCCACTGATGTTTCACTTATATTCCATGTATGAACTCCCATCAAATACTTAATATAGGTTTCGTAGAACAACTCTTTCCTAACAGTACCTGGGTTGACAAGCTGGTAGAACCGTGGGAGGAGTGTGGAATATACCATTTGTCTATATATCTTTTTTTACTCAAATTGATTATAAAGGGCTTTACCAAGTTCATACCTGGTTCATTTCTTTATTTTGCCTTCTTTTCACTCCCTTTTCTTTCCTGCTTTTACTCTGTCTGCATGTATCTGTCCGTTTTACTCTGCCTGAAGCTAGTCCATTAGTGGAATAATGCTGCTATTCTGATTGTCACCAGCACATTCTCTTTATTTCATATTTTGTCTGTGGAGGCCATCTTTTTAGTTTTTAGCTTTAAAAGAACTGGTCTTCTTAATCATCTCTTTGAAGAATGGGGGAAAATTTTCTAACTTCCCAAACCCCCATGCAGACATTTGACGAAAGAATAAATGTTTCAGTCTCTATGTTAATTTTCTGTCTTTTAGTGGATTGTGAGGATGCTACCCCAAAATCTCTTGTGATGACACTGATTTTTAATGGTGCACCAGAAAAGCATTGATACTGATGAATTGCATAATACTGGTGAAAAGGGAAAATGTACTCTATTCACTGTGCCACCTAGCTGCCCCAATACTGTACAAGCTTTTTTATCAATTTTGTAATATTTTATTTTAAGAATTTTCATCCTTGTTCGTTAGAGATATTGATCTCTAGTTTCCTTTCTCTGTTTTGATTGTTTCTGATGAGGAATCAAAAATTATATTTATATCATAGAAAGAATTTGATAGGGCCCCTACCTTCTTTTGCCCGAAATATATTTAGTATTGGAATGAATTGGTCTTTGATTGTTTGATTTAATTTTCTTCTAAATCTGTCTGGTCTTGTCATCAAAATATTTTGTCATTTGAAACATCATGTTGGATTTGTTCACTTTCTTTTTCTAAGAGTAGGTCATTTACATTCTCTTATTTTTTTCCTCTTCACATTTCATATATTTCTAAATGATGTTCATATCATTTAGTTGATTTTATTGGCAGATATTTGCTAACAAAGGTTCTAGTTATTGTTTCTAATTTGTCTTTCTTCCTTTTCATTTTTGATATTGCTAAATTAGTATTCCTTCCCCCCCAGTCAAATCAGCTCATGTTTTTGAACTTAGAGTTTTTATAAGGTGTTGTTATTATTGTTATCTCCTTTCATATTAGTTAACCTTCAGTTTTCAGAATGTCTGTTTTTGTGACTAACTGAGGTTTTTAGATTTGTTGGTTTCCAGTGTTTTTATCAGTTAGTTATATGTTCAACTTATCGACCTGTTCTTTTTTTGATTACAGTGTTTAGTGGTGTATATTTTTCCATAGGTACTGTTTGACTACATTCCAAAAGATTTGAAATGTTGTCTCATTGTCATAGTCTTTAGTGAAATTATCTGTAGATATAATTTATTCTGTGATACCTTTTCCCTAGTTTTTCAGGATTTGTTTATTTATTCAATTAATTTTTATTCTACAGTGGCCCTGTATTTTTATTGCATTTCCATCAATTAAAGATACATTTAGTATTTCTGCTTTACCTCATATATTTTTGAAGTTTTTATACCTTAATATATGCTCAGTATTGCAGTATTTATAATTGTGGTATTTGTGCAAGCACCACAGCTGAGCAGTAAGTAACCTCCAGAGATCTATCAGATCTAAATTTTCAAAATTTCTTGTTGGGGGGAGGGGCAGAATCAAGATGGTGGAGTAGAAAGATGCGTATACTCTAGCTCTTCCCCCACCGCCCATAAAATACCTGTAAAAAATGACTCTCCACAAATTCTAGAGCAGCAGAAGCCACAGAGCGAGGGAATGAAAGAGATTTCCAGCCAAAGGTAACCTGGAAGGTTGACAGGAAAAGTCTGTCCTCTGGAATGCTGAGTGGAGCTCAACCCTGGCCATGTGGCACTGACATTGGGAGGAACAGGACCGGAACAGGCCTGTGGGGCAGAATTCCCAGCAGGAAGGTCTCAGATCCCTCAACCCATAGGCAGCAAAGAAAACTTCAAAGGTCAGTGAGAGGGCTTTCCCAGCTAGACGAGAGGGGAGCAGGGGCCCCCCACTATGGGCCCCAGGCAGCAGCCATGGTAGCTAGGGCAGCCTCCATCTGTGAAGCACTGACCTAACGCCCCTGAGGGAATTTAGGAACTGATCTGAATCTCAGCCCTGAGCAGGGTCCTAAGTGAGGAGGACCACTAGGACCCTCCTCTTGACAAAGGATTCAAAAGTCAAATAATTGGGTGGGAAAATGACCAAAAAATGGGAAAAAGAAATGATAGCATAGAAGGTTATGTTCTTGGTGAACAGGTATTTCCTTTCATCCAGTACCTCCAAAATGAATATGCAATAGGGCTCAGGCCATGGAAGAGCTTGAAAAGCAAGTCAATAGCTTGCTAAAGGAGACCCTCAAGAAATGCTGAAGAAAATAACACCTTTAAAAATAGGCTAACTCAATTGGAAAAAGAGGCCCAAAAATCCGATGAGGAGAAGACTTTAAAAAGCAGAATTAGCTAAATGGAAAAAGAGATTCAAAAGCTCACTAAAGAAAATAGTTCTTTAAAAATGAGAGTGGAGCTGAGGGAAGCTAATGACTTTTTGATAAACCAAGAAGTTATAAAACAAAACCAAAAGAATAAAAAAATAGAAGATAATGTGAAATTTCTCATTGAAAAAACTACTGACCTGGAAAATAGATCCAGGAGAGACAATTTAAAAAGTTATGGAACTACATGAAAGGCATGATCAAAAAAAGAGCCTAGAAATCATCTTCCATGAAAGTTGTCCGAAATGTGTCCCAAGTCTCAGTGACGCTGTTGCAGACACAGACCTCCTGGTCTTTGTGATTCCTCACCAGTTCATTGGCAGGATCTCTAATGAGATCCCTGGATGAGTCCCCAAGAAAGCTCTGGGGATTACCTTCATCAAGGGAATTGATGAGTCCCAAAGGGCTCAAACTCATTTCCCATGTTATCTGAGAGAAGATGGGCATCAATATCAGAGTGCTGATAGGTGCCAACATTGCCAGTGAGGTGACTGCTGAGAAGTTTTGTGAGACCATGATTGGCAGTAAGGTCCTGGAGAATGGATTTCTCTTCAAGGAACTCCTCCAAACCCCAAATTTCCAAATCACTGTTGTGACACCATGGAGCTGTATGGGGGGGCTCAACATCATTGTGGCGGTGGGAGCCATCTTCTGTGCTGGACTCTGCTCTGGGGACAACACCAAGTCCTCCATCATATGCCTGGGGCTCATGAAAATGTTTACCTTCACCAGGATCTTTTACAAGGGGCAGGTGTGTACAGCCACCTTCCTGGAGAGCTGCGGCATGGCCAGCCTGATCACCATGTACCAGAGAGTAGCTGAGGCATGTATCAAGACTGGAAAGACCATCCAGGAAGTGGAGAAAGACATGCTAAATGGCTAGAAGATCTAGGGATCTCCACTCGGCAGGAAGTGTACCGCATCCTCAAGCAGAAGGGAATCCTGAATAAGTTTCCCTTGTCTATCAGACCTGCTACAGTGGTCGATCAGACCTGCTATGATAGTTGACAAGTCCAGCAGATGTGGTCCTGCCTCCAGAGCCACCTGGATCATTTCTAACAGGGATGGCACTGCCATGTGCTAGGCAGCCTGTGCCTTTCCAAGTGAACCATGGGCTTGGGCAGCAATGATGGTGAAGGCCAGATACACCTTGCCTGTTGCTTTATTCCAAATGGGATTGTTGGTGTATTTCTCTAGCGTCATTCTTTTCTAACCCAGGTGGAGGGGGAATTGGTGGATGGTCCCCTGCTGGATGGATTTGGAACTCATTTTATTGGCTAAGATGTGAGTGTTTATAACACCATCCTGCAAATATTGCACAGCTCTCCTTCTGCGTGTGTGTGTGTATGCGTGTGTGTGTGTGTGTCTATCTGTCTGTCTGTTTATCTGTCCATCCTCTGTGTGTGTGTGCCTCCAGAACTCACTCACATGTATTTTTGGATTCTTCATAGTTTATCCTCAGAGAGTGGAGTTGGTTTTGATTCAGACTAATTTCTTACTGTGGCTACGCTCCCTATCGTTCCTTCCTTTCCCACCATTTCTACAATCCTCTACAATGCCCCATTGACCTTAAATGTGTTTCTCTGTCCAGATGTTTGTATATATGTGTGTGTGTGTATGATCACGTGGTATTCTTCTTTGAGCAGTTCAGATAAAAATAAATTTTGGGTTTCCTATACCTTACTTGTTTTTTAGTTTTTTCTTTGCCTCCCATATTCATTTGAGATAACTCCTCCTCTTTCTCTTGCTTCTGCCCCAGAGTATTTTGTCCATCCCTTCCTTTTCTTCCTTTAACATCATCAAAACACAGTAAATCCACTCTTAGTTTAGGAATGAAGTAGGGGTGGTGGTGGGAAGAGTCATTATTATACATATGTCTCCTCCAAGACCTAATGTCATCAGGTGTTCAAAGGCCTGCACCTGTACACGTATCTCAAACTCTTTATTCATTTTGCAAAGAAAAACTACTGCTTCAGATAGTTTGAGCTGAAGCCATGTCCTGAGTATTAAGATGTTTTTTTCTTTTCAAACTAAAATTGGGATTTAGTTATTTCTGTTTCAGTAAAACCTGGGAAATTATATCTGGCTTGGCTGTCCCATGCCCTCCCTCCAACTCCTTCTCTATTGAAATCTCCCTTTCTTCTACCTTGGAAAATTGTGGTAATATTTTTTAGGGGAAGAGGAGGAAGAGGAAATACATTACATCCATAAGTATATTTTCTTTAAGTTTTTTTATTTTGAAATTAAACACCAAAAAGAAGCGGAGCCCACAAAGTGGATTGTTTTTGAAACTGTGAATCCATATTTCATACCACTTTTTAAAAAAACATCTAATGAGTTACACACATTACTTTTTAAATTGTCCTACTTAGAATGATGGAGCTAAGATGGCAGAGCAAAGGCAAACACTCTTCCTGAGCTCTCCCAAATTTCTATTTAAACAACTGCAAATGATACCTCAGAATGAATTCTGGAGTGGCAGAATTCATAAAAGAATGAATTGAAATAATTTTCCAGTCCAAGACAACTTAGAAGGTTGGCATTGCACCAGAATTAGAGTCCAACACAGGCAACTCCTCACCAAGCCAGAGGCAGGCTTTAGCGGCCACTGAATTGAACTCCAGAGATCACAGCCCTCAAACAGGAAGGTGGTAGGGAAACTGGCTAGAAGGAGATTCCAGGGGTCTGTTTACAGACACTGGGCATAGAACTCTTTTACATTGCCCATATGTGGATATAGGTCACAGCCCTCAGGTGAGGAGGAGCAATCGCATACTAGGGTTTGTGGCTGCAGGGGCAGAGACCCAGGTCACACCTCAAGTGAGGAAAAGAAGGAGTGCTTCTGGTGGCTAAAGGACCACAGCACAGGCCAGAAGAGCTGTATATGTATCTCTCCTTAGATCATACCCTGTTGGAAGCATTGACAACTTACAGACATCCAGAAGTAGCTCTAAAAATAAGTGCAACAGAAAACTTGGAGGGGAAAAGGTTTACAACCTTACCCTTCAGTCAGTGGGGCAGAGCTTATGAAGGAGGTGCAACTACCAATTCTGATTGGGTCTTGTAGGATGAGGAGATTTCCCAAGATTAGCTTCCTATAGTCATGGTGAAGAAGTCCAAATTGTGTACAGCTGGGGTGAGGCTTGCATAATAACTGCATTAAGGCCTGTGTAAAAAATCACTTTGTAGACCTTAAAGTCCTGTATAAGTGTAAATTATTGTTATTACTATCATAGATTTAATAATGAGGTTATGAATCATGACATCAGTGTTAAATAAAGATTAGAGATTGCAATAAGATGCCCACATTCGTAGGAGAAATGTGAGATCATCACTTGGAATTTTTTGCCTGTACAGAGTTTTGCTTTTGAGGGCTTTTTTGCAAAGAAAATAATTTGAGAGTAAGTCAGTTTCAAGGGTATCCCTTTTTACCTGGGAGTATTTTACTTTCTTACGTTGGGTAATGTTCTCCACCTCTCTACTGTCACATTGCATTCTGAGCCTGGGAACACTTCAAGTAGGGATCATTTTTCAATTAAAAAAAAAATACAGGAATTTCCCTCCCATTTCGTGCTTTTGTGACCAATTCAATAAGCCTACTATAGCAGTCCTTCCACTTCCATTCACTTCTCTCCATTCTGTTCTTGTACATGGCAGTGTTAGTTCTCCCTTTCCTTTTTTATGGTACTTAGCCTCTGTGTGACACAATTTTTATTTAAATGAATAATGTATGTTGAATGGTAATGGTGAAATGGGCTAGGACAAGAGTGTTGCTGTTGGCCAAAGTAACCTTCCATTTTCCATTTTTCTCTAAGCTCCATTAATGAACCAACTCTGAGGACCTTTCAACTGAAGGAAAAGAAATTATGCTCCAGGCACTATCTTTCCTCCTCACAATACCCTACAAAGTATTTATTTCTTCATACATGCTTCTCAAACTATATGTGACAGGTTATTGTCAATGTCAAATGAAAGAGTAGGGAACTGCTTAGATCTTTGAGTTCCATGGAAATGTTGAATAGTCTGCAGCATAGTAGCAGGTCTTGAATACCTGGGCAGATTCCATTTCTATGTATTTTATTTTTTTTAAAGATATAATTCATTTTCATATTAGTAGGTTCTGGCCACCTCTTACTATTTGATGTGTGAATCTCTTTATCACCATGTATCACTTTTGAAGTACAAGTATGTTGAACTCCTTGCAGGCTTCTCTTTTTCAGTTCAGTGCCTGGGCCTATAGTCAAGAAGCAATTCTATGTGATTTTGAAATAAAAGGCAGTGAGTCTTCTGGGCTACTACAGTACCTGCAGGGCCTGACTGCCTCTTCTCTGATCTTGGTTAATAACAGAACAGAATGGGAGAGGATTTCCTCTGCAGAGAGACCATCAGTATAGCAGTGTGAGAGCTCCTATGGGTGTTAGAAGACAAAAGCCACCATCATTTCCCTTTAGCATAGAAGGGAGAAGAAAGACCTTCTGAAAGATGGGAGAAATAGAGTTTTGTTTTATTTTGTTCTAAACAACCAATGGGTAAAATTTGTGGGGAGGTAAATTTTAGTTCAGTCTGTCCAACAGTGGAATAAGTTGCCTACTGTGATAATGAACTCTGAACAGGGAAGATATTGATACATCTCCCTGCCAGGTGCTCTAGAGAGAATTTTTGTAATGGGCACAGCTTTGGGATAAATGACTTTAGAGATCTCTTTAAGTTCTGAGATTCTGCGTGCTTCCCTCCAGAGGCCGTGTATAATTTTAAGTGTGGTTGAAGAGGATTATTATATGCTTTGGCAAAACCAAATACATTGGCCCTCCTAGTACCAGTGCAATAGAGGTCTGTCAGTGACCTGAAACACTATTCTTTTCTCTCTCCTTAGAACAATTATGCTCAAAGCTTTTTATTTTTCCCTAACAGCTGTATCTCAGTATCGTACCCCTTTGCCACTGCATCCTTTCCTTTAAGAAATAAAAGCAGTTAAGTAAAATGAGTCAAAAAAAAAAAATCCATGTTTGACAAAGCATGCAACATTTCCTCGCCTTAGTAAACTACATGTCCAGTGAGAGGAGAGACCTGTCATGTCTGTTTCCTGTGCATTACAGTTAATCAGAGTTTATCTTCCTTCAAGTGTTGCTTTGCTTTATAAAAGTATTTATTTTCCTCCTGGTTATTTTTACTTCTCTCACACTTTATACCAATCTTTCTATCTTTCTCTGCATTCCTCATTTGTCATTTCTTGCAGTGCAGTCATTTTGAGTTATTTGCTTTCTCATGTTTAATTCAGATATTGATGGACAATCACTTCCCAGTTTTTATTTCCTACCATAAAAAGTGGTGCCATGAATTTTTGTTTTTGGTGATGAGACCTTTCTTTGTCTTTTTAAAAAAATTTTATTTGTTTTCAGTGTTCTACAATCACTTTCATATATCTTAGACCTTTTCTCCTACCCCCCCAAGACAGCACACCATTTTATATAGGTTCTACACATGCATTCCTATTGAATACATTTTAACGTTAGTTATGTTACATAGAAGAATTAAAATCAGTGAGAGAAATCATAAAACAAACCAAAACATAATACAAAAGAAAATGATCTACTACATTCTGCGATCGAATTCCATACTTCTTCCTCTGATGTAGAAGGCATTTTGCCTTGAGTCCATTGGGAATTTTTTAAGTCCTTGCATTGCAGTTGAAGTACTAAGTCGATCAGAATAAATCCTTGCACACTGTTGTTGTTGCTGTGTACAAAATTCTCCTGGTTCTGCTCCCTTCTCTCAGCATCAGTTCATATAAGTCTTCAGGAAAGGCTTCTTTAAGAAGGTGCAATTTTAGCTGAAGTTTTAACAAGATTAGGGAAATCAGAAGATGGAGATGAAGGCAGAGACACTTCTAGGCATGGTGGACAGTCATTGCACAATCAGGAGACGGATTGTCTGTTGTGGGAGAAGCAGCAAGCAAGCTAGTATCCCTGGATTGCAGAGTACATGGTGCGGAGTAAGGAATGAGAAGCCTGGAATGGTAGGAAGGAGCCAGATTGTTAATGGCTTTAGAAGCCAAATAAAGCATTTTATATTTAAGCCTTGATGAAATAAGGAGCTTCCAGATTTTTTTTTTTTGCTTTCATTTATTGTATTTATTTATTTTTAGATTTCAACATTCATTTCCACAAAATTTTGAGTTCCAATTTTCTTCCCATCTCTCTCCTCCCCACCCACCCCATAATACCTTGCATTCTGATTACCCCTTCCCTCAATGTACTCTCCCTTCTATCACACCCCACCCTTCCCTTATCCCTATCTTCTCTCTTTTCTTGTAGGGCAAGATAAATTTCTATACCTCATTACCTGTGTGTCATATTTCCCAGTTCTAGGCAATAATAATTCTCAACATTCATTTGTAACACTTTGAATTCCAATTTCTATCCCTCCCTCCTTCCCCTGCCCATCCCCACTCAGAAGGCAAGCAATTCAATACTGACTAAGTATGTGTTGTTTTGCAAAAGACTTCCATAATAATTATGTTGTGTAATACTAACTATATTGTCCTCTATCCTACCCCCCCTTTTCCCTCTCATTTGACCTTGTCCCTTCCCAAAAGTGTTTACTTCTAGTTACTCCCTTCTCCCATTTGTTCTCCCTTCTCTCATCCCCCTCACCCCACTTTTCCCCTCCTCCCCTGCTTTCCTGTAGTGTAAGATAGATTTTCATACCAAATTTAGTGAGCATGGTTATTCCCTCCTTAGGAGCTTCCAGATTTTACAGAATGAGGGATGTGGGGGTTGATTATAATGACCTGAACTTTAAGAAAATCAGTGTAACAAATGGAGGGAGGACTGGAATGGAGAGAGACTTGAGGCAGAGAGATCAACCCACAGGCCGTTGCAATAGTATAGGAATTAGGTGCTGAGGGACCTACATAAGAAGATAGAATGGACAGGGTTTGCTGCTAATTGGATATGGGGGCTTCAGAGACAGTAAGGAGTAGAAGATGACTTCCAGATTATGAACCATACTGACTGATGAGGGAAGGGCTTGTGGCATGAAAGATAATGAATCTTGTTTTGGAAATGTTGATTTTATGATGTCTACAAGATGTCCAGTTTGATGTCCAATAGGCAATTGGAGATTAGAGACTGGAGGTCAGCATAGAGGTTAGGGCTAGATAAATAGATCTGAGAATCGTCTGTGTAGAGGTGATAACCGAATCCTGGGGAGCTGATGACATCACCAAGGGAAATATAGAGGAAGGAGAGGAGGTAGTCCAGAATGTAAATCTTTGGTGGAATCCATGATTAGCTGGTATGGTCTAGAGGAAATGGCAGTGTGATCACAGTTTTGAACTGTAAGTAAATTTCACCATCTTCAGAAATATATTCAGTAACATATTTTTCAATAGTGTCTGTAGTAGTACAGGAAGAAAACTATACTGCATGTAATGACCAGCCATGTGGCACAGTGGACAGCAGGTTGGCCGTAGTGTCAAGAAGACCAGATTTCAAATGCGTTAGGAGCTATCAACTCGCTTAAATGACTTGAGCAAGACTTGTAACTTCTCTCTGCTTCATTTCCTTATGTGTAATGGGTAGAATGATAGCACCTGCCTACCAGGGTTGTTGTGAGAGTCAAATGAGATGAAAGTAAAGCCTTTTTGTAAATCTAAAGCTCCTATAGATTTAACTATTACTATTTTTGTTGTTGTTTTTATTAGATGTATTCTTGTCTGTCACATAAAGTAGAAGTTTCTTTTCTAGCCACTTAAGTTCCTTTTCTTTGCGGCTCTCACTTTTGCAGCTTCATATCCCATTTTTCTTGTTTGTCTTCTAACCACATTAAGCTGTTGCCTATTCTTTACTCTTATTTTGCACCCTGGGCCTTTTAGGACTGCACTATGCTCCTTCCTCATCTTGCCCTAAAGCCCTTCCCTTTGTTCATAATTCAGATCAGGAGTTACATTTTGTGCATAATCTCTCTCTTTCCAAATTGTCTTTTTAGCACCTAGATTTCTAACTTAGTTCACATATCAGTTGTCCATTTAAGTACACTATGTAGTTCCCTCCCAGTTCACTTTGGTTAGATTTTAAGTGTTTTGAGGCCGGGGACTAGTGATTTTCATCTTTATATATCCCCAGCATTCAGAACCCAGTAGAGAAGTATAAATGATTGAGTGCTTGAAACATGTCTTCTAATGTTACCTTCTATCTACTTGGCATGTACCTTTTACGTGCCTCATTATTTTCGTGTTTTCCCCCCCATTTCAGTTTATACATGTTGTCATGTTCCATGTCATTGAATTTCCAGAATTTTGTGCAGTGTTATCCTAGCGTACAGTAAACACTTAACAAATGCTTATTGATTTTTTATTTTTGTCAATAATTCAGGTTAATTTATTTTTAAAATAATAATTTATTTCCCCCAGTTACATGTAAAATAATTTTAACTTTTTTTTAGAGTTTTGAGTTCCAAATTTTATTTTTTCCTCCTTCCTCTAGCCCTCCCTAAGATGGTAAGCAGTATGATATAAGTAGTACAGGTATAATCATGTAAAACATTTCCATATTAGTCATTTTGTGAAAGAAAACATGAACTAGAAAAAAAATGAAAGTGATCAAAAATAATAAATATTAGGCTTCAGTCTATATTCAGACTGCATCACTTTTTTTCTCTGGAAGCAACGAGCATTTCTCATCATGAGTCCTTTGGAATTATCTTGGATCATTGTATTGCTAAGAAGAGCTGTCATTCACAGTTGTTTATCATACAATCTTGCTGTTACTGTATGCAGTGTTCTCCTGGTCCTTTCTCACTTCACTCTGTATAAGGTCATGTAAAGTCTTTCCAGGTTTTTCTGAAATCATACTGCTCATTATTTCTTATAGCACAATAACGTTTAATTACAACCATAAACCACAGCTTGTTCATTCCCCAATTGATGGACATTCCCTCAGTTCCAGATTTGGTCACCACAAAAAGAACTGCTATAAATATTTTTTGTACAAATAGATCTTCTTCCTTGCCTCCTTCCCCCTTTTAAAATATTCTTCGTGATGCAGATCTAGTGGTAGTATTGCTGGTCAAAAGGAATACACAGTTTTCTAGTCCTTTGGACATAGTTCCAGATTCTCATTCAGAATGGTGGAATCAGGTCATGACTCCAACAGTAATGTCCCAGTTTTTCCCATATCCTCCGTTTATCATTTTCCTGTTCTGTCATGTTAACCAATTTGATAGGTGTGGAGTGGTACCTCAAAGTTGGTTTAATTTCCATTTCTTTAATTAATATGATTTAGAGCATTTTTTCATATGACCACAGATAGGTTTTGATTTCTTCATCTGAAAACTACCTATTCATATCCTTTGACCATTTTTCCTTTGGGGAAATGACTTGGATTCTTATACATTTGATTCAGTTCTATATATATTTGAAAAACGATGCCTTTATCAGAAATACTTACTATAAAATTTTTTTTCCCAGTTGTCTACTTTCCAACCCAAGATTTTCTGAAGTGATCTCATTCTTTCTTATGGGGCAATAATAAACCATTTCATTCATATAATACTGTTTCTTCAGCCACTTCCCAAGATTGCAGTTTTTTCTTTTTCTTTTTTCCCTTTTAATATTTCCATCAGACTTGGAAAGTTTCTTTTGCTTTGTACTTTTCTTTCTATTATCCTTCCTCCTAGTGACTCCTCCCCTAATTCCTAACTATTTATTTTCCTGTTGCATTTTATTTCTACATTAAATTATATATCTGTGTTCAACCCTCCTTTGTCCATTTCATATAATATTAATAACAGTAGACATTTATATAGTGCTTTACAGTTTGCAAAATGCCTTACCATTTATCATCTCATTTGATCCTTCCAATAACTCCAGGAGATAGGTGCTGTGATTGTAACTGTTTTACAGATGAAGAATCTTAGGTTAAGAGACATTAAAGGTCTTGCCCAGGGTCACACTGTTTAGAAGTGTCAGAAGCTGGTCTCCCAAGTCCAGCATTCTCTCTTCTGGGCCATCTAACTTCCTGAAATATATGCTGTAATATATTTGGAGATGGAGAAGATAGCATAGAGAAGGAACTTTTGGTAATGTCCAAGGAAGATGAGTTCACAAAGCAAATGTTAAAAAAGTATTGTAATGTATTTTATAGTATAATACTCAGGGATTTATTGCAGATGTCAGGAGTCAAGAAAATATCAATTGAAATATAAGAAAAATGGTTTTTAGTGAAGAAAAAAATTGAAACATTAATAGTACTTCTTTTATGTGCCAACAGTCCTAGTGTTTTCTATTCTCAGTCTTATTAAAAAGCTTTTTGGAACTGAGCTTGACACTTAGACTCCATTAAATAAAGCATAATTAAAATATTTTCGTACTTGTTAAACCTCTTGAGATGAAGCACTCCCCCATCTACTCCCATGCATGAAGTTCAGAGCTCTGAGTCTTTACGGCCCTCTCTGACTTCTCAGGACAACTTTAGAGACCTAGGTTCCTTTGAGCCAGGACTTCCCATTCTCAGTGTCTTTATCCTTGTCCTTTCCATTCCTGTGGCCTTCTTGTAACTCACTGAATACTGTTCTCTCAGAGGGGCCCTCCTGAGTCCTCGGGAGTGCAGGCTTCTCTGGCCTGTGGCTGCCTCTTCTGGGAGGCTGAGCTGTTTTTTGGCTTTGCTTCTTCGCTTGCTGACTTGCTCCTTCCTCCTTACCTCTGGGGTTCTGGCTGATTTTTTGCATGTAGTTCTTAGGTAGGTGAAGTGACTTATTATAGTTTCTCATTAGGTTTATTGATAATTATTTAATCTGACATCCATTTCAGGTTTTTGTTGGATTAGGTAAGAGGGAGCTGGGCTGTTTGCTTCCATCTTTGCCAGAAGTCCCTTGGGTATTCTGGTGACATGTAGAACAAGTATAATTTCCCTACCTTCATGTTACCCCCCTTATTTCTCCTTCACAGTAATATACACTATCCTTTCTATGGCATGTGGTGAAGGCTCTTCCTATTCCTGAATACTATTCTCTGAATAGTCCCTAGCTTATTGATCGCCTCCCTAGAACATAGTGCTCAGAATTGAACACAGCCCTGCATTTATGGTCTGACCCAGGGAGAGGACCCTTACGCACTCCTAGAAAGGAAGCTTTGAATAAACATTGAACTGAATTGGGCAGAAAGCTCTCAGATTGAGCAAGTAATTGAAAGGTTCTCATGCCTTGCTTGTCATTCCCTTGCTATATCTATGCAAGTCCCATCATCAATCAAGTGAACTCCATAAAGTATGATGTGTTTATATAGTAGTTCTGTGAAGACATATTTGTGTGTGTGTATTTTTTTTCTGTAAGAGTGTGACATTTATGTCTTACTACCTGAGATGACAGGTCTCTTGAAGGCAGAGACCTTTTCATAAGTGGCTAGCAACTTATTTACTACTATTGCTCAGTACTGTCCCCAGGAATATTGACTGGCTTATGTGGCATCTATACCATTAGCCAAGGAACAGTGAGTTTCTGATATTAGGATGGTTAAGACCGGCTCAGAAGGAATACTGTGGGAGCGCATTATACAAGTAAAATAAATGAAATGGAATTTGTAATAGAGCAGCATGAAATCTAAATAATATTGCTTCAGGAAATCTCAAGTGATTCTCACTCTTTTTTTTTTTTTTTAACAATAGGTGTTATAGACCTTTTATCAGGAAGTAGAAACTGCATGAACATAACTTGCCTGGTGAGGAGTATAGCACAGTTTGCTCCTTCTGCCTCTGCATCCTTTCCACCCCCTCTAGCTAAAATGTACAGGTAGGACCACAGCCAAGAGAGAACAGTCACATCCTCGGCATTAGAACAGTGAATCCGTGGGAAACCAATCCATCTGAAGACATGAGGAGAAAAGATACATTCCTTACAGCTGGCAGTAAGGGTAAGGGTAAAGGTCTGTTGAATCAAACAGTATGAAGAGAGCAGAAATTTCCTCTCTTGCTGTGACTGGCATTTACCTTTACTTGGTTATCATTTACCATCACTATCTTTGTGAAGAAGGGTTTTTCTGGGAGAGAATGGTGTGACTGCGATTAAGGTGAAAGGATGGCATAAAGGAAATTAGAGATTGTTTACTTCAGAGACTAAGGTTTTGGCCAGGAAAACATTCTGTTTATCCTGTGTGTTGCAACTGCTGAATCAATAATAGCAATAACCATTTACATAGAACCTACTATGTGCAGGGCACTATGCTGAGAGTTTGACTTGCTCTTCACGCACTTTTACTAACTAAGCCCAGGGCTAGATTCCTTGAGAATTCTGTCTGTGAGTGCCTTCAATTCTCTCACTCTCTTCTCAGCTCCCTGCCGACCCCCTCATTATCCAGCTTGAAACTATTCCCTCCGTAATCATAACTGCCAAATCTGGTGACCCTTCCTCAGTCTTCATTCAGCCTTGGACAGTGTTGATCACCGTCTTCCTGTTTTGGAACTGCACTCTCTCCTGGTTCTCTGATCTGTCTGACCTCTACTCAGTCAACTTTGCTGGATCCTTATTCAGTTTACATCCATTTACCACAGGTCAGCCATATAAAGAAGGCTCTCTCCTGGGCCCTTCTTTCTTCTCTTTCTGTATCATTTAACTTGGGAATGTCATTAGCTTCTATGGATTTAATTACTATTTCTGTGCTGATGGTTTCCACATATACTTGTACATCCCTAATCTCTCTGTTGATCTCCATTTTCTAGTGTACAGCTGCCTTTCAGATATTTCAAGTGGATGTCCAGTAGATATCATAAATGCAGTGTGTCCAAAATTTAGTTCATTTTATTTTCCCTTAACCCTTCCCTGCTTTCTTACTTTCCTATTTCTTATTCCCCATCTTCTATCTGTTGCTAAGGTCTGTTGATTTCGTTTTTGCAACATCTCTTGAATCTGCTGCCTTCCCTCCTTTGATACAGATAGAGGCCAGTGTTTCCTCATGCACTGTCGTTAGTCTGCCTGTCCTAAGTCCCTCACCACTCCAGTTCATCCTTCCTTCAGCTGCCACAGTGGTTTCCTTGAAGCACAGGTCCAAGTATGTCGCTGTCTTACTTAGTAAGGTCCAATGACCCCCTTTCATCTCTAGGATTAATCACAAAATCCTCCGTCTGGCATTCAAAGCCCTTTATAACCTAGCTCCCTCCTACCTTTCCATTCCTCTACAGGAGTTCTCCCCTGGCTTCTCTTAATTCTAGTGCCTTCTCTGTGTTATTTCCTATGTGTCCTGAATATACCTTGTTTTGAATGGAGTTGTTTGCGTGTTGTCTGTCCCACTAGATTGTGAGCTCCTTGAGAACAGACCCTGTTAGTCCTTTCTTTGTATCTCCAGCACTTAGCAAGATACTTGGCAGATTCTAGGTGCTTACTAAAAGTTTATTGACAGAATGAATGAGTTTTTACAAATCTTATCCCATTTGATCCTCAAAATTGCCCTGGAAAGTGGGTTCTTTGATTATCTCAATTTTATGGTTGAGGAAACTGCTGTACATAGGTTGCTGACTTGCCTGAGGTCACACAACTGGGGTTTGAATTCAGGTCTTACTGACTCCAGAACTGGTGCTTTTCCCACTATAATCTCTCTTGAAATTGGAGTAACTTAAGTGTGGTGTTTTAAAGTATTAGAACAATTGAAAAAAACACATAAGGAACGAAGACAGTAAGTTGCTTTGGCCATATCTAAATAATAGCTGACATTTATACCACTGTTTTACTGTACATTTTTGTTGTAACCCTTTTGAGATATACTTAACGATTCTGGGAAGTAAGCCTTACAGGTTCTGTTAGCCCATTTTATAGTTGCAGTGAACTGACGTATTTATCTATAGTCACATAGCCAGTAACTGCCAAAGGTGGAATTTTAACTCAGATCTTTTGACTGTATAATCTACCATTCTTTCTCCTTCTCAGGAGTCATATTCTTCTTTCCTGCAATAGAATATGAGTATCTTGTGACCATCAGCCCTATTTTTGCCTCTTTATTTCTTCCATTGCTTAGCAAAATGCCTACCACAGAAAAAGTGCTCAGTAAATTACTGACAGATTCATTCTTTCCCTTTTTATTTTTCCCATTATATCTGACTCTTAAATTTTTTTTTAATTAGTTGAGTTTAAGTGACTTTGCATAGGGTCATCCAGGTAGCTAATAAGTGTCTGAGACTGCTTTTGAACTCAAGTTCTGCTGACTCTGAGACTAGTGTTCTATCCACTGTACCACCGAACTGCCCCTATTTTTTTTTACAATAACTCTTGTACAGTTAACATCATGGTGTATCATAAAAATGTGGAAAGTCAGGAGACCTAGGTTCACTGGCCGTCTTTTTCACCTTCTAATCTTGACAAGTACAAGCCTGTAAGCTCTTCTGTTTCCTCAGATGTAAAATGAAGATAATAGTATTTGTACTATTTGCCACTCAAGGTTGTTTTGAATAACAAATTAGATAATTAATGCCAAGTGTTTTTTAACCTTAATCATTATTTAAGTATCAGTTATTATTACTAAATGAATTAAGGAACAAGATAGTAGAAAGCCAAAGAATGCAGCTGGTAGCAGTACATCCGCAGTCTGTAAAAAGCCAAGATGGTGAGAAACTTCGGGAGAGGTAGTAGAAGGTAGTAAAACATGTGAAGGAAGAAAGAGAAGAAACATGGTAGCCTAGTGGATGGGAGAGGATGATGACATTGCATGTGTTAGTAAATATTCTGACGTCTCCATTAGCATAAATTTTTTGATGATGACTCTTATTCCTCGAGATTGGTTTAATTAGAATCTATGTATGCTCTCTCCCTGTCCCCTCAGAGGTGACATTCACACACAGGGCAGCTGGGTGGTGCAGTGGATAGAGCACCAGTGTAGGAGTCAAGAGGACCTGAGTTCAAATCTCACATCAGACACTTGACACTCACTAGCTGTGTGACCTTGGGCAAGTCACAACCCCCAATTGCCTCATCCTGGGTCATCTCCAGTCATCCTGATGAATATCTGGTCACTGGATTCAGATGGCTCTGGAGAAGAAGTGAGGCTGGTGACCTGCACAGCCCTCCCTCACTCAAAACAAAGTCAAGTGCAAGGCATGTCACCATTTCTCTGAAGGCATGGTCTTCCTTGGCAAAGAAGGACACACACACACACACACACACACACGCACACGCACGACACAAACACCTTAAACCATGTTAAACTAAAATAACAGTTTGAGTACCTAAAAGTTACATTCCATTTCTTAGGAAATCTAACATATAGAAACTATTCAATAGAACTCATTTTCTTGTTCTGTATAGTTATTTGGAGGCAACTAGAGTATGCAGCGAGGTGGCTCAGTGGAGGTAGAGTAGAGCCTGCAGCCAGGAGTGGCTTTAAATCCACTGACTTTAAATCCATCCTTAGATACTTTCTAGATTTGTGATCCTGGGCAAGTCACTTAACTTCTTTTAGCCTTTATTTGCTGGAAAAGGAAATGGCAAATCGCTCTAGTATGTTTTCCAAGAAAACCTCATGGACAGGATGCTCCATGGGGACATAAAGAATGGGACACAACTGAACGCAACCCACTTGTTTTTGTTCAGTCATTTCAGTCAAATCAGACTCTTTGTGATTCTATTTGGGATTTTCGTGGCAAAGGTGCTAGAGTGAGTTGCCATTTCCTTCTCCTTCTCATTTTACAGATGATGAATTGGAGGCAAACAGGTAGGAGTGACTTGCCCGGAATCACACTGGTAGTGTTTGAGACTGCATTTGAACTTGGGTCTTCCTAGGTGCAGGCCTAGCACTCCATCTGCTAAGCCACATAGCTGCCCTACCTAGTTGCGTAAATGCTAACAATTTTAAAGAAATGGGTGATTTATTTTCTTAGCTGTTTAGCAGAGTTGACTAAGCAAATTCTCACTAGACATCAGAATCATCTATTGTCAGTTACTAAGTTTACTGAACTCTATTTAATAAGGTTTTCTTTTCATACTATTTTCATTCTGTCTTTTCATCAGTTTATATTGATTGCCCTTTTCCTTTTAATTAATAAAAATAAAGGAGGTTTGAGTACCCAGAAAATAGCCAGTTCCTGGACAACAAAGAGATTCCCTTTGTCATTGATGTCCTGAGAAGTTTTTTCCTCAGACTTGTATTTAAAATGAATTTTCCATATTTAAAGCATGTTATGTCATCAAGATTTGTTTTCTCATATATAATAAGAACTAACTTTTAAGCCTCATTTGCTCATTTGTAATTGGGTACAGTGGGGAGTGGTAAGAGGAGGGTAGGTGAGAATATGATGAGTCACTATTCTATTGCCATTCTAGAAATGTAAAGGTGTAACCTGCCTTGAAATATGAATGAAATCAATCTTGAGAGGTTACCATTTGGCCTGAGATAGAGTATGCTGGGGTCAGCAGTTCTGAAGTCAGCCTTAAGTCTCATTCCACAAAGAACTGTTTCCACTTCAGGCTCTTCTGGGATGTCTCCATAGGAAGTACAGATTGACATCGGGGTGGTCACACTCCTAAGAAAACGAACGCATTTAAGACTTTTTGAGAAGAACTTCTAGCCTGTGTATTTGGAATCAGGACTGACTGTCCCGTCAGCACCACCTTCCGGGTCCTTTGTGATGGTTATTTTTTGTTTGTATGTTGCTAGCCTTTATCCAGCCATCTTGCCAGTTGAATCTTCCTAAAATCCTGCTTTGTGCTTGTCATCACTCCTTCGTCTGTGCTTCTGAAAGAAGGTGGAGAAAACCCCACAACTTTTCTGACTGGGTCTGCTACAGATTTGTGTTACTCAACCTCAATTTAATTCTTACTGCTGCTAGACAATCCTTTTCTATCTCCTTTGTCACCTCACTATTCTGTTTTCTTCAGTAGCCCCTCCTCACATCTCCTGTGACTCCCCCCCCAGCAAAGGACCCTGCCTCGTTTTGTAAGTAGCACTGACTAATCCTCCCCCATCATGAGCTTCCTTTGGTCTCTTCCTCATACTGGCATTCAGGTACTTAGTGCTGCTTTCTGCTCTCTCACATGAAGTAGCCTTGCTCCTTATTCCTCTATCTGCACAAGTGATCCCATTCCATGCTGTCTCCGTTTTACCCCCACTGTATCCCTTATTTTCAGTCTCTCCCTATTTACTGATTCCTTCTCTGCTTTCTCCAGACATGTCAATATTTCCCCTTCGATCTCCACTATCATAGTCTATCTCTTTTCCTCTTTGTGGCTAGACTGAATTCCCATGTGTAGAGCATTTCAGTTCCCACTCACTCGACTTCAGTTACATATGGAAATGGTCATGCCATCAGCCTTGCCATTATCTACAAAGATTCCCTTTCCACAACCATGAACTCCAAAATTCCTTTCTTTGATCATAATTTCATCATTCTATCTTTCCTCATGCACTACAGCCTCCACCAGGAGAGTGTACTGTGAAGAAGAACTAGAGAAAAGAGCATCAAGCCAAGTCAGAAGCTGAGAAAAATGGGGATCAAGAGAAAGCCATGGGATCTGCTAATTGAGAGATCATTGATTACTTTGGAGAGAGCAATTTTGGTGGAATGATGAAGTCAAGCTGGATTGTAAAGGGTTAAGAAGTAGCAAGAGGGTATTTGATCCTGGATATGATAGGGAGCCACTGGAGTTGGATGAGTTGGGTGGTGACATGCTCAGAATTGTGACTTTGATGGCAGACTGGAAAGGGGAGAAATTTGTCACATGAAGACCAGTTAGCAAGTTATTGCAGTAATCTGTGTGAGAGGAGACTAAAAATTGTACCAAGTTTGTGGCATGATCAAAGAGAGAAGAGGACATATTGAACAGCTGTTGGGTAGGTAAAATTGATAGGCCTTGATAGTGAATTGGATATGTAGGAGAGGGCGGGGGCGGGTGTGGGGGAGGGTGGTGAAGGGGGGGGGGGGGGGGACAGAGACAGAGAGCATGTGTTTCCTTGTTTGCTAATTTCTTGAGTCCCTGCTTCTGGATTGGGGCAGGCTCTGGCCAGGCAGTCAGTAAGCATTTGCTAAGTGCTTACAGTGTGCATGGTTTTGTGCTAACCCCTGGGGTTACAGGTGCAAATAGAAAGAGAGGCTGTCCTTGCTCACAAGAAACTTACAGTCCAATAGGGAAAGGCAACACAAAAAGAGAGAACAAAAAGGTGGAGAAGAGAATGTAATGATGGTAAAGAAAGTCAAGTGGAGATGAATCAGTCATGCAGCTTGGAGAAGGGTGAAAAGAGCTTTGAGTTGTACCTCTTTTTTAAATGAGAGGTTCTGGGAGGAACCCAGAAATTGTAAGATTAGGCTTCCGAGGTAGAGAGTGTTTCCATATTTCTACCCTCTACAGTAATACCAAGATTTTGTGTCCTTTTCTTCTGTTCCATTGTGGATGTTGAACTTAATCAGTCTGTGTGTTCTTCTCTGTACACAATATCATATGTAGAATTAGTTTCACCCTTTGCTGGAGCTTTGTCAGGTTCTAGTTATATGCTAGAGATTATACTGATCCCAGGCTTCCTTCAAGGATCCTTGGTACCTAAATATCCACTCCCCTCTCTTCCCCCCACCCCACCCACTTGCTTCTCAGTGTTAAATATGCTAAACTCCTTCAACTAATTCTCCAATTGTTTGTGCTTCAGTTCCCTTGCCATATTGACCGCTTTGAGTGACAGTGTGCTAGGGAGATGGCAACCAGTACTAGCTGATCATTAGAATTTGAACCCACTTGATTGTGGCCTGTGAGAAGGGCCATGGAGGCCAGAACCATGTCATTGCACAGAGAAAAAGTGGTGGGCAGTACTCGCCTCATCTCTGAGCCATATCAAGAGAAAAGACCACCTCAGTGACTGAAAGTAGGTTTCAGAGGATCTTCTAGAAGGCCTCAGACCCACAAGATCACCAGGATCTGACTAGGAACTTGCAGGACGTTGGTGAACTTCAGGCCTTATGGATATGACTTGGTTTCGGCTTTCCTTGGCATGTACCTTCTCAGGGCACCTTCTAGTTGTAAGCCGTTTACTGAAGTGTGTGCTAACTTCTCACTGATTTGACACCTTTGCCTTGGACAAACCTTGGAAGGAAGGGAGAAGTTATTGCTGTTTCTTTATACTCCTTTTCATCTGTTATTTTAATTATCGCTGGTTTGAAACTTTGTTGTAACATATGTGAGAGAGCTGGGCTTTTCTGCATCCATTTGCCTTGTAGTCACCAGTGATTTTTGTACGTAGTAAGAAACTGTTTGTGTCAGTAAGGCAGAATGCCACACTAAAAGCTGTCTTCCAAAAAGTTATCTCCCATATATACACAAAAACTATTCAAGATTCAATTAAAAATAGAACAACAGAGAGCCTTGTTCAGCTATTTTTAGATGATCGAAATCTGAAAATAAATGCTTGCCAATTGTGCATTCTGCCATCATCTATCAGATCTATTGCAGAGACTTAGGAGAACAAAGATTTGCTCTAGATAGTAACGTGTTCTAGGTCTTTTGTCTTCTGGATCCAATGCATGTTACATCCATACCTTGGAATCACTGCAGCTTCTTGGAAGAGATCTCTAAGCACTAAAAAGAATTTGATCCTCTTGCTCATGTAGAAGAAGCAGACTGATAAAGGATGCCTCGTACCTTGGCAATGAAATGAGGTTGGCTTGGTGGTGCATTGACCTTGTCTATCAGCATTTTTACGTATCTGGCGTAAATCATGCCAATGGATATTGGTTCCTGTCTAGAATCCAACAAGAGGAGGGTGTAGACTTGACTCCCAGAAGGAAGTCATGGCGCCCTTTTAATGACCCCACATGTCTCCCCGGCACAATGTTTTGTGTTTTTATTACTAGTCAGTCTTTCCATTCACAAGCATTTATTAAGTTCCTCCTCAGTGTCAGCCATTGTGCTGGATACTGTGCATAGAAAAAGAAAATCAAAAAGTTCTTTTCTTTCAAAGAACTTTATATTTTGTCCGAAATATAGCACATACATATTTAAATATATCCTATGTAAGTACAGTGTAATTTAGGGAAAAAATGTATTGTGGTTGTGAGCAGGAGGCAAAATATAACCAATGAACCACTCCAAAGAGTAACAGGAGTATAAGATGTCATCAAGGAATATTATAATAGGAAGAGAAAATAGGCCAGGTGTGTGCTGAGGGTCAGGGAAAATGGGTAAAGAGTCAGAATGCACCATTGGTGCCCTAGCAATGTTGGGGAAAAGTGAGAAAGGCTTATGTGTGTTCTAAAGACCCCCTGGGATGGAATTTTAGGAGGACATGGATGAGAACTTCACAGGATAAGCAGTCATCAGAGGGATGCAATCTGTATCAATGGGGGACCTCCCAAATTGATGAGATTACAGATCCCACTTGAAAATGTAGTCATTTTGAGATTGGGTAATAGCAACTGAGTGACTGGTAAATGCTTCATGTAGAATGTGACACTTGAAGTTAGTTAGGAAGAAACAAGGAATTCTAAGTGATGTAGGTATGGATGGAATATATTCCAAGCATGTGGACAGGCAGTGCAAAAGCACAGAGATTGAAGGTGAAGAATCATGTGTAAAGACTGTGAGGAAGGTCAGTCTTGCTGTACCACAGCATCCAGGAGCATGTCTTTGGGCTGAGTTTGTGTCAGGCTTTGAAGGGCTTTAAAAGCCAAACAAGTGAATTTATATTTGATCATAGTGACATGAGGGAGCTATTGGAATTTATCGAGTAAGGGAAGTTTGACATGGTCTGATGTGGTCATCAGGCCATGCTTTCAGAAAATCACCTTAACAGCTGAATGGAGCATGTATTGGAGTAGGAATAGATTGGGTGGCAAGAAGAAAAATTAGAGTGCTTTTGGAGTAGCAGGAAAGAAGACTGTTATACCAGTCTTCTACCTGGGGTCTTGCAAGTTATAAGTTCTATGCTATACTTACCAAACAGTTCAACATGAATGTCACACTGATGGCAATAGAGAGGCACATGCTGAGTTTCATCAGGCTTCCACACTCAACAGAAGAAGCATGTAAAGGATATTGTCAGATATGTCCAATCAAAAAGAAATGTCATCATATGACATGATTGATGGATAACTTGTGGACAGACAGTGTTTCAGTTGTAAGCACAGTGTCCATAAAGTATCAGTAAAGAAGAAAGGTTCCCTGGGAACTTTTGGAAAGACATGGACAGGAACTGCACAGGACTGGTTAGTTGTATCTGGATTACAATCTGTATCACTGGAGGTAACTTCCCTCTCAATAAAAAATCCATTTGGTCATTTGAGTTGTTTCTTCAACTAGATAATAATCTTCTCAAGGGCAGGTTCCATTTTTTATGTATGCCCATGGCCTTATACATAAAGTCACCTGCATCACGTTAGTCCTATGTCCTAGGTCACTAGTCTGTGCAGTCATGTAGTGAATTGACACGAATGTGGCTTGACACTTCCCATGTCTTTATTTCAGGAGTTCCTTGTATTCTTCTCATTTTTATACTGTATGGTAATAAATCCCATAGTTGATGATCCAACCACTTAGTCTTTTCAGACCGAGGCAGGTGGAGTCACTGTTTTTCTAAATGCACCTGTTAGAGCATAGGCTCTGTGGTCAGTAATGGACTGGTTAGTTGGGGGACCTTACTCTGCGATTGGTCTCTGCCTATTCGTTACACTAGATCTTCACCTTTCTCAGACAGGCTTGCACATGCCGCTGTAGGACTAGTGTGATGTCTGTAACACTTCATTATGTCTTGTAAAAGAGTATATTTTCATACCTCCAAAAAATAGTGAAGGATGGCGATTGTCTTTTTTTCCATTTTCAATCCAGTATGATTAGTCTCCTATTTTTTTTTTCCCCCACATGCACCTTGATTTAAGGCTTGAGGTAATGTAAAAAGCACTGCACTAGGATACTGAGGAGGTGGGTTTGAAAGTCCTAGCTCACTGCTTTCTGGCTGTATAATCTTGGGGAAGTCATTTTGATCCTTGCCTGTAAAATAGAGATTATACTTTGCTTCTCTACTTCATAAACTTATGAGGATCAAATCAGAGAATATATGAAAATACTTAATGAGAAGACCATGCAAAATTTCATTTCCCATTTTCTACCTTCATGCCTTTACTTACGCTTTGTGCTACTTGGAATCCTATCTTCTGTTGTGCCTTCTTGTTCCTCTCCTTCTGCATATTTAAAATTCAGACCATATTACCCTTATGCAGAAGGCTTTTCTCCTTTCCTGTAGCCTTCATTTGTCTCTTTCTGTCCTGAATTTCTGTGACAATTATAAAACACATTATTTAGTACTTAGACAACTCCTGTCTCATATTATATTGTAATTGTTTTATGGGGATCTTGCCTCTCCAAAAATTATGTAAGCTCTTGTAAGGATGAGCCATATCTCATGTTTCTTTGATATCCCCCTATAATGTCTAAAATAGTGCTGGACATGCATTAGCTTCTCACTAAGTAATTGATTCTCATTGTGTATAATTGTGCTTGTTCTTTTCATGGGTTATAACAGATGAATGAGCTTAGGAATATTTTTGGGCAAAGACAGATTCCTAAAGAAATATTTCTAGCTAATGTCACTTTAATTTTTTTTTTAAGCAACAGCAAGAGTTGACTACATAAAATGATCTGATGATTTGTGCGTAGATTATTCAGCTTGTGGATCTGGTGCATTTTTCATTGTGGGGAAGCAAACTGTCAACCAGGATGCTTGTGTACCAATTTCCTTCAGAATCAATATGAAGATACTAAATTTGGACAGTTGCTAATATTAACTTTAGCAAATTTGAAGAAGATATACAAACTATAAAAAAATGAACCAAATGATGTAGTCCAAAAGCAGACAACTTCTTTTTGGATTATCCACCCTTGTGGATTATAGGCCCTGGGCTCTTATGGGTTATTTGTTCCTTTATTTTCCCACTGTCAGTGTGGACCATATCTTTTTCATTTGTTTTCTTCCTGCCCTGGGATTCCATTAGTATTTGGAAATCTTTGGGAAGAAATTTTCTTGACCATTTCAGATCAGCATCTGGTTTTCAATTCAATGTCTTAGGGAGCTTTCCAGGGCACTTGAATAATTAAATGACTTGCCCAGGATCATGCAGTCATTCTCCCTGACAGCTCAAACCCAGGTCTTCCTCACTTTAAGGTCAACCCTATCAGTTGAAGGATGTACTACAGAGAGTATGAGAAGACATGGAGAGCTTGTATTTTTTTGCTGGTGAAGGGATTACTTGCACTGGTAAAGTCACAGTCCTTTTTGAGTCTCTGATGTTAATGTAAATTGAACAAATGTAGACATAAACATGGATTATTTACAGTGAGAATCGTAGTTCTTTATTATTCGTACATAGCTTTGAAAAAAATGCAGTTTCTCAACAAATGGTCGTTCCTTTCATGTGTGGACTGAATCTTGATTTTTCAAAAACTTTTCTCACTAGAGAAAAGGAAATTGGAATTTAAGTGATATTGGAAAAAGAAGAGACCACTGGACTAGTAGTATAAGAAGAGGTGAAAGAAGCTATTATAAGTGAGACAGGAAAAGGTCCTGTAGTTCTCCTGGAAGTAAATATTAGGTGAATTTTTTTCTTCCCTCAGATGAACTCTAAATATATGAGATATCTTACTCCACTTTTTCTGTTTAACAGTTAATATTATTGATATAAATATTAGACATTTACAAGGTCTTTTTGGTCATGTTTTCTTTTAGATCAGAATTCTCCCAACCAAAAACAAACAAAAAATATGTCATTCAGCCTTCACTAAAAGACAAGTACAGATACATACTGTGATACAGAGCTTATTACCTCCTGAGGTAGCCATTTCACTTCAGAAGTCTTTTAAGTGTTAAAGTTTTAATTTCTATCAAGCCTAGACTTTCTTCTCTGCTATTTCCATTCATTGCTCCTAGTTTTGCAATTCCAAACTATCCCTCTTCCACATAATAGCCTTCTGTTATTTGATGACAGATATCATGTCTCCCAAATCTTTGATTTGGGTTATATATTCCCAGCTTCTTCATTTAATCCCCTCATGGTACATTTTCAGACCCCTCACCATGTTGGTTGTTTTCTACAGGTGTTTCTGCTTGTCAGTATCTTTCCTAATGTGTGATAATCAAAACCAATAATGATTTACTACCTGTTGTATGACTTGGGTGGTGTACAGTCATCTGCCTTCTTTTCTTAGATGAAGAATATGAATTGGGTCTGATGGCACGCACTTACAATCTCAGCTACCAGGGAGGCTTAGGCAGTTGTGTCTTTTGAACTCAGAAGCTCCAAGCACAGTAGACTTAAGGTCATCCACATTAAATTCAGTGTCAGTTGAAGTAGGGAGCCATCAGATTACTTAAGGAGGGGGAAACCAGCCCAGTTTGGAAAAAGGTCCCCTGATGATTATATTAGTGACATTGGGCACTGAGTAACTATTATACTTCTAGGTGTGAGAGAGAGAGAGAGAGGGGAGGAAGGGAGGGACAGAAGGAGGGACGGAGACAGATAGACACACATACAGAACGGGGGAGGGAGAGGATACAACAGAAAGTGAATATGGGAGATGATAATGTTTAAATGTTGAAGTTTAATGAGGAAATTAACATAAAGATCAAGCAGTATATGGGAGGGATAATAAATAGACAGGAGCTTTGAAGGTCTAGCATCTGTCTAGAATACTTGAAAGATGAAGTTATATTGAACATGATCTCTCTGACCCTGAAAGAAAGGTTTGTTTATCCAAGGACACTTAGATGGGCAGGCCATTCTTTATGAAGATTGATACTTTCTTGGAATTGATGCTAGTGCTGGAAAGTTGTCATCAGGGTGCCATTTCATTGTAAGCTTCAGTTGCCCGTCTGAGTTCAGTAGCATTAATAATGAAGCCTTCAGTTGACTGTCACGGAGACTTTTCTTCCCCAACAACTTCATGTTCAGTTCTCATATTGCCTGAAATACCTGGGTGAGAAGCTCAGGTGGAAAGTTTTTGAAGCTTCTGGGTTCTCATAATGCATATTATGGTTTATGGCTTCTGAAAAGTGAAAAGTTTTCCCTCTTATTAGAATAGTGAAGTTTTGATAAAGTGTTATTGAAGGGAAATATCCTATTCTGAATTGAAAAAGGAGAGTGGAGGAGTGTAGAGGGTTAAGGGGAAAAATGGAATCATCGGATTTTAGCTTTGGAAAGGGCCTTAGAAGTTCTTTCAGTCCTCTCATTTTACTGATGAAGTTGGGTTAAAAAATGGGGTGGGAAGGAGAAATTCAGACTTGATAGCTTTGAGGGAAAGTGCAACCGTCTTATTGAATGATTTACTTTTTCTAAAGAAGAATGCAGGTTTTTATGAAGATGTTTTCCAATTTTCTAGTTGTGTATCTGGTAAACCTCAGGGATGTCTATGTTGAATACTAGGAATTGTTATTCCAAACAATATACATGTTTTTGATCACTAGAAGACACTTAAGTTTGATTTTCATGACTTTTTTTTTAAACAAACTGGGAACTTGTATTTTTATATACAGACACTTGGATAAATACCTTTCCTCTCTGTGCCTCAGTGCCTTCTCAAAAAACAAAAATCATGGATTTAGACTAGAATCTAACTGGAAAGATGGGTTAGGCCCCCAGGGGTGGGGAACGTGTGGCCTCAATGTTAGTGTATCTTTAAAACCTTTTCAGTCATTCAGAATATTATATACATACATACATACAACATTACACACATACAATAATATATACAAATATCTACTCCCACGTTACCACGTTACTCTTCGTTGTGTCCTCTGGAATCCGACCACTTTGACTTTTCTGTTTTTCACGTGACCTTCCACCTCTTCTCTCTGTGCCTTTGCAGGGGCTCTCCCTCATTCCTCAGAAGCACTTTCTTCTCTCCTACTGCTTAGAACCTCTGGTTTTCTTTCAGCTTCTTTCCACCTCCAGCCCTTCCTATGTCTCCTTCCCAAATGGTAGTGCTTTCCGTACCCCAAGGTTATTTTGTGTATCTTTTATATCTAGTTTGTGTTTGTCACATGTGTGTTTGCCTATTCCTATATTTATATCTATATTATCTTCTCCAATAAAATGAAAGCTTTTTGATGTCAAGGTATGTATCACTTCTTTGTTTTTTTTTAATTATCAGTTACTCAACTAAGAAGCATTATTATGTGTTAGCAGTGTCTTCAGTGCTGGTAATAGAGAAATCTATTATCCTAGAGATCACTTACTCTAAGTTTGTAACCAACATGGTTGAACGACTTTCTCCAGAAGAAAGAAATAGCACCAGAGAAGACAGATGGTTGGTATCTTGGTAAAGATGGGGGACAGGGAATAAAGAGAGCTGTCTGAGAGTTGATGAGTTGAGGGATGTTCAAGGGATGATCAATATATCTTTTGAAGCCTTGAAATATAGAGGCCTCCATGGGAACAAGGTGTTCAACTCTGAGAAATGAGGAAAAGTGACCTGGGGCGTAGGAGGTAGTTGCAGTAATCACCTGGACTAGGTGGAGGATATTGCCTCGGACAGACTGAGACCTGGGAAAGACCTTAATTTAGAAAAGCCAAGGTCACCTGTGCATCTCAGACCGGAGCCAACCGTCTTGACTTTTGCCTTGATGAATGTGGAGGAGAGAGTGCCCAGCCCCACCTCACTAAAATCTAGTTCACTTGCTAGATGTCACTGGACCTCTTTGATAGTGACAGACGGGCAACTACAATGTAGTGAGTGATAAAACGTAGGAGGGCTGAAAAGTGGGAGGGGTGGGTTATAAAGGGCTTTGAATACCAAAGCAGAGGCTTTTGGAATTGAATCCCGGGAGTGATAACTACTGGAGTTTATTCTTTAGGAAATGTATGGTAGAGAGTGTGATGTGGTCAGACCTGTGCTTGGGAAGATCCCTTTGGCACCTTAGCAGAGGATGGATTGTAGTGGGGAGAGAAGGGTGGCAGGGAGACCAGCCTGCAGGCTGTGGAAATAGTTCATATGTAAGATTTGAAAGGTTGTGAGGACTGAAGAAAATGTCCAGTTAGTTGATCGTCTAGTTGGTCATATTACCTGGAAGTTAGATCATCTCTGCATATTTTAAAAAAAGTTTCAATGACCTTTTTTCTTTTTTTTCCTTAAAAAAAAGTCAGTAACTATTATCATTCCTTAAGTAGGAAAAAAAATGGGAATAACTCAGTTGCTGTAAGAAATAAGCGTAGCCAAGCAAAACAAATTTACCCATTTGCCAGGAACAAAATACATTTCTAATTTTGTATCCTTGGGTGCATCGCTCCTCATCAGTCCTCAGGCATGATTGATTGTTACTTTGAACAAAGGTCCTGTTTCAGAGTTGTTTTTGTTGTTATTGTAGCAATTGTTACCATTTCTTTCTATAACAGTTCATACAGACTTTTCTAGGTTCTTTCATCATTTCTTATGATACAATTTTATTCTATTACATTTATTTACCATAGCTATTCCAAGATTCCAAATTAATGGATACCCATTTTGTTTCCAGTTATTTTCTGCAGCAGAATGTACTACTGTAAGTATTCTTATTCACATGAGTCCTTTTCCTCCTCTAATTCTTTGGAGTATAGGCCTAGGAATACTGTTACTAGGTTGAAGAACACGTCCAGTTTCGTTGTTAAGTTCAAGTTCGGCCTTGGACACTTACTAGCTGTGTTATCCTCGGCAAGTCACTCTGTTTGCCTCAGTTTCCTCATCTACAAAACATCAAATGAGCTGGAGAGTGATATGGCAAACCACTCCAGTGTCTTTGCCAAGAAAACTTCAAATAGAGTCTTGAAGAAATCTGATACAACTGAAAAATGCCTGAAAAACAAAAGCAGTTTGGTTCTGTAGTGCCAGATTGCTTTCCACGATGGCTGGGCAAATTTAGAGCTTTACCACTACCATACTATTGTGATTCTCTTCCCTGGACTTCTCCAGCTGTTTTCATTTTCTTTTTTTTTTTTTTGTCATCTTTGCCAGTGTGATAAGTGGAAAGTGCGTCTTCAGAAATTTTTTAATTTAATAAAAAATACAAATGTTTTCATTAATATTTACTAGTGACAATACAGCATTTTTTCATATGGCTGTTGATTGCTTTGATTTCTTCCTTTGAGAACTGTCTTTGAACATTTATATGTTAGGGAATTACTATCATTTTTATATATTTTAATCAGTTCCTTTTATGTCTTATATAGCAGACCTTTTTGAGAAAAAAATGCTGCAAATTCTTTTTCTAATTATCTTTTTTCTAATTCTTTCATCACTGATTTTGTTTGTGCAAAAATTTTGTTTTACATAATCAAAGTTGTCTCTTTTAATGATCACTTCTATCCCTTTTTTCAGCATGAACTCTTCCCATGTTCATAGTTGGGAAAGACATTTCCTTTCATGCTTCTCTAATTTGTAGAGGATGTGACTTTAATATTGGTTATTTTTTTCATTTGGAACTGATTGCGGCATGATATCAGAACTTGGTCTAAACCTAATTTCTGCTGGTATGCTTTTTAGTTTTCCAAGAAATGTTTTGAGTAGTGACTCTTGACCTAAGTATTTGTAGTCTTTCACAGTATTGTGTGTACTCATTACTCCATTCATTTGCTTTTTTTTTTTTTTTTGACAACAATTGACATTCTTACTAGCCTTTGTTAGGTCTATTCATTCCTGGCCAGGAATCTGTCATCCCTCTATTTTAAGTGAATGTCCAAAAATCTAAATTCCATTCTCAATTGCCATCTTTTAAGCCATCTGTTCTTTTCCCAAATTAATATTTCTCTTCTGCATGTCTTGCCTTAATGGCCAACAGTGAGGAAATCACACTCTGCACCCCTTTGGATTTTATTTTCTTTCCTAAGACTTCATAATCATTGGCAGTTACTTTTAGATTTCTTCTGATTCTGTACTTTTTTGCCCATTTGGGTCATTGTAATCATTTTTGATAAATCTGGGGACATTTTCTGTTATGTCTTGGATACATATCCTGGGAAGAGAATAGAACTCTCTAATGTTGTTATCAGTTCAACAAATAGCTCCCTTAATTCCTGTCAGCAGGAAATCACCCAAATAGTACTGCTCTCCTCTTCTTCCAGTCACCTTTATTGAATGATCTCTCACCTAATAACTTATATGGCTTTACTTTATCATTCTTTGGAGGACGAGCAGCTTTTTCCTTCTTAGAGCTTCCAGTTTCTTTCTCTTCCTGAAAAACCTTCAAATTATTATAAGTTCTTAATTGTACAGTTCCTCCCTTTTTACCCTCTTTCTCTTCTGTGTAACAGTTGCACTCCAAAATCCCGGAAAGGATTAAATTTCTTCCTTCTACTTGTGATCTCTCTGCCCCCTGCTCCCCCACCCTTTCTGTTTCCTTTGCTAGTACTTAATTCTACCTGAGAGCCTGAAGTATGGAAAAGAATGAAACTTCTTCTGCTCTGTGCTGAGTCCTCATTCCTAATGATTCAGATGAGAATGTTTTCCTTGATTCTCTTAGTGTTCATAGAGAAAGGCAAAGTTTGAATCCCTTCCAGTTATTTTCTTTGCTGAAATACCTTAGCCCACATAAACAGCCATAAGAAAGTGCCACTTGCCAGACTCACTGACTTTTTTGGGGGGTGCGGGGATTGTTGGTGATCGTGGTAAATGGGGGTAAGTCACTGTGGTTTAGGATGCTTAGAGTTTGCCCCCTACATTTTCTGCCATTTGCCTGTAAAATGGCAGTTTCAAATTAAATGAAGCTCCCTAAATGATGCTTGAAATGACTAGAGTTTCCTTTTATTTAGTGGTTGTTGCATCATATCACATTATGTCATCACCATTTAGATGAAAGAATTTTTGGCTTGTTCTTATCGAAGCAGCACAGGCTGACATGAGAAGACAGATTCTGCTTCATCTTGTGCAGGATCTAGTGACTGGCTCAGATATGCTTTTGGTTTGGTTATTAACAGGAGGTATTTTTAATACAGTAAACCCTTTGTTTATTAACTGAGGAAGATTTATCATCACTCAACCCTAATGTATTGAATACTTACTTTGTGCCCAGTCACCTGCCAGCCAGTTTTGTTAATATAAGAGAAGAAGAAAGGATGATCCCTACCTTATAGTCTCCTTAAGTTAGACCTGCACGCAGGCTACAGAGAGCAAAACAGACTATTTTTTGGCTTTGTGAAAAGACTTTGTAAATCTTGTGAAAATGTAGATGAGCTTTATAGAAATATAAAGGAATATCACCATCCTTATTATTATTGCTATTCAGCAGTTGGCTTGACCATATGTTTTAGCCATTTTATGTTTTGTACTCTGGGAGTACAAACATATTTTCATAAAGATATGATTAGGAAGGCAAATCTGCTGACCAAAGGATAAAAACAACAGTGTCCTCCAAAATCCCATCATAACTCATTGGGGATTGTCTGTCAGCTTAGATAACCCAAGAGTTCCTTGAATTTATATGAAAATATCCCTTGACTATATGTTGGTTAAGAAATCTGGCTTGAATTGTGTGAAGTCTATTTTGTATATTGTATCAGTAGTGTGCACATCATATTTAAATGCCTCTGTTTTGATATTCAGCTATATTTATATTTTAGGAGAGAAAGAAGAATGAATTCTTGCTGTTTAGTAACTCCTTTCCCTCTTGGTTACAGACCTGCGTTGTGAAAATCCCTAGTTCTCTGGCACAGTTGTTTTTAACAGAGGCATACAGTCTAGTTTGAAGCATTAATTTCATTTGTTGGCTCATCTGATTGGCTTTTAAGAATGCTTGTTATCACAAAATGATGTTAAGAGAATCTCCTCTGGGAAGGGATCTCAGTACAGTCCAACTTAGAACCTCCCTTGATTTATTTATTTTTTTAAAACAACCCAGTGGCATTTGTTATCATTTCCGGTAATGAGATGCAGCGTTGTTTTATAGTGGAGGAAAGTTCTCATTTTCTGCAGTTACATATGGAAAAAATTATTATTTTTATCATTCAGGGAGCCAGCTTTCCAGTCAAATCTGTCACTAGCTTAATGTTTTCACAGTAGACCTTAGTTTTATATTTGTGTAATGAATACATGGAGAAAACTTGGAGAAGTCATAGACATGGACTATCGGAATTGATGTGGTCCTAATGGGACTCCCCTTTTCAGATTATTTGCTTTTTGCAAAGTATCTTTAAAAATAATAGACAGGTGGTGCCATATCTGTGCAGTTTTCAGTGGCCTTCCCACCATGATTCACATTCTAATATATTTAAGGGAGAGGTAATTTTAAGTAGTAGCAGTAGCAGGAGTAAATTAAATCAGCAAACATTTTGAAGTATTTATTGTGTGCCAGATACTGTCCTAAGTGCTGGGGCTACAAACACAAGCAAAATTATATTCCAATGGGGTGGAGGGGAGGGGGGGAAGAGAGAGAGACCGACCCCGTAAGTGTTAGATAGGATTTCAAATCAAATTTTCCTGACTCCAGGTTTGGTATCCTGTCCACTGTGCCATGGCGGTGGTTTCTGTTCGGTTGCGTCTGCACGCGACTCTTTGTGACTGCGTGGATGATACTGTTGTGAGGACTTTCTTGGCAAAGATACTAGAGGGGTTTGCCATTTCATTCTCTAGTTTTTTTTTTCTTCCATTCTCCTGTTCGTTCATTTATTTATTTATTTCTGTTTAATTTTGTTTTCCATTCAGGCTTGAGTTAAGTGACTTGCCCAGGGTCACACAGCTAGTAAGTATCTAAGGTCAGATTTGAGCTCTGGTCTTTCTGACTCCAGATCCTGCTTTCTATCAGCTGCACCACCTAGCTGCCCATGGCATGGGACCTGGATACATTTTTTTTTGTAATTTTATTAATAGCTTTTGTTTTATATCCTCTTCATTTTTCCATTATATTCCTACCAGGGGGTGGCTAGGTGGTTCAGTGGATAGAGCAGGAGTCAGGAGGATCTGAGTTCAAATCTCACCTCAGAACTTGACACTTACTAGCTGTGTGACCTTGGGCAAGTCACTTAACCCCAATTGCCTCATCCTGGGTCATCTTCAGTCATCCTGATGAATATTGGGTCACTGGATTCAGATGGCTGTGGAGGAGAAGTGAGGCTGGTGACCTGCACAGCCCCCCCTCACTCAAAACAAAGTTAAGTGCAAGTCATGTTGTCATTTCTCTGTTGGCTTGGTCTTCTTCAGCAATGAAGGACAAACACGCACACACACACACATGCACACACACGCACACAAAACACCAAACACCTTAAACCATGTTAAATTAAAATAAAAGTTTGAATACATAAAAGTTACATTCCATTTCTTAGGAAATCTAACATATGGAAACTATCCTATAGAACTCAGTTTCTTGTTCTGTATAGTTATTTGGAGGTAACTAGGGTATGCAGCGAGGTGGCTCAGTGGAGATAGAGTAGAGCCTGCAGCCAGGAAGAGCTGACTTTAAATCCATCCTTAGACACTTTCTAGCTATGTCATCCTGGGCAAGTCACTTAACTTCTTTTTGCCTTAATTTGCTGGAAAAGGAAATGGCAAATCGCTCCAGTATGTTTTCCAAGAAAACCTCATGGACACTATGCTCCATGGGGCCACAAAGAATGGATACAACTGAACACACTCCAGCTAAGCTCTTCTCTACCTAGAAAGTTTCTGAGTCACTTCTGGGCAGTTCAGTCTCTGCTTTGGGTGAAGTAGGTGTTTGATTTGGAGTTTAACATCAGGGACCTTGATGTATCCATGTTAGTTTCTCTTTCCACTGCATAATTGGGCAAGATTGGTCCTGTTCTTTGAGGAGGACCATCTCAGTGAGCAGGTCCCTTCATCACTCCGTGTAGTTCACAAGATGTTCTGACAGTCAGTGTTCTCTCTGTAGCTGAGGCCTTAGCTGAATTGCTTCTTTATTCCTTCCTTTTGTTTTCAACAAGAATCCATGCTCTAGCGCCACCAGGATAGATGAGGAGCCGGATGGAAGCTGAAGACACAGGCACAAGTCATTTCAAAAGCAATTTAAACTTCCTGTGCAGGGATAGAGAGCTACCTCATTCATTCATCTGACTCACCACTGCCCTCCTAACTGTTTTTAGAGTCCAAGCATGGGGAAAAAACCTGCCCACCAGCCTTGCTGCGAGCACTCACTCACAGTGATCCCAAAGGCCTTCTTGTGCTGCTAAATAGGCTTCCATGTCATTGGTCTCTTGGACCTGCCCTGTCAGTTTCTCTAGGGAACACTGAAAATTGTTTAATTATATTAAAATGAAATTAGTTTTGGTTTATTGTCTTTTAGCATTTTGAAATGTGATAAACAGAAAAGGTGCTCATTGGTATCATGGGATAGTGGATAGAGTCCTGGGCTTGGAGGGAGAAAAGTTGTAGGTTTGAATCCTAACACAGAACGCTGCAAGAGCCTGAATTTAAGAAT
Organism: Bettongia penicillata ogilbyi; assembly: GCA_023548195.1. Lineage (NCBI taxonomy): Eukaryota > Metazoa > Chordata > Mammalia > Diprotodontia > Potoroidae > Bettongia > Bettongia penicillata. The sequence goes on from JAJHZJ010000100.1 coordinate 3,277,984, forward strand.
GCGTTGAAGGACCAATCTATATCAGTTGACACAGTGCATTTTTTAAAAAGAAATCTGTAAAGCAAAGAAAGTGGAGAAAGTGGGATGAACATGTTTGTTTCAAAGTGAAATAATATAATAATTAAATTGAAACAATTAAACAGTATAATTATAATTATGAAACTTGTTACACTTAAATAATGTATAAGATTATTATAATAAAATAAATTATAATAAGTAATGTAATATACTTGTAATTATTTCTATTTAAAACACAGATAAATAGAAGTATTTAGTACTGAATATATTTCTTTGCAATTGCTTATGTAGGAATCACATTTTGAATACTTTTTGTGCAGTATATTTACCACAACAGGTTTTTTTTTTTTGTTTTTTTTTTTTTTTTGCAAATGCAGCATGTTTCTGTGGTCTTATTCTGACACTTTGTTCTGTCACAAGTGTGATGAAATGTGACTGGAGGAGAGTCTGTATACTCCAACCATGGTGATTGTAACTTCTGACTTAGACAGTCTCCAGTAAGCTCCTCACTCATTCACTGAGGTTAGCCTAGAGCCCTCAGCTCCTTTTTGGGATGACATAAAAGAAGGGTTAGACAATGGTGATGGTAAGATAAAGGCAAAAGAAGGGAGGAGAAAAGGAAAGGGGAAAGCAAGATAAGAAGTTAAGAATTTTTGTAAATAAATGTTTGATGGCTACCACCATTTAGTCCTGTTATTTCTGGGGTAAAATGTTTTGATTTTTTTAATCTTCAATATTAATGTATTTCAGTAGCTTCTTACCATTTAAAAAGAATTAGCTTTGACTGCAACAAAGAGATCATAGCCCAGGCTTTCTATTGCGCAATCTTTGTGTAATAAAATCCTGAGCCCTGTAGTCATGGGGCTATAAAATGGCTACCACACCAATGTCTTGGCCTTTCTGGGGTTTCTGGAATTTGTCTCCCCTTGCCTTAGCAAGAAGATAGGCACAGAGTTGGCCCTGCAGGCTATGAGTTTTTACTTTTTCAAGTTTTCTCCCAAGTTTTGTATAATAACCTTATTTTCTTTAACCTTTTGTGTACCTTCACTGATAAAAAATAAAAATTGTCTTTACAAGCATAGTGCAGCATCTCACCTCAGGTATGTGAAAATGATGCTATCAGCCTACCATCAAAACGGAAGGTCATCTGAGTTGTGTTTCTGGTAGTGAGGATGGATTTTCAAATGGGAGGAAACTTGCATTGTAAAATGGCTGGCTGGGATGAAATGTCTTCAGTTATGGAACAGAGATAAACGAATTGATTTAGATAGGGTTATAATTCATGACCCCAGTGCTCCAACCAACCAGCCATATATTTATTGTTATGAGTGCCATAGGTTGCCTATCTTATCAATAGATTGAAGAGATCATCATTATTTGTCAGAAGGAAAGTCTTAAAGCAAATAAGAAACGTAATAGTGTCATGAACTTCTACCAGGAAGAGCAGGATGAGAATTTACTGTTTTAAACTTTGTACTGCCTATATGGTATTGTTTGTCCTTACTGATCAGTTCTCTAAAGAGATATGTGTTGGAAAAGGATTTGTAAATAGTTGTGTTCACAAAACTAAACTAACTTCCTTCCTCCCTTCCTCCCTCCCTCCCTCCCTCCCTCCTTCCTCCTTCCTTCCTTCCTCCCTCCCTCCCTCCCCTCCTCCTTCCTTCCTTCCTTCCTTCCTTCCTTCCTTCCTTCCTTCCTTCCTTCCTTCCTTCCTTCCTTCCTTCCTTCCTTCCTTCCTTCCTTCCTTCCTTCCCATTCTTTTTCTTTGTCATTCTTTCTTCCTGAAGGTTATAAAGTGAATATAAACTTATAGATGGAGTAAGAGTTGTAAGGGGACACAGACTTGGTGAGGTTGATTGTGAGGGAGAAGTTGAATGATTGATTAGGTTAGAAAGGGTTTATTAGAGAGAGAGGGAGGGAGGGAGGGGAGGGGGAGGGAGGGAGAGAGGAAACATGAACTGAAGGCAAGGCTCATCTCAAGCTAAGCCACCACCTGTAGAGTGAGACAAGTTTGGTTTGAGTGGGCATAAAGGAGAGAATGAATCAGACATCTCAGCTCAAATGAAGTGATGAAGCGAGGTGGGAGTTTATTAGAATGAAAACAAATGAGAGTTTAGTCTCATTTTCATTGTGGAACAGAGGAAATGCTGATCTACTCTAGTCTTTGCAGCTCCTTTTGGAGCTTACTGGAGGTAGAGGGCCCCAGCAGTGACATTTATGATGCATTGAGTGCTAGCAGTTCTATTAGAAACCCGGTATACTTGCTGGGATGGCTCCTTCTGAACATCCTAACTAGGCTTGGTTTTCAATGGTCGTGCCTTCCACTTCTTTACCCACAATGTCCACTCAATCTGTATGAACTTCAAATGTGACGCAATTGTTCCTTCATTCTTTTTTCTCTTCTCTTTCTCTTCAGGAGCTACATATCCGTCAGTCAGTGAGTCAACGAGTGTATGTCCAGCACCTGAAATATGCCAAATAGCTCTCAAAGAGCTTACATTTTGATAGGGAGTTATAATGTATATATGGCGGCCAAGGAAGTCCTGGCGGTCACAGGGATTGTTAGTGGATCCGTAGTTTGTCATTCCTTTTCCAGCTGCAGTAGAGATGTTGATTAGATGATTATTCCCGGAGCAAGATCAGAAAGTGGGCCCTGGCAGTAGAGTAGAGCGAAAGGGGCCCATTCTGGGTAAGAACTTGGTGGCCTGCTGTGTGACTGGGTAGGGTGTGAAGAACAAGATTGATTAGTGAAAAAGCTTAGCTGCAGTTTAGACATTCCCTGTTACTCATGTGAAAAGCTTAAGACTGTGATGAAACCACAGGGCGACTTGTGTGGTATGGCCATGGGCAAATCTTTTTTTTTTTTTTTTTTTTTTTAATTTAAATTTTTATTTTCAAATTCTCTCCTTTCCTCCACCCTTCTCCTACCCATTAAAAAGGCAAGAAATACAATACTCATATAATATGAAGTCATACAAAACATTTCCATGTTAGCCATGTTGGGGGAAGTGGCAAGGGTAGAAAAATAAAGGAAGTAGTAGAAAAATGCTTCAACTTTTACTCATCGTTCATCAGTTCTCTCTCTGGAGGTGGATAACATATTTCATCTTGAGTTCTTTGGGATTTTCATGGCTCATTTTATTGACCTCTGAGTAGCTAAATCTTTCACAGTTCATCATTGCTGTAGTGTTGTGTTCTGGTTACACTCCCTTTGCTTTGCTTCAGTTCATATAAGTCTTCCCAGGTTTTTCTGAAACCATCCCCTTCATCCTTTCTTACCTGCACAATGGTATTCCATCATAATCGCATACCACAGCTTCTTTAGCCATTCCTTAATTGATGAGCATCCCCTCAGTTTCCAGTTCTTTACAGGGTGAGTCTTTTACATTTTAAGGCCTTCATTTCCTCATCAATAAAATGAGATTAGGCTAGATGTTTTCTGAGGTCTCTTCCAGCATTCAGTCTGTGATCCTAGTCTTATCCTTTGAAGTTAAAAAATTTTATGAAATAGACCTCTGATGTATCATGTTCTAAACTTATAAATTTGCTTAACCCTCCTCCACCCCCCTTTTGGATAGCTTTTGTTCTTTCACTACTGTTTGTCATTTTCCCCCCTAACCTTCCGAAATTAATCACTTCTTTTACAGAGGTTTGAAACGCTGTAGCCCTCCATAATATCAAGCATTTAACACAGTGCAAGGCACCATTAGGTACTTAATAAATATTTATTGAGGAATTGAAGCCATAATATTGTTTTTTAAAATTTTTGATAGCTCCATCCAATATATTATTGATGTAATATTAGTCAAGCTCATTATTATCATCTAGTGTGGGGAAAAAATATTTATATATAACAGGTTTTGAGAAATACTGCCCCCTGAATTGATATTACTGCAGTATGATTACCTGTTTCCTTAGACTATACGATGTTTGCACACATACAAGCAGAACTACCCTCTGTTTCCTGGGTAACTAGCCCTGCATCCATCTTCCTCCATATATATTCCTCTGCTTTCTGGTGCATACCCTAAGTTATTCTTGCTCACTCACATGTTTTTCCTCCTCTTGTTGCCATCTCTCTTCTCCCTTTGTCTTTCTCTGCACCTTTCCCCTTCTTTCTCTCTCTTTTCTTACACATATCTTTGTATATTTGTGTGTGTGTGTGTGTGTGTTTGTGTGTGTCTATGCGTTGGTACCTTCTTGTATTTATACTTAAAAATGCAGTGCAGTTATTTTCACATCAAGACTGACCGATGACGAGGAGAGGAGGATGTTGATGATGATGGTGGTGGGTGGTGGTGATGGTCATCCTTTCTATTACTGTTACCCAGGCAGTTTTTTTCAATTATAGCTCCCACCAGTTAGCCAGGTTAATATGTACATAATGCTCATGCTATTTAAAATCTAGTGGCTCATCATGACTGATTCACAAATAGTACTCATCTGAGCAAGGCGTTTGTAGCATGGTTATATTTGATATTGGGGATATGCCTAACTGTTAGTTTGGACTTGTCATGATATCGATACATTGTGTGGAGTATGCATTAAGTAGTAATTACCCCTCTGCTCCCTGTATGCTACCTTTTAGTGTACAGGAATATTTATTGCCATGGTTCATGTAGATTTATGGTGCTATATAAATATTGATTTCTCAGACAAACACTTGGATGAGAAGCCTCCACTAATACATATAACCTTCTCTTTCCTCTTTCCTCTCTGATTCAGCCCTGTCACTTGTCTGGGGACTTGTCATCCTCCTTGCTCCAGAACATTTTTTCTCCCTTTCTCTAAGTTTGCTTATTAACACAGAATCACAGAGTCCTGGAACTGGAAAGGTCCCCTCGAGGCTAGTCGGGCCCTTCCTTCAGCCCCCATTCAAAACTGTACTAAGCTAAGCCATCCTGATTAGAGGGTGCCAGGCTTTAGATGGCTCTTACTGTTCAGACTCTCCCTTACCCCCTTTTTATTTGAATCCCTGTTCCTACATTAATTTCAGAGATACTCCTTTGCATTCTAACTTCCCTAGTCTAAGTCTTCCTCGATGCTTTCTTTCCCCAGTTTACATTATGTTTGCACTAAACCTCTTCAAAAGTGATTCAGTAGGATTTTGTGTCTCAGAATGTTAGAACTGGAAGAAACTTTAGACATTGTTCAGTCCGGACAACAGAGAGGGGAGGTGACATATCTGACATCTTATAATTTATGCCAGGTCCTCACTCGGTCCTTTTCATACTGTGGGATTGCCTTTCGAGACTAAGATCCATAGTAGTCATAGCTCACAGTTGTACAATGTGTTGTAGTTTACAGAACATTCTCCTCGCAGCTGTGATACTGATATGTAAGGAGTGCAGGTATTAAAGTTCGCATTTAACAGAGGAGGACAGCGACTCTGAGAGCACACATGCCACGCTGAGCCCACAGGGGTGGAATTAGGACTAGCATGGCAGTCTCATGGCTTCCAGGCTCTCTTTCCCCTCCCTGCATCATGTGCATTCATGTGCAAAACCCATCTTTGGTTTCTGGCACCTTCAAACACCTGCTGGCATCTTGACTGTACCTTGTGCACAACAGGTTCTGAATTTATGCTGATGAAGATGAGAACTTGCCAAATAGCAAGTTATATAGTCAGTTCCTGTTTCAAGGATGGCTTATTCAGGCACCTTCTTTGGTATCCATCTTTAGCTACTTTATGACTCATTGGCACTTTCAGGTAGGGATGGGAGGGAAATTGGAGAGCAAGGCGAAGTAGAAGAAATGATGCTTAAATATATTGATTTTATGCATGATGTAGTAGAAAGACAGTGAACTGGGCACATTTGAAGACCTGCTGTGTGACCTTGAACAAATCCCTTCCCCTCTCTGTGGTTTAGTTTCTTCATCTTGAATATGAAGATTGGGTTGAATGATCTGAAATGTTTTTTTCTAATGCTTATAGTGAATATTTATATTCTGTATCTTGTATCATGTGACCTTTGTTTCCAGAAAATAAAAATGGATTCTTCATTGTAAAAATCAGAGTAGTTGAACATCATCAGAGAAGTATAGCAATGTACAGAGCATTTTCTAGATTTAAAAAAACACCCAGTCTTTCCTGACTTCTACGATATTATTTTGAGACCTTGGATATCTTAGAGACTACACTGGAGTTTATGAGAAAAGGTTGTTTGGTTTTTTTTATATTTTTTAAATTTGTATTTATTTGTTTATATTTACATTTTTATTACAGAACCAGATTGCAAGTTTTTGACTGCTATTTTGAGTAAAGTTTGTAGTCAGTGTGTGTGTGTAGAACCACACATGCATTACATTTTCATAGAGTTATCTTGTAAGGCATTTTTAAATTGAAGTCATTCTAGAAGTGCTTTAGGGAAACCACCAGTGCCTGAGCAAGGACTCTTGGGAAGTTAGGAATTAAATATATATATTTTGGAGACATGGGAAGAAAAACGGGAAGGTGGGATCAGGAAGGTAAGGTTTTCATAGTGAAGAGGTCTATTCCAGGCAGATTTCTCCGTGCGAAGCAGAGTACAGTAGTACATGAACATGGGACATGAGGCTAAGGAGACTTGAGTTTGCATCAGACCTTAGACACGTTTACTGCTAGACCGTGCAAGTGCTGTCTGCCTCTTAGCTTCCTCATCTGTGGAGTGAATGAGTTGCACGTGACTTCAGAGGTGCCTTCCAGTTATGAATCTTTAATACTGTTTACCCTTGAATGGAAGGCATGCCCACATGCAATCTAAAAGAATAGGTAGAAAAAAATGGGACTCCTGGTTCTTTTTACCTGATAATTGTATATGGGCCTACTACTTGAGCCTGGCCCCAACTTAACATAGGGACCCTGTCAGTGGTAGTGGCCTAGCTGTCTTTGATAGGGATCTGCCCCATTTTGGAACAGAACATCATACCAAAGACTGAAATGGCACCATCTTACAACCGAAGCCTATTATTAAACATATTCTTCCTATGTAGTTTTCTGCTTCCACTTTACTTTTTTCTATTCTCAGTAATTGGACTAGTTTAATTCTGATGCATACCCTTACACAATCCCACAGTTGATTTCCTCATAACTAACACAATCTATTAGTATTCTCTCTTTCAGTCACTGCTAATGAAGCAAAAGGCAAGTCTTACCTCCAGGAGGAGGGTTGCTTCTATGCCATTGAAAAATCAGGGAATGGAAAATATTATTATGATTTGTACTTCCCCAAGCCAATCTTAGATTCTGCTCTACACAGGAGCAAAGAAAGGAAAGCAAGGCCGTACGTGTTTGTTTTTAGATTAATAGTTGAAGTTTGCTCATGTGGAAATAGAAGGGATTTCACCGTGACTAGAATCTGTCATTAAAAAGCCATTATCAAAGTCATCTTGCAGACTTCTTGGTTTTTTATTGTTAATGACAAAACAATCTCTTAAAAAGAAAAAAAAGAGAAGGAAAATTTTATTTTTATTTCTGTTTAGTATTTTTCTACTTTGAAAGCCATGTAGTGTTGAAGACTTAACAGAATAGAACTTTAGTGAAGTGAGGCAGTTTAGAGATTGATTGATCAATAAAAGAGACAATTACAGCTTGTTTATGAAAGGAAAAACCCCTTTGGCCCTTTGAGCAACATAGAGGCTCTAATAATGATAACTCTGGTAACCAGCTTGAAACTATAAAAGTCAATAGGAAGATATAGGAATTCAATAAAATTATGACACTAGATAAACCTTACTCCAGGAACAAATTTTCCACAGAAGGTGACTTGTTTCAGTTAGATTTGTAACTTTAATTTCTCACTTATTGGATTTTTTTGTCATCAACTAATTATAAAGTTTATGGTATGGTGACAATTCCATGTCTACTGACATGAGAGCAAGCCACATGAATCACTAGCCTCAACTTTGAAACCAGCTTTCCCCAAATCTGGATTTTCAGGGTCTTCCTGGTTTTCTCAGGATAATTCCATGAATTCTGCCAACCAGAAGGACTTGCTTCACTTACATGTAAGAAATAGGTACCCTTAGCTGGCTTTTTTATTTTTTAGGAAAGGTACAGGCATAAAAGTTCTCATCACAAAAATAATGATAGAATGTCCCCAACCTTCCCAAAGCTTGGGTCTCATTGTTCTAAGAGGCTGAAGAGTTGAACAGTTTTTCTAACTCTTTAAGGATGGTGACTGCGTTCTACTCTTTTCTTAGAATGAAAGTTTTAGAGGTAGAAGAGTCTTTAGAGACTGTCTGTTCATTTTACAGAGATGTGAAAGAAATTATGCTACTTCATTTGTAGCCAAACTAGATCAGCTTTTTCTTATCTTTTTCTCCAGAAAACTTTTTGAGGGTAGGAGCTGTTTGCTCATTAAGTAGAAGTGGAATATAGATTCCATCATTACCTCAAGTCACCATAGCCTCTTCTTCCCACACTTTCTTTGCTAATATTCTAGCATTGTGGTAGTTGTGAAAATAAAGTTCATGACTTTGGCTCTATGTTTGCTTCTCTTATTTCTCAGAGGGATAGCTTCAAGGTAAGGATTGAGTTTTCAGTACTTGCTGTATTAAAGTTTAGCATTTTGTGGGTAGTAGATTCAATAAGTTGGTGATGGAGACATGTAGCCATTTGGATTGGCCCTTAAGTTTATTTGTTAACCTGAAATCTATTACATTACAAGCACAGTTTTTCTGGAACCAGAGTTCATGGTTGCTTTGAAAATGGGATTTTCTAAGCCAATTGGAAACCATTTCCCTTGTAGATCTTGCCTTGATGGGAAGTTAGAGAAGGAGTAGAGAAATGAGCAAAAAAGCCATGGCCTAGATTGAGAAATGTTCAGTTATTCTTTGGGGCCCCATTGAAAGCACGTGAGCTCCACATGGTATTCATGAAGACATGAATTTGTATTGTAGCTTAATGCTGTTTCCCCACCAACCCTTAAAACAGATTTGATTCGTATGACCTTGGCTAAGAAGCCTAGAAACACTGATGTTAATCAGCTACTATGTGTCAGGCATTGTCTTAGTTTCATGGTATATAAAGACAAAGAATAAATCCCTATTCTCACAAAGCAAATACACATATAATATACACAGAATAAATATAAGGAGTTACAGGCTACTTTGAGAAGGAGATTGTTGTTGTGTTTGTCCTTCGTTGCCGAAGAAGACCACGCCATCAGAGAAATGATGACATGACTTAATTGTCTTTGTTTTGAGTGAGGGAGGCATTACTCACCCAAAATGAGTCCCTGCATAGGCCTTTGCCTAAAGGGGCCAAGGTTTCCCAGTGCATCCTAGGTCATCTCTAGTTATCCTGAGGAATATCTATCTGGTCACTGGATTCAGATGACTCTGGAGGACAAGTGAGGCTGGTGACCTTTCACAGCCCTCCCTCACTCAAAACAAAGTCAAGTGCAAGTCATGTCATCATTTCTCTGATGGCATTGTCTTCTTCTGCAATGAAGGATGAATAGAACTTGTGAATAGACCCAGCTCCACCTCTCCTGTCTGTCTCCACCTCCCCTTCCTTCTCCTCTCCAAAGGAAGGTAAATTTGGATGGCCAAAAGATGCCCAGTTGACTTGGGTTTTACTGGGTAATTTTCTTCCCTCCCTTCCCCTTCCCTCCCCTCCCTTCTCTCTTCTTTTCCATTTCCCTTCCCCTCCCCTTAAGCCTACTGCACTCTGAAACTCAGACACCATGAGCCCCCTGCCCCCTGTCAAAAGCCTCTATTCTGGACCCTCCTGGCTTCAGAGTGATTATCAATAGTAACTATTAATAGTAATAGTATCAACAGTTGCTGTTTCTCTCCCAGCCTGAGGTCTTTTTTTTTTTTTGCCTTATTAAAGGGGCCATGCCCTGACTACTTCTTTTAAACAGGCCTGTTCAATGAATGGATGTTACCTCACCTTAAGTGAGTACCTGCAAAGACCTTGGCTAAAGGGCCTAAGGTCTCCCCATGCATCTTGGGTCATCTCCAGTCATCCTGAGGAATATCAGGTCACTGGATTCAGATTTCTCTGAAGGAGAAGTGAGGCTGGTGACCTTGCACAGCCCCTGTCATTCAAAACAAAGTTGAGGAGATTATTAACAGTTGGCAGAATCAGGAAAGAGTTAATGTAGAAGGTCCTGTGTGAACTGAGTCTTGAAGGAAAAGATAATTTCCCAAGGAGGGATAGAGAGGATTGCATTCCAGGTTGGGGAAGTAGGGGGAGAATGGCATGTTATGTTTAAGGAATGGACAGAAGGTCACTTTGACTGGATTACTGATTGCAGAATTTCCCTGGGCCTGTAATGTCAGTGGGGCTGTAAAGATAGGCTAGAGTCAGGTGGTAAGGTCTTTAAAAACCAGAAAGAATTAAGATTTCATTCTAGAGGCAATATGAGAAACCACTGGGGATTATTAAGTAGGGAAGTGATATGATCAGCTCTTATGTCAAGAAAAAATCAAAAGTGTTGATTTGGCAAGACTTTATAATATGAGTTAGAGTGGGGAGAGACATGAGGCAGGGCTGTCAATTAAGAGGACATCGCAGTAATTTGCACTAGAGATGATGAGGGTCTGGACTACCATAGTGTCTGTGTGAGTAGAGAGAAATAGGATACAGATTGTGATCTTTGGAGACTGGAGGAATGATGGTGCCTTCAGCAGGATTCATTAGATTTGAAATAGGAGAGGGTTTTAGCAGAAAGGCTGAGTTTGAGATATTGCCAGGACATCCAGCTTGAAATATCCATTAGACATTTGGTGGTACAGCACCAAAGCTCTGGGGAGAGTCTGTTGTTCATTTGTTTTTTGGTTGTGTCTTACTCTTCGTGACCCTATTTGATTTTTTCTTGGCAAAGATACTGGAGTTGTTTGCCATTTCCTTCTGCTCATTTTACAGTTGAGGAACTGAGACAAAAAGGATTAAGTGACTTGCCCAGGGTCACACAGCTAGTAAGTGTCTGAGGCCAGATTTTAACTCAAGAAGATGAGTCTTCCTGACCCTAGACCTAGTGCATTATCCACTGTACCACTTAGCTGCCCCAGGAGACTTTAGGGCTGAATTTGTAGATCTGGGAGCCATCTATATAGAGATTATAATTAAACGTATGGGAGTTTGTGTGATTATCAAGAAAGATGGAATGGAGAGAAGAGTGCCCAGGATAGTGCCATGGGAACACATTTAATTAGGGGCTGGATATGAATTGAGAGAGATGGATGATGGAGGCTGCAATTCATTAGAAACATCTGAGGGGTTGTCATCAACAGCACATATAGAGAAGTCCTTAGCCAAGTAAAGGACCATTTCAATAGAGACTAACTAAGAGAGAAGGATTTTGAGGAGAAATGGAAGGGGAAGAGAGAGAGAACTGAAGGTGAATGGCCTCCATTTTCTTTTTTTTCTGGTTTTTTTAATGTTCCCCCCCCCCCCAAATTTATTAACTTATAATTGTTTTCAGTTTTCAACAATCACTTTCCATAAGTTCCAAATTTTCTGCCTCTACCTTCCCAAGATGGGGAAATTACCTGGAATTTGAACAGGAGTTGAGGAGGAGAGAAAATTGGTGAGCCAGGTGCTGAAGTCTTTGAGCATGGATGGAGAATGACCTAAGAGTGTTGTGTATAGCCCTTGTCATCATCTGAATAAAGCAGAAAATTTTAGTTGAGTGCATTTGAAAAGAAGGTCACTGAAGGATCATGGGAAAGGAAAGGTGGCAATGGAGAACGAGGACCAATGGGTTTGTGATGGGCGGGTGGAAAGTTAGGATGAGTTGCCTTGCTTCCTCTTGGATGTATCTGGTGGAGGAGGATGTTATGAAGTGCTGAGGCGAGATCTCCAGTTGGCAGAGATACCATTGTGGCAGACTTTGATCTGATCTGCTCTGGCCTGTTCTTCCTCTGATAGGGTTTGCAACTTGGATGCTGTAGGTAGTCCTCTAAGTATTTTTTGCTGTAATGAACTGCAAACCTAATGGTGAGATTTATCTTCCATCATAAGGAGAAATGGTGCTTGATTTGGCCTGCTGTCCATTAGCTTCAAAAGCCTCAAGCCTCATCAGTGACTCAAGGGTACAACTCAGATAATAGGAAAGATAACTTTTTGATTCCAACTTGTGAGCTCAGGTGGATGAATGAGTCAGCAAGGCCTATTGAGCAGGGCTGGTAGTAGAGTGATAATTTTGTCATACTTTCATGCTTTTTTCCATGCTTTTGTCATGTATAAGAAGGAACCTTTGCCTTGAGGGAGAGATTGCTTATGGATTAATATGTTCGCTGTTTGTAAAGGTTTGATAAACACATTGCTATTCTTAGGATAGCCTGCTCCACAATGAAGGATCCAAGTAAACCAGAAGACCCTTTTAATTTTTTAATTTGCCACTTCCATTTGGTTGTGAATTCGCGAACCTCTCATGACACTTGTTCATGACACTTCATGTCATTTCTCATGTGGCAACCTGTCTCCATGCATTTTTTCATGCAGCAGGATGATATTTAAGTTTCTTATGTGTTCTCTCTTCTTTATTGCAGTTCTTCCTTTTTTAAAATTATAACTGTCTCTTATTTGAAAATGGCGCATCATTTTGATATCTTCATTTCCTCTTTCAGCTCCAGATTATGCTAATCATTTATTAATTCAGTCTCATTTCATATGAATGAAGGATTTAAGTGCTTACTGTAGACTAAGCACTGTGCTAAGCATGGAGTTTGGAAATACAAAAGTTAGACAGTCCCTGTCCTTTCGGAATTTAAATTTCCAAAACGGGGGAGCGACCACAAATATAGGGGAGAGTGCTGTCCGTGGAAATGAGTTTTATCTACCTGAGTGTGATAATGTAGCAGTGCTTTGGCACATTCTTTTTCAAATGCAATAGTAATGTTAATTTTATTATATTTCTCAGAATAAGAAGTGGAAAGGGGGAGGGATTTAGCTTTGTAATTCACAGGCAGAAGATAAAATACCCAGGGTAAATATGAGGATACCTGGTCTCAAGGAGTGCAGAACTGACTAACTTAGCTCCTTCTGGCCTTGGTCACTGGTGGTGTTAGTTATAGCAGCAGTAGTAGTAAGAGTAGAAAATGGAAAATGCTTGGAGTGAAGGTGTGGGCATAGGGTTCCAGGAAGTACCTTGAATATCATCTGTCGAAGGCATTCTTTCACTCCCAAAGGCTTTCAGACACAATCCTGAGCCTGTGTTTGAGGGACTTTGGCCCCCCTCAATCTTGACTGCTGATTCATTGGTGCGGTAATCTTGGGATAACGGCTATCCCCGTTTGCAGTTATTGCTTTGGCTCTTTGTTGATGTTGATTGTGGCTCTGAGAAGTTGTAAATGAAAGGGTAAAATGTTCCAAATGACTTTAGGAAATCAGAGGAAGTTTGATATGGACCCTAATTTTTTCACACATCACTGCTTTGCTTTGGTGGGAGATATCATTCCATAAAACAAAGGGCTGGTCGGGTTTGAATGGATTCCTCCAACCTTTTTTGAAAGATAAGTGCTGAATAAAGTCTACCTTCTTATTGTCAATCTTACTCATACAGTTCACTGTTTTCTCCTTTTTGTAGACATTTGGTTTATTTACTTCTAAGTCCCCTTCCCTTGGGATCATTTTATCCCATTTTTGTCTAAAGCTTCTTCCTAGGACTTTACCATCTTGTCATTTCCATCATTTCCTTTAGGGTCTTTTCCAACTGTTTTGCTTCTTTCCATTCCATTTCTTCAGAGGGTTACCTGAGGTTCAGGGAAGTCAAACAACATGCCCCTTGTTGTATAACTATTAAATTCAGGTCATCTTGATTCCATATCTAGCACTTTATCTAGCACACCGGTTTATTTTCTGTAGTTTCACAATAGCCTTTTAATAATGACAGTGATAGACTTCCAATCCACTTGTTTTTCTCTGCCTGCAGGAGCGAGATGTAATGAGATCTATCTTGGATTCCTTTCAAAATGATATGTCAACATTAGAGCATTCTCCCCAGTTGGCCCTCCAAGTCCATGAGGACATGGTGCAGAGTTTGCATGCTAATTGTGCTGAAATGGAGGTAAGTGAATCTTAGAATTAGCGTACTCTGTAAAGGGACTTTTTGGATGAATAAGGATGACTGTCCCCATTTACTCTGGTTCTTGGCATGAGGAAGTACACTTACTACCACTGAAAAGCACTCTGTATTTTATATCTTGGTCTTGTATTCTAAAAGACACCCAATATTTTTTTCACTATTACCTGCCAAGATAATAAAGTGAGTGAATCCTGCATCAAGTCCAGTTTGGAACACCAGGCGTTTCTCTGTGGTGTCTAGGTTTTGAAAGAAAATAAATTGAGCATGAGAGCTTGGGGAATCGTTCCATTGCAAAAGTATTTGATACTGTTTTGGAACAATCCCCTTACCAGTATATGTGGGAAATGTCCTTTAGTACTAACTCTCTTTACTGCCATCTTAATAAAAGTCTTTACTCTTTTTTTCCCTTAGATTTTGATAAACACTGAAGAAGCTAGAGCTCTTAAACTTTGTCTTGGGAAAAACTGAAGTGATTTGTTGTAGAAACTCTTTCTGCTTTCAATACACAATTCAGTATTAATAATAATAATGCACAGTTTCAACGCAGTTGATTGACTATTTTGTATACAGGTTTTCATTTAGAAAAACAAGCACTGCAATTAAAACTATTAGAATAAAATCTATTAAATTATTTAAATTAAATCCAAATAAAATATTAAAATTAAAGCTATTAGAATAAAAAACATGACTTCATCAAGGTGATTTTTAATTCATAAATTTATATCTCTTTGCCATACACTGTTTCTTCTTATCAAAACCGCAAATGCTTCATATGCTATCTCTTCTTCCAGTGTTCACAGAGCTTCTGGGCGAGGTATTGACTGATAAAAGTGAAATAGTAGAGAAAGCAGAAGAACGGGGAGTTTGACTTCTCTGTATCTTCGGTGAGACCCTGGAGCCCGATTGCCAAGGGTATACTATATAGCATTGACAGCCCTTCACAGAGCAAAGTGTCGATGCAATGCTGGAGACAAGGACCATACTTCTAAATGTATGAATTGCAGTCAGGATAAGGGATAGTTTCATTTTAATTCAGTGAAATTAAACAAACATTTATTTGCCTGCTATATGCATGGTATGTGAAAAAGTTTGTGAGCTACTGGTAACACAGGGATATAGAAAGACAAAATTTTCATCCTCAAGTTGGAGTAATAAGACGTATACATAAGTAACTATAACATAATATACAATAAATGCAAAGGAGAGAGTCTATGAAAATACTTTTCAAGGAGTGAGGAAGGACAAATCATTTTTGAGTGATGGGATCAGATAAGTCATTGTTGATAACATGAATTGGATCTTGAAGGTGGGGTAATATTTCAGTAGGCAGAAATGGGAATGGGGAGGTGGGTAGCAGAGTCCATCCTTGACATGCACAGTAGAGGAGCAAAAGTACAGAGATGGGAGAGACCATCATGAAAATAGGAGATGGGGAATAATGCAGTTAGCATGAATGTAGAGCATGGGAAAGAGTAATCTGAGATCAGTCATAGCAGCTTGGAACAATGCTATGAAGAAGGAAATGTTTAGTGCAATGATAACATGTTTCTACTTTTGAGCAAGGACGTGATGTTTTTAGAACAGCCAGTAGGCAAAATGATGCTGGACAACTGTGAAAAGCAGACTGGAATGTAGACCAGTCAGGAACAGAAGCCTGTAGCAATAGTAGTTGGAAGGCTGAGAGTAGTGAGAACTAGATAAGGAGAGGTGGGAGTCCAAAGGAAGGGACATCTTTAACAAAGAGCAATACAGTCAGCGGGACTTGGCAAGAGACTGAGAGCCAAAAACCTCCCTGAACATTGGGAGTCTTGGAAACTGAGAAGCAGAAATAGGAAAGTCGGGAGGGGAGGGCAGGAGTGATTGGGGAGGGGAAGCAAAAGGGAAGATGCATTCAGTTTTGGACATGTTAATGAGGTCTGTCAGGTCAACATTATCTTGAATTTAAGATCTTATTGGAATATTCAGGTGAAAGTAGACGTTTAGAAGTGTGGATCTTGAACTGGAGGATGTATCAAGTTTGAGATATAAATTTGACTTACTTTCAATTAGTAATTAGTTATTGAAAGGTGGAAGAGGATGAAATTGCAAAAGAAGAGGGTGTAGGAAGAGCACAGAAGGTCAAGGGACATGACCTTTTGGTTTATTCAATATGTAGTGGAGAGGGAGGGAGGGGAAGAAGGAGAACCAACCAAGAAGGAGTGGGGAGAGAAGATACTAGGAGAAGTATGGGTTCAGTGTCTCAGAAGTCAAGGGAGAATACAGTATGAAGAAGGAAGGAGTGGTCCCTACTGTGCAATCCTTCAGCAAAGTCAAGGGTAATCAGGACTGAAAAAGGCCTTTAGATAATAGTAAAGACCTTGAGGAAAGCAATCTCAGTGGAGTGGTTAGCTTAAGAAGGCCCTTTGCAATGGGGGGAGGACCTTGGTGATTATTCTGTCCACATGTTTGAAGAAGGGAAGAAAGATCAGTGAAAGATGTATAGGGGTTTTTTGAAGTGTGAGAGAAACCTGAGTGGGTTTTCAGCATAAAGTGAGAAAGCCAATAGAGGATGAAGGTTTTCTGTTTAGGCAAATGAAGAAGAGGATGGGTAGGAAGCTCCCCGTTGTTCTGGACTGATCAGATCATGGTTCATCTCAGGCTTTTGATCTTTCATTCCTTCCTCTGCCTTTCTTTCAGCCACAAAGTCTAAAAGTGATGATTCTGTTGGTTATTTAGGATATTGCGTAGATTTCGTTTTTCTGTGTTGTTCTCCTGCCGTCCCGCTGCAAGAATGAGCTCCACTCTTCTCCAGGAGCGTAGCTGTAGATCATGACATAGAGAATGTCCGATGATGGAGAGAAGGCCGATTCCAGTGTGTCAGGGGCCCGAGAGAAGCGTGCTCTTGCCACTGCATCTTGCAGCCTCTGCTTTGATGGCACAGTTCTCAAAGACAGCAGAAGATGCCTGTGATTTTGAGAGATGTGTTTTTGTCTGCTACAAAAGTGATGTTAAATCATCCAGCCTTATCTTAAAGTAGAGCAGAAGGAATCATGGACAGTTTTCTGCGCATAATAGGTATTTAATAAATATTGAATTTTTTGAAATGCCTCATTTTGCAACTAAAAGGCAAATTGGGGCCTGGTTGAAGGTTGATAACAAAGACAGCAGTCTTGTGCTGATGCACTGAATTACTGGGCTTGTTAATATTCTCTCAGAGGTGTTTGTTCTTTATACTTTATGGCTTCATGTGCATTTGTTACTGGTTAATTCTGCAGAAGGATGAGACAGCAATCAGTCCTCAATTTCCCCCTTCATCCTTCACTTCTCCTTATATTTTACCTACTCTTCTTTGTTTCTGCTTTTTACCATTTGTTATAAATGTTGTATTATGAGCATATTGATATAATTACCAGTTCACCTCACTGTAATTTTTTCATCATCTTGCCTCTGTGAATCTTGAATTTCCCAAGCCTTGGGATGAAATAACTCTTGGTTAAAGAGCTTTCAGCTACTTTTTTTTTAAAGGGGAATTTTGCATAGTGGCTCCGTTGTTCTAACTCCAGTGACCTTTCCACTGCAATACTGGATGGAGAACTTTAAGACTTGGAAAGGCACCACATGTATCTTTATGCATTGATAATTTGCCATTACACTATGTCAGTTCAATTTACCAAAATGTATTGATTGATGCAAAATAGCAAAGGCAGAGTTTCTGCCTCCAAGGAGCTGAACATTCAGTTCATTCCTGTGTACTTCCTCATTATCTGAAGAATTGTGTTATTGCACAGTCCAGACAACATTTTTGTAGGGCTCATGATATCCTAGTGCTGGGAACTTACTCAGAATGGACTCTCTGGAAACACAATCACTTTTAACTGGGCTAAGGATGGGCTCAAAAGAAGGCCATGATTTGGGCCCCAAACCTAAGCCTTTCTCATAGTTCAAGTCATACCTTATTTCAAACTCTATGTCAATCTTCTCATTTTTGAAACCAGATGAATTGGATCATGTCAAAAGTTGTAATGCTATAGTCAACTTCTGGTTTTCATTTTGACAGTAGAATATTTGCCTTGTGGGTAATGTGCCAATTTTCCTCAGTGTCCCTCTTTGGGGTACAGCATCCATGTAAAAGGGGAGAAACGTAAGCGGTACCCCCAGACTTAGAAACCGCTGATGCCACAGTAATTGCTGAGCTCTGACTTTGAATGTAGGATTTGAAAGGTTGACTCCAGCTGCACAAAGTGAAATCATCATAAATATAAGTGCATTAATAGCTATTTTATTACAACACATTTGGCTCCATATGAAGCATTAATGAAGAGAGATTTGCAGAGAAGATTCACCCTGACACCTTCAGTAGTCCCCAGCAATTCTTACTTTGAGAGATTTATATGGTCTGTACTCACCATATGTGCCTTTATCAGTTAATTATGAGAGTGACAGTTTTGGCACATCAAATACCATATGTTCTGATTTTTTTATACACTAGGAGAATTACGGACTCCGTCAGTGACCTCAAAACACACTCACCAAATATTACCACCTGATCAGCAGCTAGAAGAGTTGTACGCCTGTCTGTTCAGAGTGCCAACACTGCCAGTGCTTGTAACAGGTCTCATAAATGGGGGTCTTTGTGCAGCCAGGTGCTCAGCTGTCACCTTCTATATTTACCACGCTTAACATTTACATGTAAAGGTAGTAAAAATGTTTGTCCAGTTTGTTTGTAGCATTCCTTTGCTTGTCTCCTCTACCTCTTTGACCATTCTCTTTATTCTTTTCCTAAGGCACTGTCATCATTTCTTCTTCCTTTGTCATTTTCTTTCCTTGCTGCCAATATTTCCCCCACCTCCCACCTTAATTTCTCTTCCCTGCTCTATTTTATCTCACATAGAAAAAAGGAACCTTATTCATGGAGTCATATTTGGAATATCAGAGGACTGAGTTGCGCTGATGAAAATGATATTTAAACCAAACATACTTAAAAATGAATTTTCAAATTACATGCTAATTTTTTTCAAGATGGCATACTGATGTCAACCTCTGGGTCTAGAAGGACATATATGTTATTGTATTTGAAATGGATTTTTGAAATTTATTACTCATTTTATAGATGAGGAAACTGAGTCATGAAGAGGGCAAGTGACTTGAACGAAGTCATGTGAAGATTCTGTGGCAGAGCTTGGGCTAGAAACCATGTCTCTTAATCCATTTCTTAGATATGACAAATTTCTGGTGACATCAGAAGAAATAGTGTAGTTTCAGTGATTATTCTTCCCCAAAGGTCTCAATACTCCTAGTTTTCCTACTATCTGAGAATACTTCCCTAAGGTTTCTTTTCTTGCTACTGCTATGTACAGTAACATCTCAGCTGAGACTAGAGGCAAGAGACAGTACTGTCATCTCTAAAGGTAATGCAGATATACTTAATGCATCAGTTCCTCACTCACTGAAGCAGTCAGAGAACTGTTTCCTCTTGAGAGAGCAGATATGTTACATGCACACCTTGCCTCTTCTCTGCTACACAGTAGTTTGGCAAATATGAGTCCCCCCAATACCATATCACTTCTCACCCCCACCCCTTTCCACTTCCTTTGTCTCCAAAGCCAAGGTGACACTTAGCATATTCTCCATAGGAGAATGACTTGGCTTTTGACCTATGTTGTGGTTTTTCAATTTCCTCACACTTGCAGGGTGATGGCAGTACAATGAAGTTGCTGTGATTTGAAATTAGGGCATTTTTCTGTGCTGATATTGAAATCATAGTTACCTTGAGTCTCACAGGATGTTGAATCCTGTCGCCTTGCCAGTTTTATTGTGGGGTGTTTTGCATTATCATGGCTATGTTCATTCAGCCATCCTGTGCATTCTATACTAATCCTAAAGTAAGGAGCACAACTTTTCACTGGTCAGAAGAGCCCAGTAAATAACAAAGGGAATATTCTCATGCAGATTCCTGCACCTCCCAACACTGCCCAGGTGACTCTAGATCCTGAACTTTCCTACTATAACCATCCCAGCTCCAGCTTCCAGGAGCTCCTCCTGCCTCCCTGTGAATTCTGTTCCTGGTCCTTAGCTGCTGCTCTTGCTCCAAGGTTGCTATTTTTTCCCCCCATTTAATTAAATCTTTATTCAAAGAAATGATTTATAAAAACTTACAAGTCTGAGAACTTAGCTATACGTGAAGGATGATGGGATATTCCATTTTAAACATATACACAGAGTAGAGCTATTAGATGTTATTTCTTTCCCCCTCCCCACTTCATTTTTGGCTTACTTTGTCCCTGAGCATTCAAGGTCGCCATTTCTGTAGGGCCACTGCTGTTGGGATTCTCCACCACCATCTGCTTAAGTTGTCTTTGGCTTCCAGGTCTTCTTCCTTCTCAAAAGATGAGTTATTGTTTATTAGACTACTGGCTTGGCCAACTTGTATAAGACTATTCTGCATCTTTGGCTTTTTCCTTAGTCAGGCCTAAGGGCACACAAAGGGTGGTCTAGGTACCCCCTCTAGAGGACGTTCCCCCAGGCTCTTTTGATACCTAGGTTTCTGCTTATATTTTACTTTCCCATAATGCCTTAGGCAGTTAGTACAGGGGCCATGCAAATTAGCCAGGAGCTTCCAAGCTGTATAAGCACCTGGCCACACTGGAGGATTATATGGAAGGGAGAGAAGGATCTGGCAACATGTGACTTGTGTTTTTACCTCTAGCCACAAGCCTTTGCCTTCATTACAGAGATGTTAATGGTTTTCACTAATTCTAATGATAATTCTAGTCACAAACACTTATTTCACAGATGAGTAAACTGAGGAAATGTAAGGCAAGTCAGCCACACTCCATATGGGAGATCAGGTCCTCTGAAGGTCTCTTTTCTGACATGATGCCAGGGTAGGCAAAGATCCTTCCTCACTCTACCACTGACTGAATTTATATCTTTTCTTCCTACTCTAAAAGACCCATGACTAGCCAGGTAGAAACCACTTCTCCTACCCTGTTGTATCTAGGAGTCATCAGCTTTTCCAACATAGCAACCTTGGGGGTGGGGAGGAGATGACTGAGAAAACTCAGTGATGAGTCAAGTCATATATAAGTGTAAGCAGACAAAATCCTATGTGTTAGTCTTCATGGGGCAGCCGGAACATGCTCATGTATTTTCTGAAGGCATTAAGGGGGAGATCCTGCATTTGAATAGAATTCTTTAGTAGGGTTTCTTGGAGGGGTATTTTGTTGGTTTCATCATTCAGTCATGTCCAGCTGTTTGTGACCTTGTGGACCCTAGCATGCTGATACTGTGCATGGTGTTTTCTTGGCAAAGAGAGTGGCGTGGTTTGCCATTTCCTTCTCCAGTGGATTAACACAGACAGGTTAAGTGACTCATCCAAGGTCACACAGCTAGTAAGTATCTCAGGATAAATTTGAACTCAGGTCTTCCTGTCTTCAGGCCCAGTGCTTTGGCCACTGAATTGCCTATCTGCCTCCTAGACAGAGGTTAAAGACTTGTCCAGGGTCATGTAGCTTATAAGTGTCTGAGGGCAGGTTTGAACTCTGGGCTTCCGAGCCCAGCGCTCCACCTACCAAGCCATGTAGCTGCCCTTCTTTAATGAGAATTCTAGTTGGGGGTGCTATACCAGCACAAAGAAAGAAAATGCCTTTGGCAAAAACGTTGGCTAATGTATTTGACCCAAATTCTGTTGTCTTTCAATGTTTTCTTAATTTACTTTGTTGCCAGAATTTTGATTCTGCCCTCCTCTCTACTTGCCCACCCCCTCCCATTTCATGTCTCCCTATATGGAGTCTGAATTCTTTGTATTTATTGTTTCTTATGGCATCATAATATTCTATTCTATTTATAAATTAGTTTGTTCAACTTTTCCTTACTTGTTATGGCCCTTTAAGTTTTCTTTGCCCTGTATTCTCACACTTGCATTTCTTCTACAACCTATTTCTTATTCAAATCCTAATTTGATGCTTCAGTGCTTATTTCATGTGGTCTCTTTTTTAAGACATTATCATAAAGAGTTAAAAAGTGTGTGTTGTAGCATTTCATAAGCAATCCCTCCAAAGTAACAAATAGCTCAATTCCTTTGGGGAGCCTTGATGGGCCCTTGAACACTACCTGCCTTGGTTGGGAAAATGCAGGAAGCAGAAGATGAATTGGCCCAGACTTTCTTTAGAGAGTTTGAAATTGGGTTATTTTCTGTACTGCGTTTGGGAAGAAGAGATAACTAATATGTGTTTACAGTTCATTTCCGTTTACCACAATAGGACAGAAGATTCCACGTGGGCTTGACTCTTTTCATGTGGAAGAGTCTGCCTGTATCTGGAGATAGGACGTTCAGAGTTGTGTTTCCCAGAAGGCTGGGTTGGGGGGTAGGGGAAGGCTGGGCAATGTGCTCAACAGCGTTCCCCATGGCAGCAGTGAGCCCTCTGCCCACCAGATGGCAGCAGACAAACCCTGCATGATCTCTTCTTTCCTCTTACATAGGAGACAATGCACCAGTACTTTCTCACCTGCTGGAAATACTTGGGAAGGTGTGGGGAGGAGAGCCCTTTTCTCCCCTGGGAAGAAGAGCTTTGATTCTGTTTTTGTTTTGCTACTGTGGCCACAGATAGACACCAACAAAAACCAGAGTTTTAATCTTCACCCTCACCTGCACCCAGCTCATGGGGCACTGGGTGTGATGGAGAGGGCTTGGAGCATGTTCTGTCCGGACGCTTCCTACTTTATGCTTTTCCCTCTTTTCATAGAATCCTAAGAGTGTGGGAGCCAGGGAACTTAGGAACTGTGTGTGTGGTCGAAACCCATCGTTTTACGAGAGGGGCAGGGAGGTCTTCCCACGGTCAGGTATGGTGAAGTCAGTGGAAGGAAGAGTCAAATGCGGACGTCTCTCTTTCTGGGTCCTTTTCCTTAGGAATCTCCTATGGGAAGCATCATCGCTTATCTAGATATCTCTTGCCTGGGTGGAAGCAGCTTCTAATTTATTATCCTCAAGTGCTTTCTCTCAAATATTGAAAAATGTTTCTTGTAGGTGAAGCAGGCTGTTTGGATGCAGTTTGGATGATTCCAACTTTATTGGCAACAGTCAAAGTGTCATAACGGGAGCAGGCTGTGCACAGGTCTTCTCTCTGTCAGGCTGTACCATTGTGTTGATTTTGGCCATGTTATACATCATACAGATTCTTTACCACGTGCTTGATCCGATGCTCGTTGGCCTTGGCATCCACAATGAGGATGAGGGTTTGGTTGTCTTGATTCTTCTTCATGGAAGACTCATTGGTCAAGGTGAAACTTGACATAGTGATCAAGTTTGTTTCTTCTGGGGGTACTTTGGGTAATTTGAGCTGGTTTTGAAGTCAATTTGGGTCACAGGAAGGTGGAAAACGGTCAGATTTTTTAGTGGCCCTT
The DNA here is from genome assembly GCA_023548195.1 of Bettongia penicillata ogilbyi. Taxonomy (NCBI): domain Eukaryota; kingdom Metazoa; phylum Chordata; class Mammalia; order Diprotodontia; family Potoroidae; genus Bettongia; species Bettongia penicillata. The sequence goes on from JAJHZJ010000100.1 coordinate 3,301,401, forward strand.
CAAAACTGTTTTCTTGACCTCCAAGGCCTTGGACGTGGCCTCTGTCTTGGAGGAATGAGGACATTTGCTTCCTTCTTCAACTTTGGCATCATCTTGGGGAAAGACTCTACCTTTTCAAAAGAACATTCATTAAGAACCTTTTGCGTTCCCAGTACTAAAGAAGAACAGAAAGGAGATGGAGCAATTACTTTCATGGAACTTATAAGCTAAAAGGGATATTTGGCAGAGGCACATGTATAAACAGTCATTATTCATATTAGAAAATAAGTATAAAAAAAGCCATGAGAGGAAAAAGGGGAGAAGATCATTTTCAACTGGAGGTATTCATTGGCAATCCTTTGTGGGGGAGATCTAGGAAGGCTTCATGGAAAAGGTGATATTGAGCTAAATTTTGAAGAGATCAGTGGGATTCTAATATTTAGAGACTAGGACAGGTTGGGAGTGGAGCACATTCAATGAACAAGGCATGGAATGATTAAATGCATTTATTTAATTCCTTTTATGTCTAGCACTGTGGTGTCATAGGGAACCAAGGGAAGCGCTGAATTTTGATCCCGCCTTCTGTAGTGTAAGAGAATTTGCGCCTCACTTAACATCTCAGCTTCAATTCTTCACTTTTGAAAAGAGACTGTAACGTTAACATTGTCTCCCAGGAATATTTAATCAGTCATTCAGCCAGCATTTATGGAGTATTAGCTAACAAAGTGAAAGAAAAATCAGCCAAACCAACGAGCACTTTGACGGTAAACGTCGTGATCCGCATTTCTGTTGCTATACCTGTGGAAAGAAAGGGGAAGCATGAAATTTTCTCATCTCCTTTTCAGGATCCTGCTTGAGCGATGTGATTATACAGTATTCAGTTTCAGTTTTGTTTTTTTTGAATTTGCAATGTTGTGCATATTTTGTAGATGGTTTTCGCTAGTTCTCTTTTCTTCGGTTCATATTTCTTCCTTTCTTTCTCTGAAGAAAACTTTATATTCATGATTTCTCATAGGACAGTATTATTTTATTACATTCAGGTGCCACGCTTTATTTAGCCTTCTCCGTCCATAGGGAATCCCCTTTTTTCCACTTTGTTGCTCCCATAAGAAGTGCTGTGACAAATGTTTGGTAAATATATAAGCTCTTTCTTTCCACGTTTGGCCTCCTTTGGGTAATGCCTAGTACGGTAGATTGGCACGTTGCAGTCACTTTTTTATCGAAGTTCCAAAGAGACTTGCACAATGGGTGCTCTACCTCACAACTGCAGCAGTCATGGACCACGGCCCCTGCAGCATCGACTGTCCCCATTTCTTTTAGTCTTTGCCTTTTTCTGGGTTTGAGAAGACACCCCAGAATTGCTCTAGCTCCTTTTTACTGTTACTAGTTATTTAGAGCAGTCTTTCATGGGGTTGTTATTAGTCTTCTTTCTCTCTCTTCTTGTTAATTTTTGAAAACTTTCTATCTTTTAATCCCTTACCTGTTGAGGATTGGCTTGTGGGCCTATGTATTTGTATTAGGTCTCTATATCTTGGATAGCAGATAGATATCAGATATATTTGATGCAAACTCCCCTCCCCTCCTCCAATGAACAGCTTGCATTCTTATCTTTTTAGTCTGTAAGAAAAGATTCAGTTTCTTTTCATCAGAATCATTATTTTATCAGTTCTTATGACCTCTATCCCTTGGTTTGTTTAAAAAAGAAAGGTTTGTTTTTTTTTTAAAACAAAAAGTAGTTGTGAGAGGTATGTCATGTGAGCCTCTTTTTGTGATGTAACCATTAATATTCTGGTCCCATATGCATTTTGCACTTTTGATCTTACACTGTATTTTGATATAGTAAAATATTTTAGTCTAAATCTCATTTCTGGAGTGAGCTGCTTCTCCCCCAAGCTTGAGCATGGAATTCCAAGTGAATATGAAGACCTGGATCGAGAGAAACAGATCCTCCTTTGTCCGCCTGGTCTGCAGCAAGCTCGTGCATCAGAACCAGCTTAAAATCCTGTTCGTTGGAGGCCCAAACCAAAGAAAGGAGGAAGAACTCTTTTTCCAGATTGAAGGTCACATCGTTGTTAAGATCTTGGAGCCAGGTCAACACCAAGATGTGTTCATCTGCCAGGGGGAGATATTTTTCCTGCCTGCTGGCATTCCCCATTCCCTGCAGAGGTTTGCCAGCACTGTAGGGCAGATCACATAGCAAGAAAGACTGAAGACGAGGTAGATGGGCTCAGATACTATGTTGGAGACACAACAAATGTCCTGTTTGAGAACTGGTTCTTCTGTGAGGATCTCGGCACACAACTCGCACCAATCCATCCAGGAGTTTTTCAACTCTAAGTGGTACAAGACAGGAAAACCTCACCCAGACTAGCTGCTCCAAGAAGTACCCTTCCCCCTGAGTACAAGGCTCTCATGGAGCCACTGGCCCTTCAGCAATGACTGACTAAACATCATGTGGAGCTCCAGGAAGGGAGCATCCTCAGCCCATTTGGAGACATGTATGAGACACAGGTGACAGTCTATAGATCTGGCAGCAGCAAAGGTCCTAAACTGGATGTGGACATGTGATTTTGGCAGCTAGAAGGGTCTTCAGCGGTTACCATTGGGGGAAAGAACCTAAGCCTGGCACAAGATGATGGCCTCTTTGGGCCCAAAGGGACTGTGTACCACTGGGAGTGAACTCAGGATTGTGTGACTTTGTCAGTGACCCAAGAAGCCACTGAAGTAAACCCTTATAATAATGGATAACCTTGGTGCCATCTTCTGTGAATAAACATGTCACATAAAAAAGTGCTTATTGGACCCTCCCCCGCACACCCCCCCCCCCAATCTAATTTCTGCCAAACTTTCCAGTTCAATTTTTTTTATCATATTGATTTTTTTGTTGAAATTTATTTTTTATTCTGAACTTAAGTACCACATAAAATGAGCATTTTCTTTTTTTCCTTCTTTTTATTTATTCATCCATCCATTCATCTATTTGTTTATTTATTCATTCATTTATTTATTTGTTTGTTTGTTTGTTTAACTTTTTACATTCATTTTCACAAATTTTTGGGTTCCAAATTTTCTCCCCTTTTATCCCCTCCCCCCACCCCAATACCCCAAGCAATCTAATTTTCCCTGTCTCCAATCTGCCCTCTCTTCTGTCATCCCTCCCTTCTCTTGTCTCCATCTTCTCTTTTCTCCTGTAGGGCCAGATGACTTTCTATTCCTCATTAACTGTATGTCTTCTTTCCTAGTTGCAACAACAATACTAAACAGTTGTTCCTAAAACTTTGAATTCCAAATTCTCCCCATCCCTCCCTCCCCACCCATTCCCTTTGGGACGGCAGGCAATTCAATATGGGCCCTATCTGTGTAGTTTTGCAAATGACCTCCCTGATAGTCGTGTTGTGTAAGACTAACTGAATTACCATCCCTCCTAACCTGCCCCTCGTTGTTTCTCTTCTGTCTTTTGATCCTGTCCCTCCCCAAGTGTTGACTTTCAATTACTCCCTCCTCTCTTTGCCCTCCCTTCCATCATCCCCCCCTTGCAATATCTCCTTCTCCCCCCCTATCTTATACTGTAAGATAGGTTTTCATACCAAAATGAGTGTGCATTTCACTCCTTCGTTTAGTCAAATGTGATGAGGGTAAACTTCTTGTTTTTTTTTTTTCCTCAGCTCTCCTCTTTTTCCCTCCACTAAAAAAACTCCTACTTGCCTCTTAAATGACATATAATTACCCCCTTCCATTTCCCCCTCTTTCCTCCCACTACATTTCTCTCTCACCATTTACCTTAATTTCTTTTAAGGTATGGTCCCATCCTATTCAGTTCACTCTGTGCTCTCTGTCTCTGTATGTGTGTGCAAGTGTGTATGTGTGTGCATGCGTGTACATGTGTATGTGTGGTCCCACCAACTACCCAGATACTGAAAAGTTTTAAGAGTTAGAAATATTGTCTTTCCCTGTATGAATGTAAACAGTTCACTTCTGGTAAGTCCCTTAATACTTCTCCTTGCTGTCTACTTTTTCATGCTTCTTCTCATTCTTGTGTTTGAAAGTCAAATTTTCTTTGCAGCTCTGGTCTTTTCATCAAGAATGATTGAAAGTCCTCTGTTTCATTGAAAGACCATATTTTCCCTTGAAGTATTATACTCAGTTTAGCTGGGTAGGTGATTCTTGGTTTGAGTCCTAGTTCCTTTGCCCTCTGGAATATCCTATTCCACGCCCTTCGATCCCTTAATACAGAAGCTGCTAGATCTTGAGTTATCCTGATTGTATTTCCACAGTACTGGAATTGTTTCTTTCTAGCTGCTTGCAGGATTTTTTCCTTGAGCTGGGAGTTCTGGAATTTGGCCACAATGTTCCTAGGAGTTTCTCTTTTTGGATCTCTTTCAGGTGGTGATCGATGGATTCTTTCAATACTTATTTTGCCCTCTGGTTGTAGAATGTCAGGGCAGTTTTCCTTGATAATTTCGTGGAAGATGATGATGTCTAGGCTCTTTTTTTGATCATGAGTTTCAGGTAGTCCCATAATTTTTAAATTGTCTCTCCTGGATCTATTTTCCAGGTCAGTTGTTTTTCCCATGAGATATTTCACATTCTCTTCCATTTTTTCGTTCTTTTGGTTTTGTTTGGTGATTTCTTGGTTTCTCGTAAAGTCATTAGACTCCATCTGTTCCATTCTAATTTTGAGAGAACTATTAAATTCCGTGAGCTTTTGAGCCTCTTTTTCCATTTGGCTCATTCTCCTTTTGAAAGCATTCTTCTCCTCATTGGCTTTTTGACCCTCCTTTGCCAATTGAGTGAGCCTATTTTTCAAGGTGTTAATTTCCTCAGCATTTTTTTGGGTCTCCTTTACCAAGGTATTGACCTGTTTTTCATACTTTTCTTGCATCTCTGACATTTCTCTTCCCAGTTTTTCCTCCACCTGTCTAACTTGCTTTTCAAAATCCTTTTTGAGCTCTTCCAGGGCCTGAGCCCACCCGCCACCCCCCTGGGGTGTCTGGGGTACTGAGGCCCCGCCCTCCACATCTTTCCCTGATGGCAAGAATACGTCCTCATCTTCGTCAGATCTGAGGGTCGGGATCATTTACATTTGTTTAAAAAAACTCTCTAAAGTCTTATTTTTCTTCCCTTTTCTAGGCATTTTCCCAGCCAGTTACTTGACTTCTGAGATTCCTTTCCACCCCCGCCTGGATCCGCCCAGCTAGTGCTTGGCCTCTGAGATTCAAATGGGTTTTCCGCGGCAAGCTTTAGTTCTGGCGCTGGGGTGGGGGCAGAGCCGCCTCCCAGGCTCAGCTCCCTCAGGGGCTTTATGCAGAAACTTTCAGGAACGGAGCGGGTGGGGGCGGGGTGGGGGGCCCGCCTCCTAGGCTCAGTTCCCTCAGGGGCTTTATGCAGAGGCCTTCAGTAATAGAGCGGGGTGGGGGCAGGGTCGTCTCCCAGGCTCAGCTCCCTCAGGTTTTATGCAGAGATTTTCAGTAATGAAGATCCTGCCTGCTGCTGGAGGATTCCTGAGTCCTGGGCTGCTGCGGCCTCAGCTGCCGCCCACACCTCTGCCTCCGCCGCTTCCTGCCCCCGTCTCTGCCGCGGCTGCTTTATCCCGAGGGGGCCCGAGTCTCGCTCCCCTCCTCCAGCCCAGCCTTCTTTCTCACTGACCTGTAGCTTCTGTGGGCGGAGGGACTTTCCCGGCTTCTGGAGCTTCCGTGTCTGAAGCCAGCTCGGGTCATCTTCTCTGGGGCCACGGCCAGGGCAGCGCTGGGGGTGGGGTCCGCTTTCCGGGGCGCGATGGACCCTGGGGACGGGTCTCCAGGGCTCCCTGGAACGGCAATCTCTTCCACTCTGTTTCTGCACACCTTGTATTGACCCAGAAGTTATGGGGGTCTCTTTTTACATTAATTCTATGGGCTTTGGTTTCGGAGCTCGTAAACGTGCGTCCTTCTACTCTGCCATCTTGGCTCCGCCAAATGAGCATTTTCATATACAAAATAGAACTGAAAAAGATGATCACATGAGAATTTCTATTACATATAACTTGTTTTTCCTTTTAAATATAGTAATTTTATCACTTAATGTTAAAAAATGTCCAACCTCTCTGTTTTTTTTTCTGCCATGTGTTCTTTTCTATGCATTAAAAATACTTATATGATCTTTTATTTCTTCTCTCTTTCTTCCTCTCTGTCCTCTGTCCTTTGCTTTTAAGGGGAAATCCTATTAGTCCTTCCCAATTGAGAAATACAAACAGCACAACACTTGTATAGTGGAGTAAAGCAAATTCTCACATTGGCTCCGTCAGAGGGTACACGTCTCATTCTGCACCCTGTGTCCATCCCCTCTTTTTGAAGAGATGGATAGCATGTGGAGAGGCAGGTAAGTGGCACAATATATGGAGTCAGGAAAACCTGAGTTCAAATTTTACCTTAAACATTTACTATCCCTGTGACCTGGGTAAGTCATTTAACCTCTGTTTGTCTCAGTTTCCACATCTGTCTAGTGGGGATAATGGCACCTCCAAGAGTTGTTGTGAGGATAAAATGAGATAATGCTTGTCAATTGGTTTGGAAACTTTAAAGTGCTGTATAAATTCTAGACGTTATTACCAGTTCTTCAGAATCATGGCTGGTCGTTGCATTGATCAGAGATCTTCCTCTGTTTCTGTGCACCTCACTCTGTTTCAGTTCATATGAGCCTTCCCAGATTTCTTTGAAACCAACCTTTGTTATGGCATAACAATATTCCATGAAATTCATAAAGTACAATTTGTTCAGTCAGTCCCCAGTTGATAGGCACCTTTTGGTTTCTACATACTATGACAAAAAAGTATTCTATAAACATTTTTGTTCATATTTATCTTTTCTTTCTCCTTGGTTTCTTTTGGGTATAGGGTAGTAGTTATGCTATAGCTGAGCCAAAAGGTATGTGCAGTCTAATACCTTTTGAAGGTAAACTAGCCTTCAATTTCGCTCTTTTGAGATTGGATGGTTTATGATCTCTGCTTCATATTCTATTAATGTGTGGTATGCATTTTCAAGAATGATATAGGTGGTCAAAGCCATTTTGATGGGCATTCAGAAATGGCTATTTCACATGATTTCTTCATAAACTTATAAATAACACTCCAATGGTTTTACAGAGATTTTTAAAAAACGCGTATAGTTAATGCCCATCTTTTTATTTCTTTCTAGGGACAAAGGAAAAATGTAGCATTAGTGGGAAAATGTAAACTGAAGAAACAAAATTGCTTCTTGTTTATCACTTATTGATGTTGGCTATCAATTTATTGTGCTGAAGTCCAGTAAAATATATTAGAAGCGCTGCATCGAAGGGCTGCTGTGGATGTTCCTCATCTTGGGGTAACCTCCTGAGAACCCTGATAGAATATAGTTTTAGTTCTCTACTAAGTATTAGTTTGGGCATTGGCCTAGAAAAGCATCTCTAAACGTGTTAAAAATTAAACAGCCTATGTAGAGAAATTAGTTTTTGGGTTTCCTTTTTTAGGCATCCAAGCATCTGTGAGCAAATATTGCTAATTTCTAGAAGTGTCTGCAAATAAAGGAAATGTAGCTCAAGTTTGGATAATTTTCATACAAAAACACAGCAGTGTATGCAGGGAATAGATTGCAAGCTGGAGAAAATGTAGTATGTGTCAATATAACCAAAGATTTGTGTGAAAGTATTGGATATTGGAGTTCCACAAATTAGTAAGAATCCTATGAAAAGTGTTTGTTTTAGGCTATTTGAGGAAATTTTTCAGCGATCTGAGAGTTGCATATGCTCAGTATAGCCATTGTTGTTGAAGCCTGGGAAAAGTTATTGCAGATTTGTGTGTATCTGGTTGATTGAAGTTCCAGGTTTGGAGACAGAACTTCACTTATTGTTTGGTAATTTATTTAATAACATAGAACCAAGATTCTGGGTAAAGATGGATAGATGAATGAAGAATGAATGAATGAATTTAGCCAAGGAGTTCATGGTCATGGACCTAGAAAAAGGTCTACCAACATAGAGGAGATTTATGTTTATTCCATCCAAGCATCAGTCAAAGGAAGCCTTATAATATATTTCAGTGATGATGATTTCAGTGACTCTGGTGGGATATAATTTTTTGGGGTGTCATTATGTAGGAAGGACACACCAGCATCAGAACTTGAGTACTAACTACCTGATTGTCTTGCACTTTTTAGCATGTTTCATCCTTGCCTGATGAAAGGGTGGTTATGAGTTGGGGAAATAATACAAAAGTCAAGACTAAAGTCTAAAAATGGAAGGAAAATGATGGTGGTTAGTGGATTCGAGGCCTGGCATGCCATCTTTTGTTACATGGTCACGGTGTTGTCAGTTAAATATTTTTAAGGAAATTCTTTGTACGTGGCATTGTGGGAATATACAGACATAAAAAATTGTCTCTGCCCTCAGGGAAGTTTACATCCTAGTTGTTGGGGAGGTAAGACGAACACCTTTGAAGACAGATAATAGCAGAGAATTTTTTTTACATCAGAAATTCAGAAAGTAAGTATAGATGAGAGAGAAAACACTATAGAGAAAGCATCCAGTAATGAGAGTGCTTCGTAGAAGTCCTTGAACCAGATTTTGAAGGATGGGTCAGATCTGGTTAGAATAGGCAGATCAGTTGACTGATTTCTTTTCCACCAATGTTCAGCAGCATGAGCATAGGTGTAAAGGCGAGGAACACTGGGAGATCCAAGGCTAAGGCCTGGTTGGATGTAATCAGTGATATACAAAGGGAACTGGGGATTCTGAATTCTGAAGAATATATGAGAAGAGACTAAATCCAGAAGCTTATTTAGAAACTAAATGTTCTCTGTTTTATTTTACCAGTAACTAGAGTTTTGGGTCACGTCCTTCAAAGTCCTACTCAACAACTATCCTGCCTTTTCTAGAAAACCAAATGCCATACAGGCCTGAGCTGTAGACTAGTTCTTCTTTTTTCATTTTAAAGTTAGTTTATTTCATAGAGTGAAAAAAGACTAATTTCAACTCTGCCTTCTGTAGTAGGCCTTTTTTGGGCCCCCCAGCTTATAGTGTCTTTCCCTTTGAGGTTACTTTCCTTCTTCTGTGTGTGTGTGTGTGTGTGTGTGTGTGTTTTAGATACCTAATGATACACGTGTTATCTCTCCCATTAGAATGTGAGCTGCTTTTTTTTTTTAAAGTTGTTTTCAGTTTTCAACAATCACTGCCATATGTTTTAAATTTTCTCCCCCTCCCTCTCCCTTCCTTCCCCAAGACAGCATGCAGTCTTACATGGTTTCTACACATACATTCTTATTAAACACATTTTCACATTAGTCACGTTGCATAGAAGAATTAAAATGAATGGGAGAAACCATGAGAAAAAAACAAAACATAACAAAAGAGATAATAGTCTTTTTCATTCTGTGTTCTGACTCTATAGTTCTTTCTCTGGAGGTGGATGGCACTTAGCCTCCAGAGTCCTTTGGGCATTGCTGGGAAGGGCTAAATCTATCAGATAGAGTCATTTCACACTGTAGCAGTTACAGTATGTAAGGTTCTCCTGGGTCTGCTCATTTCACTCAGCATCAGTTCATATAAGTCTTTCCAGGTTTTTCTGAAGTCCCTCCTATTTATCATTTCTTATAGCACAATAGTATTCAATTACATTCTTATACCACAGCTTGTTCAGCCATTCTGCAGTTGATGGGCATCCCCTCAGTTTCCCAATTCTTAGCCTCCACAAAAAGTTCTACTATAAATATTTTTGTATATGTGGGACCTTTCCCCATTTGTATGATCTCTTTGGGATAAAGGCCTAGAAGTGACACTGCTGGGTCAAAAGGTGTGCACCTTTTTATAGACCTTTGGGCACAGCTCCAAGTTGCCCTCTAGAATGACCGGATTAGCTCGAATGTGAGCGTCTTGAAGGCAAGGACTCTTTTTGACTTCCTTTGTATGCCCGGGGCTTAGCACACTACCTGACACGTAGGGATGCTTATTAAATGCTTGTTGGCCAACCAGTTTATTGCTAACTGAAAGTGTTAGCCACTGTCGAAGAAATCCAGTTCAGAGTGTATCAAGCTGCAGTGTAATGACCAGTATGATGACATTGCATTGGTTACATCAAGCCCATGAGATTGGGCTAATCCTCCATGCGGAAAAAAATCAAGTGTTTGAAGAACACCTAATATCTAGATTGTGACATTTAGCTGGATTGACAGCTTAGAGACCTCATCACACACAAAGATATACAAACATCTTGGACAACCAGAGCAAATAGACCAGGAATGGGCAATAGAATCTTAAAAGGAAGCTGAATTATCTGCAGGGAAATTACAAAACTCCTTTAATGACCCTCCACCTCCACCCAGAAACAAATGTCTACTTTTTGAATACCATTCATCTCCCAGTGGTATTGTAGGCTGCTAGTGATGAGCGCACTACAACTTCTAAAGATTAGAAATGAGTATCACAGATGGTGGTGACAAGGCACTCGGTGGGCATGAGTAGCACATAAAGCATAACTGGTGAGGGGCTAAGAATAAGCACTGGAGGAAAAGATAGCAAGAATTTGTCCCCAGGGATCAAAAAAGATAATAGATTGGTCACATAGAAGAAATAAAAGGTAATTAATGGACTGGCCATGAGCTCTGCTTGTATTCTCACAATGTCAGGAAAAAGCAAGGCCGTAGATCTTATGAGGTGACCTTATGGTGGGGCATGGAAAAGGGTCGCAGCTGCTGGTCAGTGCCTGGATTGTGATCTGAGTCTTCAAGGGAGTTGTTTCTCTCTGTGAGCCTGCAGACCCATTTCATTATTTCAGCACATTTTATTGCTGTTTTTTCTTAATTAAAAATGGTGTATTGATGCTTTTGTGTTTAAAATTTTGGGCATTAAAATGTTTTATTAATGCTTTCTGTTTTTATGTCATTTCCGGAGGAGTGGGGAGAGCTCCATACCTTCTTCTCTACCTGTTGAATCCACGCTTATTTTGTTATATGGTAACTGAACCTGACAATGCTTAGTTCTTCCAGACAGTTTCTGACGGCTGCATTTGGCAGAGCCAGCGTGAGAAGAGATGTCTAGTGTTGTTTGGCAGAGGCGACTATTTTACCTTGTCCCATTATTCCTCCTCCATTCCCTGCACCTGGTGCTTCCGTTACTCAGGCCTCTTTTTATACTCTTGGAATCATTGTCTGAATCAGAGGTGTCCAGTGCTCCCGAGGATGGCTGGAATGAGATTAACATGCATTTGAGAAATATTGAAGACAATAGATAAAATACAATGGAACATAGATAACATTACATTTTAAAATTCAGTCCCTGTGCTTCCCGTGGGACTTTTTATGTAGGATGGATGATTCCCCAGTTTCTATTGGAATTTGACATCCCTGGCATAAAGTGTTCTTCTGATTCTGCTTATTGTAATCTGCGCCAGTTCATAAAAATCCTTTTGTGTTTCTCTGTTCTACATTTGCCCTTTATTGTTGTACAATAATAATCCACTTAACTCTCCCCGTGTTTAATTTCTTTTTTCGTTATAAATTTAAGTCAAGTATGAACATTAGCGTATACAAAGAAAACAAAAGGAATTATATCTGAACCTGAACTTCATATAGTAATAGATTGCAGTAAAGTACATATCAAATTTAACATGGAAGTTATTGCATTGTCCTATTTGTCCAGGCCCTCTTCTGAAATTTTTTTTTCCTCTTTGAATTTTTTTCCCCTTAGTACTGTGGAAAGTATTCTGGCTCTGGAATCAGAAGTGTTGGATTTGAATCCTGCCTCTTAACATTACCTGTGGGAACTTGACCAAGTTATACAACTTTCCCAGTCCTCTGTTTCATTTTCTACAAAATGAGTAAATTGGACTAGACAGTCATTTAGGTCCCTTCCATTTCTAGATCTATTAGCCTAAGCTACTATATAGTCTATTGATGTTCTTTTCTTTTCTTTTTTTTAATTGCACTCATTACCTGTTATCCACCCCCACTCCCATAGAAACCTTTCCCTGTGATGAATAACTGTAACCAAAAAGAGCAATTCAACACATTAACTGGATCTATAAATCTGTGTCTCCTTCTTTGCCTGTAGTCTTTCCTCTCTCTTCCAAGAGGTGGTTGACATATTTAGTCATCAGTTTACTGAAGCATCCAGTGCTTTTTTTTTTTTTTTTTTTTTTTTTTACTATCCCAGGCTACCTCTCTAAGCATCAGACCAGGCACTATGGGCTCCTGATACTTTATGAGATGAAGGTTTTGTATGGGGTTTGCCAGGGAGGCAAATTCTTTGGCATAGTTATCCTTTGGGTTTCAGAACAGTTGCTTTGCTTTGCTTTCAGGTAGGGGCATCCCTGTTTGTCTTCTTTGCTTAGATCAGTCTTTCTGGTGATCCAGGTCATTTCCCATCTTTTCTATTTCCTGCTGTTGTTTACAGGTAGCTACCTTCTGTAGCAAAAGCACCAAAGGTTTGTTGTATCCCCAAGTTGCAGCACATGCATAGCATGTGTAACCAGAAGTCCTTCTCATGAATACGGACCCATTCTACAGATCCTTGGGCGTACTGCACTTTCTGACCACTGCTCTCAAAACTGAGCTTGCCCCTTCCAGTTCTTGGGTGAGGCACATCAGCTGCTGTTATGGAATCCAGGGAGTAGGTTCACTGGCATGTGTCTGTCCCCAACCCAGACCCTACATGTCCTTTCTGACCCATGAGATTTGTTTAGAAGTGCATATGCACTTCTTTTCTCACCGTCCGCATCCCTGTTGGAGAGAGGTGGAGGCTGGGTAGGGAGTCACTGGGCTGAACTGGGGACAGCTGAGCTTCGCAGCCTTTCAAGTCAGTCCTGATTTCTTAATTAGCTCACCAGGGAGTAAAACAGCGTGCAGTCACAGACCATTCACCCCCACACCGTAGGACTCGATCAAAGCAAGCAGATATCAGGACAGTTCTTTGACCAGATGTATTTTCAGCGTTTGAAGCTGAAAAATCTAAAGCCCAGGAATTCTGGGGGCTTTCTGTGTCATGTGTCTTTGAAATCATTGGAAGGGTATGTTTTTTTCTAGGGAAGCATTTTGTTATTTTGGTCTCTGTGTTCGGTGATATCCTCCAGATATTCCTCCCTGGATGAAGCAGTGCAGCAGGACAACTTGGCTAGTTCTTTCTGTTTTTGTAAATATGTTTGCCTTTTCTGATTACTGACTGTAACGTTTTAGGTATCACAACTGCCAGATACTTAGAGAATTTCTAAAGCCACTAAAAGCAGCCTCTTAGAACTTGGTTAGTTGAGCATCATTTATTGATGTACTATAAAGTCTATGTAACTTTATAATAACTAGAATCTTCTAGACAACTGCTCCGGCACTTACCACTGAAAAGCTCTCTCTCTTCCAGCTGTGCTGAATGGTCAGTACAAAGCCAATGGTTAATTTCTGAGCCCCTTACAAGTCACTTATTCTGTTCCATTGTTTAAAGAGCCCAAGGGAGGTTGGCTTGTTTTCTGCCATTGGTTACAAACAAACAAAACCCCCTGCATGTAGCCCCAGTAGATTCAGATTATTAAGATGAGTTAAGTTTCAAGTAATTTGAGTTAATATCCCCTTTCCCGTCCTTCCTTCCTCTTAAGAGAGTCCTGATCCAGGGTAGGCTGAGAAGTAAAGGATTTCATTCTGCAGGTTTAAATTCAAGCAGAGGATGATTGATTGACTGTAGGGTTCTTTTTTCTTCTCCTTTGCCCTTCTCTCCTCCCTTACACTAACCTAACGAGATTAAGTTAATGTCAGTTCCCTGATGCATTCAGCATCCATCCACCGAAAGCCCCCGAAGCCCTGGGCTCCTAAGTCAGGCTTGGACTAGAAGTCACCTATTTGCTGCTTACACAGGAATTGCTGACCAGGTTTGCGCATGAGGTATGCCAGCTGTGGGCTTTGGGAGCCACTTCTGCAGATGGAGGGGAGAGTATTTTGCTCAATTGAACTAGTTTATTCTCTATAGAGACAGAAAGAATTGAAGAAGTGAAAAAAGCCGCCTTGGCCTCTTTGTTTGGAGCAGAAGTGGAGGGGATATTGCAGGTGGCAGATTAAGATATCTTGCTTTAGCAAACCTGGTGGGCAGGGAAAATTATAAAGATCTATTCAGTGCTTTCAGAGCCGTTACATTTTATCCATTTTGTTTAATCAGTCAATTCTAATGTGAAACATGCTTTGATTCTGGCAAAAGCTTTTCAGTAAAAACAAACTGGAAGTGTTGTGATTGGGAGAATCCCAGTCATCCCTCTATAGTGAAGTTTGTACAATTTTGCTCTGATTTTATTTATTCCATTTAATAAAGCTGGCTGGAGAACTCAGCAGAATTTGTGTCATGAATTCTACTTTGTTGACACAGAAATAAATATTCAGTATATGCCATATTGGTTTATGTATCAGGCTGATTTGTTTTTTCAATTTATATAATTAAAACATTATGACTGTGTTAGCTGTATGAAACTATGGTGGAAAAATCCTAATTGGAGATTCAAGTAGTTCTAAAATAATTTCTCACTGGAAAATTTTTTTAAATTAAAAAATGTTTTAATTTACTTTCCTGTCCTCCATGACTGTCAGGAAGACTACAGCAATACTTTCAATACCATTCCATTGAACATGTAAGTTTTACTTTTTGATGGAATGTGAGCTGGAAAGAAATTTGGATGTGTTTTGCAGGTTCATCATCTCCACTAAAAGTGAATTCTCTGATGTCCATCAAATATTCTCCTTAACTTCATGTGGCATACCTACTTTAGAACATCTACACCTCCCCAATTGAGGAATTCCTTCTAAAGCCTCCATTTTGTGAAGGAACCAAGGTGGACCTGCCTTCATTTTCCTCCTGGCCCTGTTTCTGACTTTCTGGACTTAAAAAATCATAGCCCCAGGCCAGTACCTTCAAATTGCCTCCTACACACACACACACACACACACACACACACACACACACACACACACACACACACAACTTTTTCAGCTTCCTTTAGTACAATGTAAGGCCCCTAAAGGCAGGGGCATTTCTTTCTTTCTGCTTGTGTTTGTATCCCCTAGCACTTAGTAGAGTAGTAAGAGCTTAATAAATCCTCCTTCTCTCCCTCCCTCTTTCCTTCATTCCAAGGTGTGTATGTGCATGTGTGTGTGTGTGCATGCATGTGTGCGTATGTGCGCATGCGTGCGTGTGTGTGTGTATGTGCGTGTGTGTGTGTATGCAAGACATTGTTCCAGGTGCTGAAGGAGGGAGGTGTACAGATTTATAAGACAGTCTCTGGTTTCAAGGTGATTACTGAGCAGAAATGGCACATATGCACATTCGTACAGCAACTCATGTCTCTGTCACCCCTCACTCAATAAACTCCATCTTATAGTATTTTGTGTTTTGGCTATGAAAAAATGTGTTGAATGAATGTCGATGTAGGAATACTGGTATTTCCTTGGTTCTTTGGTAAAAACTCATAGTTGCTTTGATTTTAATTTTTCTTACTACTGATTTAGAGTTTTTTGTACCTAAGAATACTTTCCAAGTCTTCTTTTGAGAACTGTTTGTTCATATTCTTGGACCTTGACTTTTGGTCATATCCATTTCTGAATTGTTTCTGTAGCTTAGAATATCTTATAGTATTTTGTGTTTTGGCTTTGAAAAAATGTGTTGAATGAATGTCGATGTAGGAATACTGGTATTTGCTTGGTTCTTTTAAAATTTTGAAAGTGAATGGTTAGGTAGGGCAAGTATAAAGTAGAATGATATTATTTCTAAAACTGGATTCTTCCCTGGAATCTTATCCCTTGGAGTTGCATTTGTTTGTATGCAAATGTTTAATATTTTTCCTTATACTTGTGTATATAGAATAGAAAGGGGTGAATAAGGTGAAGTGTGATTATCCTATAGCTTCTGTGGAGATTATAATAGACAAGATGGTAACATGCTGTCCTCTATCTCCATAAATGAGAGAGCACAGTGGAATGGCTTTTATTTGTGGCTAGAGGGTACGTTGTTGGTGCCTTTGATAGAAATGAGAAAATCTGGAAGAATGGAAGATTTAGGGGGAAAGATAATAAGTTAAATTTTGGACATTTGAGCTTGAGATGTTTGTGGGACATCCAGTTTAAAATACCCAGGAGGCAGTTGGTGATGTTTTATAGAGTTGGTGATGTTTTATAGAAGAGTAGTTTTGTTGTATATGAGTTGTTGAATTATCTGCTTTATTAAAGATGTTTAATTGTACAAAGCTAGGAGATATGTGGTTGGTATGAAGTCCCCCTCCTCTTCCTGAAGAGAAGTAAAATAGAAATAATGTTGGGCCTTGAGTCAGTTCAGGCCTGAAATTGGATTCTACCTTTAACATTCACTAGCTCTGCAATTTACTTGATTTCTCTGAGCTTCATTTATGAAATGGGGATAATGATCTTATAGTATCTACCTAACAAGGTTTTTTGAGGCTCAAGCAATAAAATAGATCAAAGCACGTATAAATGTCAGCTATTAATAGCTTTTCAAAGTAAATAAATCCAGTAACCATTCATTCCATCTCTCACTCCTTACTTAACCATGCTTTCAGGTGGAAGAATGGTGTTAACCAGTCTGAGTGTTTCAGAGACTTTAGGCTGTAATTTCATGTTAATTTTGGTAGAAGGATGAGAGACTCTGTCTTGTTCATCCCTGGTATCATTATTTGCCCTTAGTTTTCCAGTTCTCTTGTAAAAGAGATGTATTACTGAAAAAGATAGCTCTTGTGCACTTTATGATGACACCTACAGAGTCTGTCATTCTGTCTTTTCGTTCTGTCATGCACTGTCTTCTAGTCCCCTTCAAGGAAACTTGATCCCCCTTTGACTTTTATGTGATTAATCGAAATTTCCGCATTACCACCAAACCCTCTTCTTACCTCTGCCTAAATAAAGTGAAACAACTGATGAGCTGAATTCTAGGCCCTGGGTGCCACTAGGCAGCTGTGAGATATTGGACAAGTTATTTCGTCTCTGAGCATCATTCTCCGTCTTTGTATGAGGGGGGCGACTGTGATTTCCAAAGTCGTTTCCAACTCCAGGATTTTGTAGTTCTACCACAAGTGCCACCAGCTGACTCGGTCTCAAGGGCACTAATACATATATAGTCATGCCCAGCCTCTAGGTTTTTTCCACTTGTATCCTCAAGTTGCTGATAGTTGGCAGGGGTGTTGTATCATCAGGCTTTAACTTCTCACTTCGGGATAAAAATAGCAAGGCTGAAGTTTGAGCCCACTGTCTGTATGGTGTGAATTTCAGATAAACTGGGAGCTAGGTATTTAAGTACATACCAATCCACATGTGGTCTGTTTTCAAATTTCATTCAGGTGGAAAACAAATAGTCCCCAAACGATAAAAGCTGCTAAGTGTATTGTGTGAAGCAAAAAGTCCCTGAATAGGAATGGAGACATTTTTTCCATTTCTTTCTATGCCTATTTGAAGTGCAGGAGTCTATACCAGCAGGAATAGCTTTTGGGAATCCAGAGGAAAACTGGATAAGAGGAGCATTCTGGAGTGGGTTCCTTCTGTACAAATTATTCACTACTTATTGCTTATAAAAAGATTCTGAATTACAGAAAGATTAGAACATCTAGGAAGCCATTTTGGATACTTAGATAATATTGATGAAAAGAATTGGAATTATTTAACCAGTGGGTCCCCTTTTATTGTCCAAACTGTCCTATCAGAAGTCATCAGTAGTCTCCTAACCTCCCAGTCCAGTGTATCCATCATCCGTGACTTCTCTGCAGT
Source organism: Bettongia penicillata ogilbyi (assembly GCA_023548195.1). NCBI lineage: Eukaryota > Metazoa > Chordata > Mammalia > Diprotodontia > Potoroidae > Bettongia > Bettongia penicillata. Next base: position 3,319,121 of record JAJHZJ010000100.1, read on the forward strand.
ATTTTAAGTTCTCTTCTCCCTTGATCTCGGTGGTACTATGCTATTGTCATTGCCTTATTTACTCTTTAACTGCTCCTCCATCTCACTGGCATCTCCTCTTTCCTGCTTTGGCTCTGCAGTTTATATTCTTCTTTCCTCTGGAGAACTCATCCATGTTCATATGGCTTCAACTATCCTACCATGTGTATGATCTCCAATTCTCTTTTTTTCCATCTAAGCTTCTTTATGAAACTATAGCCCCACATCTCTGATCTCAAACTTAGTATTCCTGTATGTTAATAATAACAGCAATAGTGCCTGGCATTTATGCAGTGACTGCTTTGTGCCAGGCATTGCGATGAGCACTGTCTAAACACTTCTTTTGATCCTCACAGCAACTCTGGGAAGTAGATTCTATTAATATCTCCATTTTATTGTTGAGAAAGCAGAAGTGACTTACCCAGTGTTACACAGCTGGTAAGCATGTGAGGCCAGATTTGAACTCAGATCTTGCTGTCTCCAGGCCCAGTCCTCCATCCACTGTGTCACCTGCCATTTAGATATCATACCACTACTCAAACTGACATAGCAGAAAACAACTTCAACATTCTTGTGGACATCAGCTTCCTGTCTTCACCTTCCTATGTCCATCAGTGTTATTATAATCATGTCTTTCATCAAGGCTTGAAACCTGTAAAGCACCTTTTGACTTATCTTGCTTCTTAGAATCCTGTGGCCAGTTTTCATCAATTCGTAGCGCTCTTCCTTGCTTCCTAATGTCTCTTCCATCGTGCCCTATGTTTTCACTCCCACTTAACCTAGTTCAGGCCCTGATTTCTCATGCCAGTGTCATCACAGTCGGTGTTTTCCAGTTATTCTTCTACAGCGATGTCATATTAACCTTTTTTTTTAATTGTCATAGCTCTGCATAAAAATTTTCAGTGACTCCCCATTACCTGTAGGACAAAGTCTGAACTCTTCAGCTTTGTATTCAGGTCCCTGCCCTGAATGTTCCAGGGGACGTTCCTGCTTCTGTGTCTTTGCTCATGCTCTTCTCCATGATTAGAAATCTCTCTGCTCTTCTCATTGCGTATCTGAGCTCCACCTTTCCTTCAAAGTCCTGTTCAACTGCACATTGTGGAGAAATGTTAACCCTTCTGTGGCTCCTCTAACCTGTACTGATCTCTGCCTTTATGGATCTCATTTGTTTTTGCTAATTATCATATGTTACCCCCTCGGCATCTCTTGTGCCACATACATTTGTGCCAGTTTAGTTACTATATTATGTTTTTTTTTAATTTATATATGTCTCTTGTCTTTCTGATCAGTCAGCTTAGGGAAGATATTGTTTCTCCTTCTACTCTTGTGTCCTTTAAAGTGGTGGGCACACAATTGGCATTCACTTGAACCAAATGAAAGAATGAGTAAAATTTGTGTTACCAGTGTATGCTGCCATGGAGAAACCATGGGATTTGAAATCTGGAGATCCAGGCCCAACATCTTCTCTATAATTTAATAGCTGTAATATTGGGCAAATCCCTTAAATTCTTTGAACTTCAGTTCCCTGAGTTGTAAAAGGAGCATGATAATTACTTCCTTACCTCTCTCACAAGGTTACTAATATAATCAAGTGAGCTAATGGATATATTAAGGACTCTGTAACTGTAAGGAGGAATGATTCCTCCTTATATAACTGTAAGATTTTAAACTGGTAAAGAGGAAAATGGTGCTAACCAGATAATAGAATGATGTCAGAGATGTACTGTGAGCCAAAGACAGAGTCAGCCAAGAGATTAGCCATTGTTTTCTCTTACTGGTGCTGTATGCTAATATAAGGGCTGCCTTCTCCAAACAAGCTTGTGGGATCACACTCAGATAGGGTTCGTTCATCTTCTGGTTTGGCCTAAAATTCTGGGTGGAAGGAAAAGAAAGGTGAAATTCTGAATCCTGAACAGATAATATTACTCAATCTAAGAGCTGAAAGAAGGTCCCTGGGAAAATACTTGACCTAGAGAGTATTAAGTTTAAAAAAAAAAAAAGGAGATTAAGTATGGATCTAATAAGATACTTATTTGTGGTCTCTAAGACTTGACTCCAGAGATTTAAGATAAAGCTATTAGGTGATGGTGCAAGAGTTGTGACATGGGTTAGAAAGGCTACACAAATCTCCAGAGGATAAAAGGTCAAAGGACATGAACAGGCAATTTTCATAAAGAAATTAGAGCTATTAAAATCTTATAAAAATACTTCAAATCACTAATCATTAGAGGAACGAAAATTGAAATTACTCTGAGTTTTCACTTCACACTCATCAGATTTGCAAAGATGAGAAAAAGGGAAAATGTCAACTGTTGGAGAGGCTGTGGTTGGAAAGGCACAACAGCACACTGCTGGTGAAGCTGCAAACTGATCCAGCCAATCTGGAAAGTAATTAGCAACTAAGCCCCTCAAATCACTCAACTGTGCACATGTGTTGAGCCATCAATTCCACAACTAGGCATGTCCACAAGGAGATAACATAAAGAAGCAAGAGATTCCTAGGTACAAAAATATTTGCAGTACCTATTTCTCTGCAGGAGAAAACTGGAAACCAAGGGGAAGCCTAAAAATTCAGAAATGGCTGAATAAATTTATGACATTTCCCATTTAGTGGGAATCCCTTGAGGATTCATGATCATTGTCCAAAAGGTTCAAGATAAAAATTCCTTAAGGGCACCTTAAATAAACATCTATTCAAATATGCTACAAATATCTTTTTCTTCTGAGATAGCAAAACATCCATGGGCACATTTGAAGGTGAAAATACGTACCTTTATATGTTGAGGTGCTAAGGGAAATAGTGGAATAGAATAATAGACTGTTAGCACAAGACGCTTCGATAATTTAATCCAATAAGATAATTTAGTCTAATTGTCTCATTTTACAGATGAGGAAAAGTGAGATTGAAAGAGGTTAAATGATTTGTCCAAAAAACACAAAGCAAGTTAATGGTAAAATCTCAACTAGAAATCAATCCTCCATGCTTCAGCACTCTTTCCACTGAATCATGTTGTCACTCCAAGAAACATGAAGACTGTGTTTTCTCCATGGTGGTGTCATTTGAGGAGGAAGAGGAAACCTTATGCCATCCAGAATGCTTCTCCTATGCATCTCATATAGTCCTGTCAGAGGAAGAAAACATATGGTGCACCATGGGCTTGCATTGGACATTGCAGTTTACTAGTCTGGTAGCTGCACACAGCCTCTCAAGTATGGCAAAACTGCAAGCCAGTTGGTCTAGAAATTGTGGATGGAAAGTGACTACCAGCAGGAGGGTCCATTGTTTGGCTTGAATTACAGAACAAAGAAAAAATATGCATATACACACACATACATATACACACACACACACACACACACACAGAGCAAATAATTACCCTTGGACAAATATAGAAGGGTTCTGGATGTTGATGCTTTGGGCATGTCTGGGAAACTCTACTCTTTTATTCAAAGGACAAAAAATTAGCTAAATAGTTACTCCTGAGAAAAATACTTCTGATAAAGAAGGTTCTAATGATAATTATAGCTCATATTTCATTCTAGTTTATCATCATTTGCTAAGCACCAACTCCAGACCAGGCACTGTGCTAGGTAGGTGCTAGGGATACAAATATAAAAATGAAAAATCCCTCAAGAAGCAAATAATTGGGGGGAATGGATTGGGAAAAGGAACAATATGTCCACAGAAAATTAAAAAAATTATATGCACAGTCATTTCTGAAACAATGAAAGAGCAGGGTAGAGTACAAGTGGAACATGGGACAGATAGGACTGAAATGGATGGGTAGGACACAGTGGTAAGGGATGGGAGCTCTGATATTTGCAGCCCATGATTTGGAATCACAAAAATTTCGAGTAGAACCATTATGTGATAGAATTTTCTATCCTTTTCACAGTGGTACTGGTAATATTGATTTGATTATGGGCAAATGGTAGAAAGTAGGTGTGTCTGGCAGGAAAGGAGGAATGATGGAGGGAGGAGGAAGCAGCAACAAATATGAGCAGCAACATACATGCACAGCATCAATGCAGACAGCAATTCCCTGGTCCTATCTAGTGGTCAAGACAGGAGTCATGGAGTAAGGTAGTCTAATTTATATAGGATTTTACAGTCTTTCATCAGAACAAGCAAGCACAGATCTCCAGAAGGCTTCCTACTTAACCAGTGACCACAAATAAGTATCTTATTAGATCCATACTTAATCTGCTTTTTTTTTTTTTTTTTTTAAACTTAATACTCTCTAGTCAAGTATTTTCCCAGGGACCTTCTTTTAGCTCTTAGATTGAGTAATATTATCTGTTCAGGATTCAGAATTTCACCTTTCTTTTCCTTCCACCCAGAATTTTAGGTCAAACTAGAAGATGAACGAACCCTATTTGAGTGTGATCTCACAAGCCTGTTTGGAGAAGACAGCCCTTATATTAGCATATAGCACCAGTAAGAGAAAACAATGGCTAATCTCTTGGCTGACTCTGTCTTTGGCTCACAGTACATCTCTGACATTATTCTATTATCTGGTTAGCACCATTTTCCTCTTTACCAGTTTAAAGTCTTTCTGTCCCTCAGGGTCTAACACTAGGCTTACTTTCTCTGTGAAACCATCCCTATTGGAGTTTCTTTTCTTTCTTTAGGACAAGACACCATTAAAGAATTCCTTAGGTGCTATAATCTAATTGCTTTATGAAGCTAGATATGTTACTCTAGGGCCTGTCACCCCAGTAGAGTATAAGCTCCTTGGGAGCTGATATGTACTAGCTGCTTGTGTTTAGTAAATGTAGAGTGGGTCTCTGGTTTCATCAATATAAGAGATAGGGCTGGGAAAGACCTGGAATAACATGTGGAGCCACTTGTTAACCACAAGTTCTCATCTCTTCGTATGTTCTAGCCCTTGGGTATGTGTGTATTAATCCTCCCATGGATATCAAGGCTGGCAGAAACAGACTCCTGTCTCATATGACACCCAGTTTCCTCCCCATTGTCCATTGCATCTTTTGAATGACTCAAGCAGAGTTGTGATTTTTTATGGGAGAAATAGTGCTGCTGGTGGGCAGTGCTGAACTGTCTGATTTTCTGCTTAGCAGGCAGCACCATAATTTGAATGAACATACCAAGGAAATCAGGCATAAATCAGGTGCTTTGTCAGCTCCTTTTTCTTACATCACTGCAGAGTTTAGCAAGAAAGAAACTTAAACAGATGCTTTCTCTAGTTATGAATAGCTCTTACAAATCATTGGATTTCCAGTAACTGATGAAAACACACCAACACCTGAGCCTCCCTTCTCTACCTGGTAGCCATGATGCTCTACTCCTGAGCCAAGAGTTCCTGTCTGAATTCAAGGACATTTCTGTGAGCCTGGGGTATCTTGACCCTTAACTCAGTATACACCCTCTTTCTTAAATGTAAGCTTTCTCTTTCCCATAAACCGGATGAGCATGCACATTGTTGTGTTACAGGCTCCTCATCCTGGCTCTCCTTTCACATCAAAATGGGAAAAGGAGTAGGATCTATCAAACGCTTGTTCATAAGGTACCAAGCACTGTACTAAGCACTTTAAAAATATTTTCTTATCCTGAAGTTTTAAGTTTATATCAGTATGTTGTCTGCGCCTAAGCAGAGTACTATCTCAAATTTGGGAGCTTTCTCCCAAGCATGTATCCCAGACACAAAAAGTGTTAGTGTTGAAAGAGATTTGAAAGATCATTTTGACTTAATGCAACCTCTTCATTTTGCAAAAATGCCAAGAACTTTCAGGGACTTCCTTGAGGTCCTGCCTTGTCATTTAGTGCTCTTTCCACTAGAGTGGGTATCATCATTCTCTTTGTACCCCTAATTTGGATGTAGTTTTCATCTTGATTTTATTTTGATCTCTTTTTACTTTCTTTGTATCTCCAGCATTTCACATAGTGCCTGGCACATATGTGCTTAATGAGTATTTATTGGCTGACCGAGTATAAGCTCCATTTGAAGATTTCCCATGGTAGACTGCGTGGGTGTAGTGACAAACCAAAGAAATATTACGTTTTCGCATCAGTCCTTGCAATCAAACTCATTTCTTGTGAGCCCAGAGCAAAAGGCAAGGCTTATGGGTTATATGCTGCTTTGTTGATAATTTTTATTTACTCATGTATTTGTTGTAGCTGGAGCAGGAATAGTTTCATTTTTGTCATTGTATCCCCAGTGCCTTGAACAGTGCCTTATATATGAAATGCTCTTAATAGCTCTTATTGAATTCAATTTTGTGCTTTCATTATAAAATAAATAGCCTTTATAGCTCTACAGTTGAAGAAACAGTATAGCTACTACCATCTGGGAGCTTAGAGTAAATTGTTAAAAAGATCAAAAATCCTCCCATGCAGATGTTTATTCAGGTATTAGATAAAGGCCTAGCATTAACTATATAGATATATCATATGCATATTAGTGTGATTTCCAAATTCATTGTATGTATTATTTGTGTTTCATGGCCATTTTTCTTTAGAGTTTATAGAAATAAGGGGAAGTAGCACTTGGCACAGTGCCTGACACATAGTAGGTGCTTAATCAGTGCCTGTTGACTGGCAGTTTTCTGAAATATCAAAGAAAGAATTCTGAAGAATGTATCTTTGATCACACTCATCAGACTGATCATATAGTTCTGTCATCCTTAAGAAACACTTTTCTTTTCCCTCATTTTCTGTCCCACTTGGCTTCACCTTGTGTTCTCATCTCCATTGCTTCTTTCTCCTCTCTGTCTCTCCTCAAAGATGAGTAGATAACGTGACTGATGAGTCTGATAGAAGAATTGCGAGGGGAGGGGGATGGGTGGGTAGGTTAGTGCTAAGGTTTCTTTAGAAGAATAGTCAGCCTTGTCAAACACTGATCAGCCCACATGGCAGTGAAAGCAACCGAATCAGATTTCTCCAAATGGGCCACAGACTCTGATGAGAAGGTCCTTTAGAGCCCTAAATGGTGTTGCTCCCATCAAAACTCATTTAGCTATTTATTTGTACAATGCCTATGACTTTATTTTAGACCTCTCTGGGCTGTTAGTTCAGGTGATGAAAACGTAACATTAGTAAACCTAGCTATGGTTTTGAATGCTAAATGATAGTGTAAAGAAAAGCTTTTTTAAAAAAAGACTATCAGCTACATCTGAACCCCTCTCTATGTAGCTCACAAATGTGCCTACTGGCTATCTCATTATATTAAATTCAACAAACATTCATTAAGTATTAACTATACATAACACTATGCAAGGAGTTGAGGTGGGGTGCTGTATATTACGTGTACAAATAAATAACAAAATTGAGGAAAGAAAACACTATCTGGAGTGATCAAGAAAGGCTTCATGAAGGAAATATCACTTGAAATAATTCTTGAGAAAAAATAAGGATTTAAGTGGGTAGATTTGTGGAAGGAATGAACTTGTGAATGATGGAGGTGAGAGATGAAGTATTGAATTCTGGAAATAGTTTAATAATCCAATTTGGCTAGATCATAGAGTGTGCGAAAGTGAATATTATGAAATGAGATTAAAAGGAACCAGAAGGTTGGGGGCTTTAATTGCCAGGCTAATTTTTTGTTTGCTTTATACTGTGGGCAGAAAGAAGTCAGTAATGATTTTTGAGTAGATTTGATACAACAGATATGCCTTAGGAGGTTTCTTTCAGTAGCTATGTGAAGGATGGATCTCAGAGGGAGAAACTGGAGACAGAGAAGCTATTACCAGAGTCCTGATAATAGTCAGTGAGGGCCTGAACTAGGATGATGGGTATGTGATTAGAGAAAAGAGAGCAGCAGATCTGAGAGATGGAGTGGAAGAAGAATTGACCAGGCTTGGCTAGATTAGTTGTAGGGGAGGATGGAGAGATAAGAGTCAAAGCTAACTACATAGTTAGCATTGTGGGTGCTTAGGAGGCTGTGGATGTCCTGCACAGAAATAGAAAAGTTTCAATTAGTGGTTGGTTTTAGAGGGAATAATAGAAGGAAGGAGAGAGATGCTGTACTTCAAACATGTTGAGTGTGGTATGCTCATGGGATATCCAGGAGGAAATAGCCATTAGACAGCTGACAGTTTTTGATTACAGTGCAAGAGAGATTAGGACTGGGTATATAGATTTTGGAGTAAGCTACATGAAGATAATTATTGAACCATTTGGGGATTAATAAGTGTTGATTGATTGATTGATGAGACCTTTTAAGAGACAGTGTAGAGAAGGAAAAAGAAGAGGGCCCAGATCAGACTCCATAGAAATATCCACACTAAAAGAACAGGAAGTAGTGGATGAAATGGAAAGGAGAATGAGAATAATTAAAACAAGTAGGAATAGGATCAGGAGATTGTAATGTCTTGGAAGCCCTCAGAGAAAAGCGTATTCAGGAGTAGGCCGATACCAGCATGCCCAAAGGCCATACAAGGAGGAAGGGGAAAATGTCATCATATTTAGCAGGTGAGTATGTTGGTAGTCTTGGAGAGAGTAGTTGCCTTTGAGTGATGAGATATGAAGTCTGGTTACAAAAATCAGAAGTGTGTGGGGAACAAGGGAGTAGAGGGAAAGATTATAGACATTTCCCCCTAGGAGTATGGTAGTGAAAGGCAGGTGTGATATGGCACCAAAAGCTGAAAGGACAACATGATGAAATGAAGGGTATTTTTAAAGAATGGGATAGAGAGTTTTTGACTATAGTAGGAGTAAGAGAGGAAGGTGAGGAGGCAGGAAAAAGGTGAGAGATGGAGAGAAGAGAAGTGAAGAGGGGCAAGGTGGGGTGGGGAGATCGAGTAGGGGATGTGCCTGGTGATCTGGATCCGAGTTTGTGATTTGACAATGCACGAATGACAATTGAACCTTTGTTTCTGTTATCCTTTGTTTTATTCTTTGCCCTTTGACCAAGGAATTCAAGGGCCAATGCTAGTGAATAATTGAATTGGTCATTTAGGGCTCCTAGCCACTGACTGTGGAGGGCACTGAGAGAAGACAGAGGTATCGAATGACTGGAGATTTTGCAGTGATGAAGAAGAGTAGGTTTATGAGAGGAACGAAGCATAAGTGAGGAGGGAAATGTGGGCAGGTGATTTTTATCGTAAAGGGAAATTTCAAAGTTCAGAATACTAAGGTATGACCGGGTATTACTGGTAATAAGGTATTCCTGTAACTGAGGTGGAGTGAAACTGTGTGGAGTTCCAGGGTGGAACTAAACAGTGGGGCCAAGAGTTAGGAGATATCTAGGATTCAGCCTCCCCACCCGTACCCCCGCTCCAGTGCCTGGAATGATTTCCTTCCCTCTTTACTCTGACTTTCGGAATCACTCCTTTCTAGCCTCAACTCGTGTCAGCCCCCCTGCATGAAAACTTACTTGTGGCTCCACATGCCCATTGGTAGCATTCCCTCTAACAATATATTTTTTACATTTGTATTTCTTGTTTTCCTTCAGGAGAATCTAAACTTCCTGAGAGTTAGGGCTGTTTTTATTTTTACTTTTGTGTCTCCAGCACCTGCCATAGTGTCTGGCACATAAAAGGAACTTAATAAGTATTTGGTGAATTGGACTGAATAGACTCGGGGAATCTTCAAAGTTGGAGTAACTGAATTTAGCTCCTGTTTGAACATTTATATTGATCATGAACTCAGTCTATGCATTCCGTTTGTACATTTGTAGACAGGCAATTGGAAGATTCTTCCTTATACTGAATGAAAAAGTTCATATCCATAACTTCCATCCATCGACTGCAGCTCTGTTCTCTAGGGTCAAGAAGAATAGGAGCATAGAGGTTAGAATTGGCAGGGATCCTAGAGGTCATCTAATTTAACCCGCCTAATTTTGCACATGACTAGTGCTCTTTCTTCCTAAAGGAGAAACCATTCAGATCCCTCTGATGACAGGCTTTCCACAGGGCCTCCTGAACTTGGGCCATCGCTTCTGCTCCTTCTCCATCTGAAAATTGGGTGCTGCTGCCGGAATTCCCCCTGGGATTTGATGGGCCAGTTGGCCTTATCTTGCTTGGTCCTTTTTGCTGATATCTCCTTCCATGTGTGCACTTTTCTTCTTTCTTTTTCCCTTTTCCAGCCCTCTCTCCCACCCCACACCCAGGCTGTTAGCTTTCCATCTCCCTTTTATCCATTATTTTCCATCGTTAAAATATAAGTTCCTTGGGCGGAGCCAAGATGGCGGAGTAGAAGGACGCACGTTTACGAGCTCCGAAACCAAAGCCCATAGAATTAATGTAAAAAGAGTCCCCCATAACTTCTGGGTCAATACAAGGTGTGCAGAAACAGAGTGGAAGAGATTTCCATTCCAGGGAGCCCTGGAGACCCGTCCCCAGGGTCCGTCGCACCTCGGAAAGCGGACCCCACCCCCAGCGCTGCCCTGGCCGAGGCCCCAGAGAAGCTGATCCGAGCAGGCTTCAGAGACGGAAGCTCCGGCAGCCGGGAAAGTCCCTCCACCCACAGAAGCTACAGGTCAGTGAGAAAGAAGGCTGGGCTGGACAAGAGGGGGAGCGGAGTGTCTCCGTGACTCGGGCCGCCTCGGGAGGAAGCGACGGCGGCAGAGACAGGGGCAGGAAGCGTCGGAGGCAGAGGTGTGGGCGGCGGCTGAGACAGCAGGCAGTGGACCGGGACTCAGGAATCCCCCAGCAGCAGGCAGGATCTTCATTACAGAAGATTCCCGCATAAAACCTGAGGGAGCTGAGCCTGGGAGACCGCCCTGCCCCCACCCCGCTCTATTACTGAAGGCTTCTGCTTAAAGCCCCCGAGGGAACTGAGCTTGGGAGGTGGGCCCCCCACCCCGCCCCCACCTGCTCCATTCCTGAAAGTCTCTACATAAAGCCTCTGAGGGATCTGAGCCTGGGAGGTGGCCCTGCCCCCACCCCAGCACCTGAACTAAAGCTCACTGATTGACAGCCGGCAGGAGGAAAGCCCATTTAAATCTTAGAGGCCAAGCACTAGCTGGGCGGGATCCAGGCGGGGGTGGAAAGGAATCTCAGAAGTCAAGTAACTGGCTGGGAAAATGCCTAGGAAAGGGAAGAAAAATAAGACTTTAGAGAGTTTTTTCCAACAAATGCAAATGATCCCGACCTTCGGATCTGATGACGAGGACGTATCCTTGCCATCAGGGAAAGACGTGGAGGGCGGGGCCTCAGTACCCCAGACACCTCAGGGGGGTGGTGGGTGGGCTCAGGTCCTGGAAGAGCTCAAAAAGGATTTTGAAAAGCAAGTTAGACAGGTGGAGGAAAAACTGGGAAGAGAAATGTCAGAGATGCAAGAAAAGTATGAAAAATGGGTCAGTACCTTGGTAAAGGAGACCCAAAAAAATGCTGAGGAAATTAACACCTTGAAAAATAGGCTCACTCAATTGGCAAAGGAGGTTCAAAAAGCCAATGAGGAGAAGAATGCTTTCAAAAGCAGAATGAGCCAAATGGAAAAAAAGGCTCAAAAGCTCACTGAATTTAATAGTTCTCTCAAAATTAGAATGGAACAGATGGAGGCTAATGACTTTACGAGAAACCAAGAAATCACCAAACAAAACCAAAAGAACGAAAAAATGGAAGAGAATGTGAAATATCTCATGAGAAAAACAACTGACCTGGAAAATAGATCCAGGAGAGACAATTTAAAAATTATGGGACTACCTGAAACTCATGATCAAAAAAAGAGCCTAGACATCATCTTGCATGAAATTATCAAGGAAAACTGCCCTGACATTCTAGAACCAGAGGGCAAAATAAGTATTGAAAGAATCCATCGATCACCACCTGAAAGAGATCCAAAAAGAGAAACTCCTAGGAACATTGTGGCCAAATTCCAGAACTCCCAGCTCAAGGAAAAAATCCTGCAAGCAGCTAGAAAGAAACAATTCCAGTACTGTGGAAATACAATCAGGATAACTCAAGATCTAGCAGCTTCTGCATTAAGGGATCGAAGGGCGTGGAATAGAATATTCCAGAGGGCAAAGGAACTAGGACTCAAACCAAGAATCACCTACCCAGCTAAACTGAGTATAATACTTCAAGGGAAAATATGGTCTTTCAATGAAACAGAGGACTTTCAATCATTCTTGATGAAAAGACCAGAGCCGCAAAGAAAATTTGACTTTCAAACACAAGAATGAGAAGAAGCATGAAAAAGTAAACAGCAAAGAGAAGTCTTAAGGGACTTACCATGAGTGAACTGTTTACATTCATACAGGGAAAGACAATATTTCTAACTCTTAAAACTTTTCAGGACCTGGGTAGTTGGTGGGACCACACACACACATGTACACACATGCATGCGCACACACATACACACATGCACACACATAGAGAGACAGAGAGCACAGATTGAATTGAATAGGATGGGACCATACCTTAAAAGAAACTAAGGTAAATGGTGAGAGAGAAATGTAGGGGGAGGAAAGAGAGGGGAAGGGAAGGGGGTAACTATATGTCGTTTAAGAGGCAGGTAGGAGTTTTTCTTAGTGGAGAGAAAAAGAGGAGAGCTGAGAAAAAAAAAAACCAAGAAGTTTACCCTCATCACATTTGACTAAACGAAGGAGTGAAATGCACACTCATTTTGGTATGAAAACCTATCTTACAGTATAAGAAAGTGGGGGAGAAGGAGATATTGCAAGGGGGGCATGATGGAGGGGAGGCCAAAGGGAGGAGGGAGCAATTTGAAGTCAACACTTGGGGAGGGACAGGATCAAGAGACAGAAGAGAAACAATGAGGGGCAGGTTAGGAGGGATGGTAATCCAGTTAGTCTTACACAACACGGCTGTCAGGGAGGTCATTTGCAAAACTACACAGATATGGCCTATATTGAATTGCCTGCCATCCCAAAGGGAATGGGTGGGGAGGGAGGGATGGGGAGAATTTGGAACTCAGAGTTTTAGGAACAACTGTTTAGTATTGTTGTTGCAACTAGGAAAGAAGACATACAGTTAATGAGGAATAGAAAGTCATCTGGCCCTACAGGAGAAAAGAGAAGATGGAGACAAGAGAAGGGAGGGATGACAGAAGAGAGGGCAGATTGGAGACAGTGAAAATTAGATTGCTTGGGGTATTGGGGTGGGGGGAGGTGATAAAAGGGGAGAAAATTTGGAACCCAAAAATTTGTGAAAATGAATGTAAAAAATTAAATAAATAAATAAAATTAAAAAAAAATATAAGTTCCTTGAAGAAGGTACTGTCTAACATACTTTTCTTTGTGTCAGTATTCAACACAATGCTTGGCACTTTATACATGCTTTGTCTGTCAGTGTGGTATTGCTATCCTCTTATGGCGTACCTACAGAATTGCACTGTTCCTCCTTCTCTCTGTTAACCAAAATCCTGTTTGTATTTTGAGCTGTCATGCAACTCCTTTTCTATTCTGTGAAGCTATCCCTGACTACTCCAGGCATTCTCTGAATGTTACAGCTAGTACTATGCAGTTTAATATTTAATTGTTTCATTTATATTAGTTTACAAAAGAATTGCCTCAGTTTACAAGATCAAGTTCTATATCATATAATCATTCATTAAATCTTTGTTGAGGTGAAGCCTTTGAGCTAGGCGAGGGTACACAGAGAGTCATGGAAAGGTTGGGCTTGCGTAGAAAGCAATATGCCAATATCTTCCCTGCTAAGGAATTGAAATTTGCTGGGTGGGAAAAATGAAACTAAAATACAGAGAGAATGCTGAGTGCGTAGGAAAGATTCCGTGCAAAGTGCTAGGAAGTTTAGGATCTCTCCTAGTTTTGAAATGGGTGCACTAGCAAAATTTTGTTGATTGATGAAAAAAAATTAAACTTCTTTGCTTGTGTGTGTGAAGTTGGAGGGGAGAGGGAAAAGAAACCTTTATGCATCTTCTCAGCTACTCCACCCCTCCTCCTTTAAATGAAGAGACTAATGTAGCTGAGGTAGAGGCACACTTTAAATAAATTTGTTGTTATTGTTATAAGGAGCCACTCAGGACAGTTGCTGTGTTGGCAAATAACATTATCGTAAATATGCTTTGAAATTTGCTACCTTGCACATCTGTCACTAAATAAAATAGAATAGAAATGATGATTCATTCATTCATTAAGCCTCTATTACGTCTTTATTATGTACCAGAAACTGGATCAGCTGCTGGGGATACAAAGACAAAGGAAGGAATCCTGCCCTCCAAGGTGTTTCCATTCTACTTAGGGAAAATAATGTTTACACAGAAAAGTACATGTAAAATTAATGCCAAGTTCATATAAAGGTATTTCCCATAAGAGGTGCTTGTGCCTAAGGGAATTTGGATAGAAGTACGGACTTCTTGTAGAAGGTCACATCTGAGAAGAACTTCAAACAAAGTTACATGGAGGACAGAGGTGTCCATTCCTAGTATTGGGAATAGCCAATTTGTGTTGTGTTTGTTCAGTCCTGATCCTATTGGAAATACTGGAGTAGTTTGCCTTTTCCTTCTCTAGCTCATTTTACAGATGAGGAAACTGAGGCAAACAGGGCTAGTGACTTACTTAGGATCACACAGCTATTAAGTGTCTCAGGCCAGATCTGAACTCAGAATTACGAGTCTTCCTGACTCCAGGCCTGGAACTGTACCTGCTGCTCCACCTAACTGTCCCATAGGTGTATGGAGTGTTCAGGGATGATTAGTACTTCTGAGGTGAGACTTGCTGAGCCCTTTCTCAGGGCTGCTCTTCCACCTTTGGTGTCCACTTGTCACCTAGCTCTCTCCTGTGGCTCCCCAAATCCATAACATGCCTGGTAGCCACACCCCAGTAAAACCATACCAGCAGATGGGCTCAGGCAGGTTTACGGTAACTGCAGATCCCAGGCCTGTCAATGGATTAGGAGGATGTCTACCCCAAGCATGTGAAGACTTCCCCTGGTAGAATGGCAGATGAATGAGAATAGCCAGTTCCAGTGACCTGTGAAGGTGGCTGAAGCAGGAATGCGTAGAGCTTGGTCAGACGTTGAAGACCCTGAACTATCTACTGCATCCCAGGCCATCGCCGCTTGTTTTGACTTTGGTCGTGCCGCTGGAGTTTGATGGATCTGGAACAGAGAGTGAGGCCGATGACTGGCCAGACTTAAATTTAATTCTTCAAAAGCACACAACGAAATTATTCACTACAGATGCCTAGACATGGAAAATGGAGTGATGTGTGAGCATCAGCAAGGGAATCGCTTTGACTGAACCGTAGAGATCATGGAGAGAACAATGTGTGAGAAGGCCAGAAAGGCCAAAGGAGGCTAGGTTGTCAGAAGCGGAAGCATTTACATTTGGACCTAGAAGTGATAGGGATGGCGCAGTCAGACCTACGATTTAGGAAAAACACTTTGGCAGCTCTGTAGAGGACTAACGGAGTGAGGAAGACTGATTAGGAGGCCATTGTTATGAAAACCTGAACTAGGGTGGGGGGCTGTATGATTGGAGAGGAGGGAATAGATATTAGATATGATAAATAGAAAAAAATTCAAAAATTTTTCAAATGATTGGAAACCTGTGTTGATGTTTAGCTTGTGAGCCTGGGTGACTGAAAGGATTGTAGCGCCCTCAGTGGTAATGGAGAAGTTCTAAATAACGGAGGCTTTAAGGGGGGAAATTAATAACATCTTTATTTCTACCTTGGATATATTGAGTTTAAGATGTTTAAAGGACACTTTAAAATATATAATAGGCCATTGATGTTAAGGGGTTAGAGCTTAGGAAACAGACTAGAACTGTGTGTGCGTGTGTGCGTATGTGTGTGTGCACATGTTTGCATGTATGTGTTTATGTGTGCGTGTGTGTATGTGTGCATGTGTGTCCGTGTATGTGTGTCAGGCACCTGCATAGAGATGATAATTCGGCATTGAAACCATGTAAGCCAATGAGTTGTCAAGGGAGTATAGAGAGAAAAAGGCCCAGGATAGAACCTCCAGTCAGTGGATTTGACATAGGTGAAATTCCAGCAGGGGAGACTGACAGGACAGGCAGGTAGGAGGAGAACCAAGAGAGAGCAGTGCTGGGAAAACCTAGAGAGGAGTAGGCAGTAAGTCATATGAGATGCTGCAGAAAGGTAAAAAGAGCTGAGGATTGAGGAGAGGTTGCTGTTAGATCTGGTGGTTAGAGATCATTGGTCACTTTGGAGAGAGCAGTTTCAGTTGAATGATGAGGTTGAAAGCCAGACTGTAGACAGAAGGTTTGGAAAGAAAGTAAATAGAGGAACTGAGGGTAGTTTTGTTTTGTTTCCCCAAGAAGTTTGGATGAGAGAGGTAGAGTAATAGCTATTGGACATGATGTGATTTAATGAGAATTTTTTAAGGATTGGTGGAAACATGACTGTGTTTGTAAACCGTGTGATGAGAGAGAAAAAAGTCCTGAATGAGTCCGAGGCTGAGGGTTCCATTTTTTTTCTTCCTGGATTTTTATAGACCCATTTCTGACGTATCTTGTGTTTTCCCTGTAGCTCCCCTCCCTTTTGTGGCCCTCCTGTTGATCCCTCCGCTTCCTTTCCTGTCTCCTTAGCTCCCTGCCCTCTGGCTTCTGACAGCGATCACTGTACCCCAGTCCAGAGTTCCTCATGTTCTGTTAGTTGCCGAATCCACTGGGCTCTGCTTAGTTCTTTTCCTCTTGACCTCTCTGAAGCCTTTGACTCTGTGAGCCGCTTTCTCCTCCTTGATACTCTCCTCGTTCTCCAGCCCGTTGAATGGTTCCTGCTTTGTCTCACAATTGTGCTGTGTCTTCATCCACAGCACACCTTCCAACTCTTGGTTATGCTGTGAAGCTCTGTCCTGAGCCCGCTCCTCTTTTCTCTTTCTCCTTTCCTCTTTCCTCTGTACTATTTCATTTGCTGGTCTCATCAGATCTTATGGATTCAGTTATCATTTCTGGGCTCATGATTCTCAAATCTGCTTGTTTATCTCTTGGCTCAGCTGCGGATCCTCCAGTCTTACTTCTCCACGTGCTTGTTGTCTCATAGACATCATAAATCCAGCAGATCCAAAACTGAACTCATTACCTTTCCGTTCAATCTCTTCCCCATTCCTAACTTCCCTATTACAGTACAGGACACTGCCATCTTTCCAGATACCCAGGTGCACGGCCTCAGTGTCATCTGTGAATCTCTTGTCCCATCGTGAATCCAATCTATTGCCAAGGCCTCTCCGTTTTACTTTCTTAACATCTTTCTAATATGCCCCCTTCATTCCTCTGACGCAGCCATCACCCTGGTGCGGACCTCCATCACCTCACACTCGAGTGGTTGGCTTCCCTTCCATGAGTCCCACAGTACTCCAATCCATCCACTGCTCCACTGTCAAAGTGATCTTCTGACCATAACACCCCACTACTCAAAAATCTCCAGTGGCTCCCTGTTACCTCCAGGGTCAAATACAGATCCTTTGTTTGCCGTTCAGAGTCCTTCACAACTGGTTTTCCCACCCGACTTTTTCATACCTGATGTCCTCCTGGCCCATGCCTCCAACACAGGCATTCTTTGCTCCTCTGTGTCACTGCTCTCCTTCCTGTTCCTGGAACAGTACACTTCATCTCTTCACTCTGGAAATTTCTCCTGACTATCCCCCATCTGTCCCTTGTGGCTTCATTGGCTCTCTTCAAGCCTAGCTAATGGCTCTTCTGATCCCCCTAAATTCTAGTGCCTTTCCTCTATTGATTCCTTCTAATTTATCCTGTGTGTAACTTGTTTGTAAATCCTCATTTTTTATTATTGTCTCCCCCACTACATTGTGAGCTCCTTGAGGGCCAGGATTGTCTTTTTCCTTCCTTTGTGTCCGTCCCCTACACTTCCAGGTGATTGGCACCTAATAAATATTTATTGGCTGACTCAGACAGTGTGGATGAGGGCAGATAGCCGCTGCCCCAGACATCTGGCTGGTGACTGTAGGGGGGAATTCCAGGCCTTGCTTTGCTTTATCCTTCTGCTTCTGCCTTAGTCCTCTTTCTTCTTTCCCCTTCTGCCTTATTGCTCTTCTACCCCTTCTTCTACCTCTTCTTCTCTTGTTCCTCTGCTTTTTCTTCCATCCCCCCTCCCTCCTCTTTCTCTTCTGTTTTCTCATCTCCTTATCTCTTTCTTGACACAGCTCTTATTTTTTCACTCCCCTTTTAAAATTTCTCTTTCCTTTTTCTCATCCTTTTCCTTTTCTTTCCTGTGCCCTTCTTTCACCATTTCTTTCTTGTCTGTTCCTCTCTGTCCTTTCTCCTTTCCCCTTGCCTTTGCTCCATTCCCTCTTCTCCTATTCTCTGCTCTCCTCTCTTCCTCCTTTTTAATTTCCTTCCTTCCTCTTATCCTCTCTTCTCCTCTTTTCCCTTCCATTCTGTTCTAAACCTTGATACTAATTTGACAGGGGTCCATAACTCCCAGGTGTTTTCTCTGCACCCTCAGTAATTAGGACTGTGATTCTAGCATCTCAGTTGCAGTTCTTCAAGTATCACAATATGTATTTAATATCTGAGTTCCTGTGCACTGCTCAAATCCCTTCCACCCCTTAGTTTACCACTGCCTGTGTATCTCACACTTGCGGGGAGGGAGCATTTTGCTACTACACTTAAAATACAACAGGCTTTTTACTTGTCTTAAAATTAGCATCCTGGCTTCTTCATACTACTACTTGTGTCTGAAATTTATACTACTTTCATTTGAAGTTTAGCCCCCTTTCTACCTGATCCTCTTTGGCTTAAAGAATTTTCTGTGATAAATTTTTTTTTTTGGTCTTTTGTTTTCTCACAATGTGATCAGGATAGACTTGGAGACTACTTTACACAGCAATTTTCTCATCAGGACATCAGAATATTGAAAACTTCCAACTTGCCAGTTGCTTCAGGATTTATATATTTACAGTAAATTCTAGTTAGAGTATTTGGTATAGTACCAAAATCCTTAAAGCTTCCAGCAGGAACTGGACATCCTACTGGCTTTGAGCCACAAGTTGCTTGAAAATTAGTAGGAAGTGATTGATTCCCTGCTGGGTGGTGATTCTTCCATAGCTAATCCCAGGAGTGCTGGGTTACCACTGGATGCACTTACTGGCTGTCTTGAATCTCCTGGACAGATTATTACATTTATGGAGAAGCTGATATTTTAACAGTTGCCAGACAGTAGTAGTGTGTTGCCTTGTATTAACTTGCATTGTGAGTTGAGGGGGAAATGTTTCTTTTTTCAGGCAGCTTTTTCCACATGTACCGGTTTGAAGAAGGGGCTGGAAATAGTGTAAATCAGACACACTGATTCTAATCAATACGCAAACATTTATTGTCTTCTTTGTGCAAGGAACTATGGGGGATAGTTCCTCATCTAAAATACTTCACTGTTTAGTTGTGAAGCTGACATACAAGCAACAGAAAAGAATGATGCGACAAGTAAGTAGTTTGGAGAGGCAAATCACTATGGGTTGGATTGGTTAAAGAAATCTTTATGTAGGAACAGGGATTTGGACCAGAATACAGGCAATAGGTCATTCCTGGTGGATGGAAGAATGTGAAAAAGGCAGGAATTGGCATTGGCATTGAATTAATATGTAGACCACCTTGAGTAGAGCAAAAATTCACCAAGGGGGACACAGTGTGTCCCTCATTCTTCCTCCTCCACAATTGTTAGCAAGTTCAGATTAGATTAGATGCTCTTCTGTGTCTTCTGACTGACGTACAATGGTACTTTTGTTTCCTCTGATGAGCAGACTGTACTTTTATTAATGTAGCCTATGACTGTATTTGTGATTTTAACAGCCACATCATACTCTTGTCGGCTTATATTAAGCTTTTTATTAAACTCATACTTTTTTGCCAACATGAATTGATGTGCAGCCAACTTTTTCCTATTCTTACTTAATTAACTTTCTCAAGCTAAATCTAAATTCAGGAGTTTAAATTTATCCCTGTTAAATTTCACCTTTCTGATTTTATTCTTGTGTGTTAGCCCATGGAGGTAATTTTAAATCTATGGTAATTGTGATTATTTTTGTGAAATCTGCATGTTCAATGATGCATCCTTTCTATGTCTTCTTCTGATGTCCACTAATGTGACAGGGTGGGGAAAAATTTTTATGGTTTTCCATTAAAGATTTCTTCCTAGGCTTCACTTTAGCCTTTAATTAACAATCTTCAGATACAATTATTTGACCAGCTATTACTCTACCTGACATTTAGCTTATATCCAAAAACTCTGTAAAGATATTATGTGGGAAGAATGGGAGACCTGTATCTTTCTGTAGTTAGGGCCTAGGTACCCAGGTTCTCATATTAGAAACATAAACCTGAGTAGATTAGATGTGACTGTGCACTGGAGGACTGATGTCTCTAACCTGTATAAATCACCCGACTCTACATTAAGTGATGACTGAGCTAACTCTGGGAATCTTCCTGTTGCCAGCTGGCTCCCTGCTTCAAGGGCTACTCTCTTATCCCCTACCAGTTCTTTAAGTCTTCCACATGCCTCCTTTTAAATTTTCCAAGCTATTGTATTAGAAATAATATCATAGGGACTAAAGTGCCTAGAAAACCAGGGTTTGAATCCCACCTCTGATGCTTTAATAGATCTGATACTTCAGGCAAGTCATTTAAGTTCTTGAAGCATCAAGTTTTCACAGTTGTAAAATGTGGGCAGTGACTTCCTGTTTCTCTGTTGTAATGAGGATCAGGTGAGATACTGCTTTTAAAGCAGGCTGAACACTTCGAGTGTGTTGTCCTTTGTTGCCAAAGAAGACCATGCCATCAGAGAAATGATGACATGACTTGCACTTGACTTTGTTTTGAGTGAGGGAGGGCTGTGCAGGTCACCAGCCTCATTTCTCCTCCAGAGCCATCTGAATCCAGTGACCAAATATTCACCAGGATGACTGGAGATGATCCAGGATGAGGCAATTGGGGTTAAGTGACTTGCCCAAGGTCACACAGCTAGTGAGTGTCAAGTGTCTGAGGTGAGATTTGAACTCAGGTTCTCCTGACTCCTGCACTGGTGCTCTATCCACTGTGCCACCTAGCTGCTGTGGTGCATTAGATGCTATCTAAACCCATCTTCTATCCAATTCAAAAATTCCCTCATAATATCCCTGGCAAATGACAAGCAAACAACACTTAAACAGGTAAGGTGGTGGGGATTTAGCATTTTATGGATAGCTTACCCTACTACTGGACATTACTAATAGTTTTTTTTTCTGTGAATTGATTTGCTAATAGAAACCATTTATAATATACAATATGCTATAATGAACATTTCTGTATTAGGCCTGATGCGCCTTTGTCTCTTCCTCTCCATGACAGCCCCTCCTTCAGACTAGCTGAAGATGGTTGTCCTGGCCAGCCTCAAGGCCTTTTCTTCTCAGGCACTTCAGTTTGTGCACAATTCCCCTAGCCTGAACTGCACATTTCTCTCCCTCCATTTGCTCAGTGCCATTGTATTAACTAATGTAAATGCGACTCATGTTTACTTTACAAGGCATAACGAGAAACTGTTCAGGGTGTTGCCTAAACCAAAGTATACTATGTCTGTGACAACCCCTTAATGTGACAATTTTACAATCTTGTCTCAAAAGGATTTGAATGTTTAGCACGACTTTTTCTTAGTTAGCTTGTTTCTTAGCTTTTCTTAGCTTCTTGCTGGATTTTAGTGATTTCTTCTTTATTTTCTAAGTGCTCATTTATTCATTCAGTAATCATTGAGTTCCTGGTAGGTTTGAGGTATTGTGCTAGGCAACATATAATAATTCAATCTGGAATTTTCCTCAAGATTGCTTCCATTCATATATCATCTGTTAAACAACTATTACCTCATGGTGGGAAAAATGAGAGGTGCTTTGGGAGATACAAAAACAATTTCCTGCCTTTGTAGAATGGTTTGGGACAAAGGCAGAGACAGATACATAGAGACCTATCGTGACTATAGCACAGAAAGATTGAGCGTGAGAGACCAAGTGCTTCAAGATCTGAGGAAGTCACAGCTCTCTTGACAACTCCTAACTGTTAGTGTTTGTACGTTCTTCGGGTTCTAATAGTCACATTTGACTTTAGCCATCTCTTCTCTTGTTTCCTTCAACTATTATTTCTGTCATTTATTTTTGTTCATTTTCAGATTTATATATTGTCTCTCCAACTAAATTGCGAGGTCTTTGAGGGCATTGTCTTTTACTCCTTCATGTTCCACAAAACAACAGCATGGCCTTTTGTATGTAGTGGGCACCCAATAAATATCTTTTTGCCGAATTTGAAAGAGGGAGCACTTCTAAGAAATAAGTGTGGTACTACTTAATTTTGTAATAATGATTAAAAGAAGAACCTTACATATGGACTCCCTTTCAAATGAAGGGAAAGAAAAAGCCCACACCAGGAAATTAAATGGAGACTGTTTTGGTAAAGTAACATTTAAATTCCCCAATTTAAATGTGCTTTACTCATTTTGCATTACCAGTTAGGTTATTAAATTCAATTCCTCTGGTGTCTGGAATGTGAGTGAATAGAGTTGCCATGGGAACGGCAACTTTCTGTATACAGTGACTTTTGCAAGTTGTGCTTAAAAAGCAAAAACCATTCATCAGACTTGCCAATGGAGAGCTGTTGCTGGGCGGAAAATCTCTGCTACTCCCAGATTCCCTGTTCTAGAGGCAGAACAGGTGGGCTCACCTTTCTAACGTGTACAGGTGTATGACTTTCAAAAGCATACAGTATTTTGGTGTACTCAGTGTTTGTGTGTATAATTATTCAATTCCACTACTCCAAGCTGTTGGTATTGAGTTTTAATTGCATACCTATTTTGTGACCGCTCCTGAATGTGGAGCAGTGAATTGAATTACTGCAGGTTCAGCGGGGTGCACTTAGATCTGTTCATTGTGGAATGATGGGGGGGGAGAAGGTTAGAAAGATGCTGTTCACTAAGGGCTGTGGAGCTGAATTATTCCCTGTGAATGGCTCTCTCCCTTGAATGACTGCTTCATCATGTAGCTCCATTGGCTGCCGTTCCCTTTCTGGACGTTTGGGTCTGTTGGTGGGAGCAATTTAGCCACCTGTTTTATAAGGAGCAGATTGTAACGGGTTGATTCATTAAGCGCCTATGCCTTAATAACCCTCCCTGACCAGGCTCCGGTCTCTAAAGCTGAGCTTCTTGTCGTGTGACTGCCACCCACAAACTGCTTAGCTGGCAGCAGTGTTTTTGATCTTTGTGATTCACACCACAGTATCAACTGCTGTGTCTCTTCCCCTCCCCTCCACACCTACCTCCATGTTTGCTTTTGAGGGTTTGAAATATTCCCCAGTCAGTCACAAGTATTGTGTTGAAGAGTGTTTAAGGAAAAGCATTACCTCAAAGGGCACAAGGAAGCAAGCTGAATAACTCAGAAGTGTCTTTCTGGTTTTTGTATCCTTGTCATGATTACAGCCATGTAATTCGACCCATTTGGTCGACCCTCTTCCTGCATTACAACCTTGAAGAGATGTGACCAAGGTTGCTAATAGGCTTCTCACCATGTTGGCCTTCACATTTGGGGTTGACAAAGGTGATTTTTGTTTTCATATATCCAAAAAAGAAAGCTTTAAAACCGTTTGTAGGAACAGATTTTGGCTGCTGACCCAACTCTGTTTCATTCTCCCGTTCATGTAAGGGGCTTCTTCTTTGGGGTCCTTATTCCTTACTGTTTCCCTCTGTGTCTTACTAATGGTCACCACTTCCATAATTCCTGGGTTAGGAATTATGGAATCCCTGGAATAGGGATCTTACTATATTTTTCAGTCTCTGAAACTAAATGGGAGACCAGGACTGTGCCTTCTCCCTACTCTCCCCCAACTTCCCTCACCCCATTCTTTTAGTGAGTAGTTTTCTAAATGTTTTGTCAATGCCCCCTTTGGTTTCTTGTACTTGTTGCATTAGTCATTTGAGTGTAGAACAGAAAGGAATTTTCTGTGGTGAAAGACGGATAGAAGCAGCCCTCTTTTTCACTGTGTTCCCATGCTGTGATGAGACTGCTGCTGATTCACATGAGTAAAAAAATGAAAGAGGAATTTTGCGTGATTTACACTGGTAAAGAGTGACAGGTTTTGTGGAATGTTAAAATGAAACTTTATTTTTGTAAAGGAAGCCCTTTGGATCAGAGAAACTGGGTTCTAGAAGTTTTATATATACACATAAACCTTTCCCTCTCACCTGAACATTACCTTATATTCTGTGGTGGTTGGCAGGCTTTCAGAAACGTTCTGATTAAGGGAGATGTTTATTAAGTTCAAAGCCTAATTTCTCCTTCCTAATTAAAAACGTGTGTCTGTCATGCTGCTGTTGATTAATTTACATTTTCTAGCACTCTAGCTGGAGTATTGCTGTCAGCTCTTTTGACTGGTGGCATCTTGCTACTGAACAGGTCTGCAGTCTAGAATTCAGAATCACATCGAAAGTGAGGAGGGCTAGGATAACCGCAGTAGAATTTGCCCCTTTAGTCTATTTCAGAAGACAGTGTTACTAGTTGTTTCTTCTGATTCTTTACCACTTTCACTTTCAGGAAGTATGATTTTGTTTAAAATTAATTTTTACTGTCTTCCTTACCTTACTCTGTGTGTTGTGTGTGTTTCAGATTATGAGACAGGATTTCTGTTGTGGCATAAAAACTAACTCTGGAGGCAAATAGAAATGGGGACTACTTGCAATTTTTTAAAAGACTGTCAGTCACTTAAATATACAGGTGTATGTGTGTGTTTTCTACTCCTTGGGAAAAAACTACATACACAAAGCATGGGTCCAAAACTTGGGTTAGTGAATCTAACTGTTTAGCATTTATTAATGAATTTGTAAATATTTTCTTTAGAATTAAACAACCCCCCCCTTCCCGATTTCATTGGATTATACCTTGAAGTGACATTGCCTAGTCCTGTAAAACATCTGAGAATGAAGTGTCACAGTTATTGTGTTCTCTTGCTGCTGCTAGCACAAGAAGTTGTAGGTGCAGAACCTCTTCAGGCAGTGATAAGCCTCCTAGGCATACTTAAGGACTTATTCCAACACATTCATTTTCTTCTAGTCCACCCCAGAAAAAACTTTCTTACCCTAAAGGAAACCTTTTGCAAACGCACTTGCCAAAAATATTCTTTGTATTACCTTTCTGTTTGTTTTTTTCCCTGACTGCCTTGGTGTTGATATAATTCTCCTTGATTAAATATTTGTGTAAAATTTACTCTCAGGTGCCAGTGAATTTACAGACAGTCCCCTTGATGCTCTAGCATAAAACCTTGTGGAAATGTTATTTTTTCTTTGTTCTTGAATTTTTCCTTGAATCTCCCTTGTTCTCGTTGCACTTTTCTATCCAGACTCAACATCTCCAGGCATGTTTACTGAAAGTATTTAATTTCCTCACACTCAGTTCTAGGCTTATGCTAACACCACTTCCATCTTGTCAGAGCTCAAAGTGTTTTAATAACATGCTATTGTGGCAGCATTTTCCTAGCCAAGACCAGCAACTTTCTTGGTGCTTCTGCTTGAGAGTTGAGGCTGAGGCCAGAGGGACTGTGTACAATTGCAATATTTGCTTAGAGGATTTTGGGCTTACATTCACCAAACTACATGTTGAAGTCTTAGATGAGTAGTTTGGGGTTGGTTTGTTTGTTTTATTTGGTATTATTTCAGTGAGATTTCCTTTTGTAGCTAATATTTTTCTTTTTTATTGTTCTGTACGGTCTATATAGTTCTTGTCTGCTTTTACTTACGATGCTTAGGAAACCTGGCTCATGCAGGGCAGAGATGTAGCTGTGAGATTTTTATGAATATACAAGTATAGCAAAAGGATTTGTATGAGAGAAACATTCTTCTTGGATTTTGTTTTCTGTAAATCTTTTCAAAAGGTATATGAAATGATTTACTTAAACCAAATAACTTCTCTTGGTAAGCATTTATTGCTTTTATGTATGAAGCACTATATTTGTGTGGATACTGGGATGAATGAAGCACAGTCCTAGGCTTCATGCAGCTTACAGTCCAGTAAGAATGATAAGACATGTGCAGAAATAACTATTACAGAGTATATCTTAATAAGTATTACCAGAGGGTTGGAAAACAAAATTATGTTAAAGGCACTCTACAATGGCACAAGGAAACAAATAGAAATAAACCATTATGACATTTTTCAGAGGTTTTGTTTCAGTTAACCACACAGAGGTATTTACTACATGCTTATTATGTGTCTAGTACATGAGGAGGTGAGGCCCCAGATTTCTCCTTCCTCCCATTCCTTCCGTGAAGAATTTCCATGCATCAGGATTCCACCTGTATCCCATCCCCACCAGTAAAGCATCATCTTCCTTTTCCTTCATAATCTCTGAGACTTCCCATTTGTATCTGTTTCTTTCCCAACACATATTGTGGGATCCCATTGATGCCTCTCTGTTGATGGTGGCATTCTTTGAAGGAATTTCTTTTCCTTTGAGAAGACTTACCTTTCTTCCACTTGACACTAACACTTCATCTTCAAGGGGACACGATGGCATACATTGCCATTTTTTCATATGGTCACCTGGGTGTCTACGAAAGCTTAGTCAGTGGTGATGATCATGAACTTGCCTGACCTTTGACATCTTCTGTCGTGCTAAGCAGTAGACAACTCAGGACTGTAATTCTGTTCATCTCTTCTCTTTCCAAGTCAAGCATCTGAAAGTAGCCTTCTGTGCTTATTGTCTCCACTGCCTTTTATTCATTCCTCAGCCCTTTAACATTCTGGATTTCGTCCTCCTCACTCCCCTGAAGTTGCTCCCTTCAGCATTATCAGTGATCTCTTAATTACAAAGTCTAATGGTCCTTTCTCAGTCCTCAGTCTCCTTGACCTCTCCACTGCATTTGACATGATTAACCACTTTTTCCAGCAGGATACTCTCTCTTCTCTGAGTTTTCATGCACTTTTCTTTCCTGGTTCTTCTTCTCTTTGTCTGCTGTTTCTCAGTCGTCTTTGCTGTATCATTTTCCATATCATACCCCAAACTGTGGATGAACTCCGAGGTTCTACCCTGGACATTCTCTTCCTGCTCTCTTTGTAACCTCATGTATCGCCAAGGCAGTATTCACAGCACTGATGACAACTATGAATATGCCAGCAATTGCAGAGTATAACAGACTCTCCATATAGAAGACAGAGAAAAAATATTTATTCAGACATCAGAAAGCCAAATCCATCATACAAGAAGTCAGTACACATTAGCACTACAGGGGACAACGCCATTCCCAAGTCTTCTTGCCCAGGCCACCCCACCCCACTACCCCCAACCCCTTGGGACCTTCCCACAAACAAACACAGTACTGGCTGCCTGCCTGCCTGTGTCCTTTCTTTCCTCCTCTCTCACTGGTCTCACCAGCTTCCCCCCAGTTCTGCTCCACCCTCCAGTCCCACCCATTCAGCAAAGCTCCTCCCACCACATGTGACTTAGGCTTCCATGTGATTTAAATGAGTCACATGGGTCTGTTAATGGGTGGGAAAAAATCTTCAAATTAAGCAAAAATACATTAACAATCTGCCTCATCTGCTCCCATGGGCTTAGTTACCATTTCTGTGCTAAGGATTTGCTGATTGCACATCATCAACCATCAGCCAAACATTTCTAATTGGTTATCTCATAGACAACTACACATGTCCAAAACTTACCTAATTATCTTTCCTTCCCTATTCTACCCCTTCTCTTACTTATCTTTTTCATTTTAATTGCAGTATCTTTCTTACAGTTTTCCAGGTTGGTAACTTTGGCTTCCACACATCCAGTCAGTTGCCAGATCCTAGCATTGCTATCTCCACGTCTCTTACATCTGGCCACTTTTCTTTATTCACACAGTTACCACTTTTTTACCATTCAGGCTCTCCTCACCTCTCACTCGAACTGTTATAGTGATCTCCTGATTGATTTCCCCATTCAATTCATCTTCCAAATGGCTTCCAAAGTGGCTTTCCTTAGCTGAAGATCTCATTATGTCACTCCTCTACTCAGCGAACTCCAGTGGCAGTTGCCTTTGGCCTCTAGGATAAAATATAAATTTCTCTGTTTTGTTTTTAAAGACCTTTCCATGGAAAATATTACTATTCCCACTTGACATATGAGAAAGTTAAGGCTTTCTCATATGTCAAGAGTAAGGCAAGAGTAGTGACTTGGCCATGGTCAAGTGTGAGAGTCGGGACTTGAACCTAAGTATTTTTTATCTCATCTCAACGACATTGTTGCTTGAGTTCTGATTCAGTTATAATTAAATGGTGCTACTCTACTTTGTCAGGAGTGCTAAAGATTATGGGAAGGTCTAGTCAACAAGTATAAGGCCATTCAGCAGCTTACAGGTAAAGATTTGCTCTTTCTTTAACCCTGTCCTCTCCTTTTCTTGAAGGTTCAACTATCCCAAGCTCTAGAAGAATTGGGGAATCAGAGAGAAAGAGCTGAAATGGTAAGTCTGCACATACTTCTGCCTGGTACTGGTGTGATAAACCTTGGTTCTTCAGTGTATCCATCCAGTCCTGCTCACTGATTTCTGCTTCTTGTCCAAACAGGTCAAAAGATTTGTTCGCCTTCCTCCCTCTCTTCTTATTTAGCGAAAAATTTGCACTTTGACAACATTATTTTTGTTTTCTTTCATCCCGAGTCTTTGTTCCTTCTATTTGTATGTCTTTGGTTTGAAAGGATTAATGAGAGCAGCAGATTTCCTTCATAATATGTCTTCTTGCTCCACTTTTTTATAGTAAATAGTTTTTTTTTTTTACTTTTCCAATTACATGTAAAGATAGTTTTCAATTATGACATTAGCTAATCTGAGAGGTTTGAGGTGGTGCCTGAGAGTTGTTTTAATTTGCATTTCTCTAATTAGTAGTATTTAGAGCATTTTTTCATATGACTTCATCTGAAAACTGCCTGTTCATATCTTTTGACCATTTATCAATTGAGGAATGACTTGTATTCTTATAAATTTGACTTAGTTCTCTATATATTTTAGAAATAAGGCCTTTATCAGAAATACTTGTTATAAAAATTGTTTCCCAGCCTTTTGCTGTTTTCCTTCTAATCATGTTTGCCTTGGTTTTGCTTGTACAAAACCATTTTAATTTAATGTAATCAAAATTATCCATTTTGTATTTCATAATGTTCTCTATCTCTCTTTTTGTTATACATTTTTCCCTTCTCCATAGATCGATCTGACTGGTAAACTATTCCTTGGCCTCCTAATTTGCTTATGGTATCACCCTTTCTATATCTATCATGTACCCATTTTGACCTTATCTTGGTATATGGTATGAGATGCTAATCTATGCCACACTCTTTTTCAGTTTTCCCAGAAGTTTTTGTCAAATAATTAGTTCTTATCCCAGAAGCCAAACTCTTTGGCTTTATTATGCTGTAATTTACTATAATCATACTGTATCTTGTGTACCCGATCTATTCCACTAATCCAGCCTCCTGTTGCTCAGCTACTACCCAATAGTTCACTTGCTCTTTTTATGTTAAGTTTTGGATATCACAAGAGAGTTTCAAGCAAGCTTAGAGGTAGAGCTTTACCAGTCTGCTTTGATTTGTCTTTTTAAATATCTGAGTGTTTGGTCCTGGTCCTCACGTTTTAAATGTTTATATGTAGCATCACATTCAGTTTCATTGATTCTATTATGATTTGTCATTTCTGCATTCAGTTCTGATTTTAGCCACATAGGCTTTCCTCTGCAATAAGTGGAATGACTGCAGGTCCAAGAATGAGTGGAGGTGAATACATGAATCTCTGTGTCAGTGGACTTCACAGAGTTGTTCCCACAGCTTCCTCCAACCATCTGCTCATGCTTATAAACTGCTGAGGAGGAGAGAGTGCGGCTGGTGACTGCACAGCCCTCCTTCACGTAAATTCAGTTCACTTGCAAGTCCTGAGGTCACGGTCCCTTTAGAGAATGAAGGACAAATAGTGTAAACCGCTGACACCTGAGAAGTGGAAAGTTTCTGACAGGTGTTCATGTGTCTACTCCCATACTCTAAAACCAAATTTAGATAATTATTGAATTAACTTGGATCTCAAATTGGCTATACCTTTGCTTCCCTCATTTACCATAGTTAACTGGGGTGTGGATGTTTGATAAAATTTAGAAATAAGGACAGTTTTAGACAGAGAGCCCCCTCTGTCTCAGCCGGGTTTCTGTCCTGTGACTTCTTCATTGCTGGATTCTGAGTGTAAGTAATTCATTCTTTAGCAGGCTTTGAGGCCTTGTAAGTGTAGAGCTCATTTTCTATTGACTTTAAAGGAGCTGGGGAGGGATGTGTTTTTTGAAGACTACTGCATCCATTTGAAAAAAAAAAACCCTGGGGAGATCCCAGTGTTGTGTATGCCAACATGCATCTCTTCTTGAATGTTGACCTGAATTGAAACATGCCCAAGGGCCTTGTTTCCTGTAATGTGCACAGGGCCAAGAAGAATTAGAAATGAATTTGTTCTAACCACATGAAAAGAATGTGGAGTGTGGTTAGAAGCATTTCAGAAATTGCCCCTAAAGATGTCCTTGAGTCTGAAATCCCCAGCCTTCTAAAGAGGCCTTACATGGCTTCCAATTAGCTGAGTTTTAGTTTTAGAGAAAAAGAAACCAACATCTCTTTTGATACTGTCTCTTTGGGCAGGGAGTCAAGAGCTAGAGGGCAAAGGCTGCTGGCATTATGCCTTATCTTTTTTGGATACCACACATCACAGATTTAGAGTCAGCACCACCAATGCATCCTTGGGTGGCTAAGTTGTGATTTGAAGAGGCCCTTGACTCTGTCTCTGTGGATTGCAGATTAGGCTGTAATCAGTTGGATGTATTGGATGGTGTGTTGGATTTATTAGGACATGTTTTTGAGTCTAGTGGAATCAGCTTGTATCTCTTTATGACTCGCATGTATAATTGCTGTCCCATCCAGGCTCTGCTGGCCCCTCATGACTTGGCCTAATAGTATGATCAAGTTCCTTCTGACATATCACTGAGTATGCTGTCCTGGAAGTTAAATATCAAATATGTGGAGGGGAGTGGAGAGAGATGGTTCCTGTAGCCAAGTCCTTCATTATGGTTGGAGAAATTGTTGAATATAAAGAGATAATAAAGTGTCTTGCCAGGCTTAAATGGTGAGCTAAATGATAGAATCGGCTTAAACCTTAGGTTTCATTCTTGCTCCAGTTTTTCTTCCCTCTTCTACCCTCCTCTCTTCCCTGTCCTCACCTTTAGTGGTATACATTTGGTGAAACAATGAAGGGCAAATAGGATACAGACAGTACATCCCAATACCTTTATTAAGTGCCTACTTGGTGCAGAGTGATCTCCTAGAAACCAGGAGAAATAACAAGCTGAATTAAGTCTCATGAAGGCTACAGGGTAGTAGAGGTCAGATTAGACACCAGCACAAATAGTTCTAGAAGCTAATATTATGTGTAAAGTGCATTACGTGTTCCTTTCTCATTACGTGTTCATCTCTCTTATAGAGCATTTAATGTGTGACTGCAGGATATGGCCTCAGTCCATTTCCCCTTTCACTCTATGGCTACTCTCTCTGTCCTTGGTTTCTGTCTTCAGGACTCAGATTTCAGGTGTCAAAACCTTGTTCCACCTGTTGCTGTCCAGATCAGGATTTCTACTTTATCTCCTTGATTTTTCACCCTTAATTCCTTATTACTTTGATGCTAAGCTGGAGTAATTGAGGAGACTTAGAAAGGCTGCTTCTTGTTCTGAGTTCTACCTGAGGTAGATAGATAGTGCTTTTCTGCAGCTCCATCCTATGAATGGACATTCTCTGCTGTTGTAAGTGAAATAGAATAAATACCTGTCATGCACTATCACACAGCCCACTAGGTCTGCAGTCAGTTTCTGGAGGGAACACAGTAACTTTGTGTGACAACTCTGCTTCTGTGTGTTCCCCGGAGTAAGGTTAAGAAGATAGATTATGGAGTCCATGACTTTATCAGACCCATTTCCCAAATGTGGACTCTAGACATGATCCCTTTGTTAATTTATCCCTCTGAGAGTATTCCTTTATTCAGAGTCCTCTCTACAAATATATTTTGTTTGTGGTTAGTGAGGAATTACTAGTTAGTGAGGAGATTAGTGAGGAATCAGTCAAAAAATTATAAGTGACTACTGTGGTCAGGCCCTGTGCTAAGTGTTTGAATAAAAAAAAAAGAATAAGACAGTCTCTGCCCTCAAGGAATTCAGAGTCTAATGAGAAGGACAGTCCTTAAAAGGGAGGTGGAGAAGTAACCCATAGGGGATCCTGGTGAAGTCCAGCAGGAATTGGGGGGGGTGAAGGAGATGGTGGTGAAGTGGGGTGGGGGGTGATGGTGAAGTGGGGGTGGAGAAGGAGGGTGATGAAGGGGGGTGATGAGAGTTTCTAAGTTAATTCCATCTTGCAGAAAAATGAGTTTCTAGAGATCATGAAGTCCAGGAAAACAGCTGGTTAGAAAATGATTTACTCTTCCAGTGATCCATGTTACTTTTGTGTGTTCTATATTTCTTGAGCATCCCCAGCTAAATTTTCTCCTTGAGGGTGGGGAGCTCTGCCTTTCATTTCTGTTCCATCTCCCCTTGGTACACTGTGGAGTGTATGTTGTTCAGTGAATGTAGAATTATAGTGCTAAAACTGGAAGAACCACAGAGATTATCTAATCCAACTGGTTTACTTAACCGAGGAGAAAGTGAAGGTGGAGACAGACTTTTTCAAAGTTATGCATTAGTGGTAGAGCTGGGTGCTACCCTTCTTCTACCTGGAATGTTTGTTTTCATTGCACATCTCTGCCTCCT
Source organism: Bettongia penicillata ogilbyi (assembly GCA_023548195.1). NCBI lineage: Eukaryota > Metazoa > Chordata > Mammalia > Diprotodontia > Potoroidae > Bettongia > Bettongia penicillata. The sequence continues at coordinate 3,351,794 of JAJHZJ010000100.1, forward strand.
GGCTTCCTGCAGTGCTTGACTTAAATCCTGCCTTCTGCAAAAGGTTTTTCCCAGTGCCTCTCCTTGCACCCTTCCCCAACTGCTAGTGCCTTCCACCTCATCTCTCTCTCTTTCTATCTGTCCATCTATCTATGTATATTTCTGTATATTTACATCTCTCTCTCTCTCTCTCTCTCTATATATATATATATATATATGTGAATACATGTATATAATCTTGGGTTTATTATTATTATTTTTTTTTGCAGTTTGTCTCCTATAAGGGCAGAGACCATGTTTCCATCTTTCTTTAAATGCCCTTCACTTATTAGTACATGTCTGACAGTAAAGTGCCTAACAGGTTTCCCACCCATTGCTTTCCTGGACTTCAAGAGCTCTAGAAACTGTATCCTGCAAGATGAAATCCACTCTGAATCAGCTTCTTTTCATGTGTTGTCTTCCCCTGTTAGACGGTGAGTTAGTTCCCTTAGTGCAGGGACTGTCTCATGCCTTTCGTTAGATCCTTTTTCCTTAGCACAGTGTCTGGCACTTGGGAAGTGCTTATTAAATGTTTATTGATTCTGACTCTAACTACTTGCTGATTGACCAAAACATAGGTCTTCTGATTTCTAGTCCATTAGGTGAAGAGTTTGGAGAAAATTGCAGCAGCCATATTTCCCATTGTTGTTGAGACACTGACAAGAAATGACACGGTAACCCAGTCCCTTCAGCTGACCCGATCTTTACTGTTCTTGGTAGCTACGAGGTTTCACTTTGGTAGAACAGGTCTCCACGTAGGATGAACCAGTTCCTTGGGCGAGTGATCATTCACCTTCTGTTATGGGGATCATTCATTTTAGAGTTTTCCATGAGACAGTCCATCTTATGGCCCTTAGGAAGACTCTTGATCTTTGCAATGATTGAGCGATGAAGGAAAAATGTTATCACTTACTTTGTGTAAGGGCTGAACTTTTCTATTTCAATAAATGGAAAAGTAGGCTAGGCATGTTCATATGCCTTTCTAAGTTTTCTCCCTACCCAGAGTACAACCCCCTACACACACACATGCACACACGATGAAGAGGTGACCCGTATTATTAGACACTCCCCATGCCAAGTTGAATAGCAGTTATGATAAAGCATAGGGAGATGGGAGATCCTGACTAAGGAGTGTTGTCTAGCTGGGAGGACATGAGCAGGATCTTGATGAAAACATGACCCCTCCCTTCCACTTTCCTACAAGCCCTTGCTGCTTCAGTTCAGTTCCCCAACGTAGTAGCTAGACCAGATATTGGGAGTCAAAAATCTGGGACGAATGGCCCACTTCATCGTAGTGTTTCTTTATTCCATATCCAAGACCCACTAGGTTGTTGAGGCTGGCTCTCCGCCTGTCTCTGTGCTGGGGCAGATTGTTGAGCTTTCCTAATTCCCATGTTATTGTGCTCTTTCCTTTCTGAAAAGATCATGTTTACTTTGTTTTTTGACATGCTGTGTGCTCCAGTAGAATGTTTGTCAGCTCAGTGGGGATAATGACAATTTTGGCTGTTTTTTGGTCTATGTGTCACTAGCATCCAGAACAGTACCTTGCACTTAGTAGGAGCTTAGTCAGTATTTGTTGTGTTAAGTATCTACTTCTCGTATGGTGCCATCCTTCCATCCCATGATTCCACTATTATTTTTCTGGCCAAAAAAAAAGTCCATTTACTGCTTGGGGGGAAAGTAGAAATTTAGACAGCTTTAGCTAATTACAGTCGACAAGACAAAGGCAGTTTGACTTTTCAGTATTAATTAGCAAACCCATACTAATTAGCTTGTATATACGCAATTCATGCTTCTTTTCTTAAATGCAATTAATATCACAACTGAAGATGTCACTAGGCTTTGTGGCTGTATCATTAACATACTTCACCCTAATTAGATATGGCCAGTGGTGGCTGGAGAAATGAGTTTGTGATTACAACCATAAAAAATCTTCTAATATTTTACATCCTTCAGGGAGTGTGAACCTAAAATTTATTTTCTAATTTAAGAGAAATTGCATCCATCACGATGCTGCATAATTAGAATAGTATAATTCTTATCCTTCTTTCCCCTTCTTCAGTCTATGTATTTGTGTGTTTATTTAATTGATTTCCTTTACTTGCTGCCATTGAGACACATGATATTGGTCTGACCAGGCTCAGGAATCAAAGAGCTCTAATTGGGAAGTTGGAACTTTGCTTGACTCATTGTGAAATGTGCATTTGACACTAAAATATATATTTTGGAACTTTAAGGTTTATAAAATATATTACTCTGGGATAAGTAGTGCAACTATTGCAACTACTGTCATCCTCATTTTATAGATAAGGAAACTAACTCAGTGAGATGAAGAGATTGGCTTCCTTTTGCAGAGTATGTGTCAGCGATACAGTTAAAACCTAAGTTTAAGCATTCTTTCTGATAGACCATGCTGTGAATTAGTATTGGTATTGATCATTATTTATATGTGTATGTGTGTATAATATATATATATATATATATATATATATATATATATATATATATATATAGTAAACATATATATGCCTCAGATGAAATTGATTTTATCCCTCTCTAACAGCACGGACCTCCTTAGTCAAAATAGCCACAGTAACTAGAACAATAAAGAGCATTTATATAGTGCCTGAAAGTGAGTTAAGCCCTTTCCTAATGACAACCCTCCAAGTGGATAAATTAAAAAAAAAAACAACTTTATAATTAATATTTACTTTAATATTTGCAGAGCATTTTAAATGTATTTAATTTAATCCTTACAACAAGCCTGTTATCCATGCTGCTATTATCTCCATTTTTTAAATGAGGAAGTGAGGCTCACAGAGCAAGTGGTTTGTTTAGGGTTACATAGATAGTGTCTGAAGCAGGATTAAAATCCAGTTCTTAACCAAATAATGTCTATCCACCAGGCCATGCTGCCATGTAAACAAGTCATAGAAGCTTATGAGTTTGAGCTGAGTCAGATTTTGCATCATACTCAGAGGAAATGATTAAGTGAACCAGGAAGGGCAGATGAAAAGGTAAAACCCAAATCAGAGAATGTTTTATAAAATCTATAAGATCTTTGGTTGTTGTCATTCAATTGTTTTAAATATGTCTTGATCAAGATCACAGTGAAATGAATTAGAGACCACAGAGTTCAGTTGCAATCAAGTGAAGCAGTTCAGAATTTCTTTGAATGATCGCTAGGTTCTTCTTAAAACAAACCATGGCTTTGTATCTTTGGATTTTGATATTATATGCCGAATTATGTGTGCATAGATATTATAAGATCTTATTTGAGGCAGTGGGTTGGTACAATGGATAGAACTCTGGGCCTGGATTCAGGAAGATTCGTCTTCCTTTGCTCCCATCTGACCTCAGAAACTTACTCGTTATATGACCCTGGGCAAGTCATTTCACCCTCTTTGCCTCCGTTTCTTCATCTGTTAAATGAATTGGAGAAGAAAATGGCAAACCACTCTAGTGTCTTTGCCAAGAAAACCCAGATGGGGTCACAAAGAGTCCGACACAATTGAAATAATTGAACAACAAAGGATCTTATAGATTTTATAAAACATTATCTGAGTTTTTTCAAAGAAATTTTCCTTAGAATCTCTTTTCCAGCTTTATTTTTTTTTAAACAAGCAAAGTGAGATAGTGTTGCTAGCATCTTTGACAGAAAGACAAAATGAAACTTAAGCATCCACTGATTTTTCTGAGTTCACCCAAGAAAGCCTTGAGAATGCTAGGATTAGATCCCTGGTGCCTAAACTTCACATATAATTTTCTTTATATCAGACTACATGACTTTCCCCTAGTTGAGTACTTCCAAAAGCTGGAGATGCAGTCATGGGATTGGAAGGATTATTCTCTGTGGAGCTCTTCTTTCAAGAGAAACTGTCCCAGTCTAATCTCAAAAGCGGATATAAAAAGAATCTTCTTTCCTCAGTCCCTGTTACTATTCCCCATAATTACTGTGTGCATTTGGCCATGGGAGGACTTTCCTTACTGTGGTGCAGAATCCCAGATGGAATCATACTAATATCCACCCCCAAGCAGTTTTAATCCAAGTGACATAATGTTAATGACATTAAGGGTAGCCTTTCAAGGGTAAAACCAAAGACCATTTTTGTAGTGGAAGGGAAAAATGGATTTTTGAACACTGTCAATAAGTTAGCCTCAGGTCCTGAAGTATGGATGTTTGTGTGCACAGTTCTGTATATGATTTGTGGTGCCAACTATTGAATATTCCCTGCCCACTACCTTCCTAGATAGTTCCTTATAATCTGGTAAACCTTGGTGTCATGAGATCCAGCACAATTACCTTGATCTGGTAGGGTGCCTGCATATAGAGAAGAAGCTTTGGTAGTGAGAACTAAGTTGTGTGTTTTGTAAATAACTGACGATTTTAGTGTAAGAACAGTTTCTTGGTTGTCTTCCCTTTTCTTCCTATAAATCGTAACGAAAGACGTGCCTTAAATGATGAGTTGTATTAATAGCATTAACTCATCCTTATAGCATTTTAAATTGTTCTGAATATTTACAATAACCTGTGAGATACTGTCAGTGTTGTTATTCCCATTTTACAGATGAGGAAATTGAGGCCAAGAGCTTCAGTCACTTTCCCAAGGGCACACAATTAGAAAGTAAAAGAGTTGGAATATGACCATCGTTCTTTTCCCTCCAAGTCATGTATTCTTTTCACTACATCATGTTACATAGACTGAAAAATACCAAGAAAGGATCAACACTGGCTCAGTATGTACTTCCTCTGCACATAGATGAGAACAAAATCCTGGTGTTGATTAGATTACCAGGTGACTCCACAGAAAGAAAAATAAAATTCCAGTATTTAGAGCTTAAGGGACTGAATAGTTGTGTGTATCTAAAGAAAAGAAAAATTCTTTTCTGTACTACTTGAATTTAGCCTGTAAGGACAGTTTGTTTCAAAACCACAGATTCCCTCAGAAGAGACTGGGCAATGAGACAAAACTACAGATTGATTTTGTAAAGCATAGGATCAGTCTGTAGAGTTAACAACTGCTACCCATTGTCTTCTGACATGAAAGTCCAAACTACAAAGTGCCTGTCAACCCACAGAAGCATAATCATAGTGACTCATTAAAATTGGAAGTAACCAATGATAGTGATAAGCATTGTCACCAAACACAACTTGCAGTGCCTGAGTTGGCTACGTTGCTGGGGACCCTTCATGCCCACAGGCAATGCCATTCTGTTGTTTTGCCGTCTCTTTACCCAGCCTCTTCCTGAATACAGGGGAGATAGATTGCAGTTATCTCATCTGTTTTTTCTACCTTTCTCCTCACTTGGCCTGTTCTTGTCTGCTTGGATGGAGAGAAATGCCATTGTTCCATCCTGCTCCCTTTACAGGTTTCCTGTTTCCTGCTTGCAGGGAGAGCAGAGTCACCTCACATACAATGAGAGCAAACCCATAGAGATATTGGTAGCTGACCTGAGCTCATGGATCATGATTAACAACCTTCCACCCAGTTCTACCCTGCCCATCCTAGTGCCATGTATTTAAATCCATTCTCTGGCCCCCACTGTCAGCTTCCTTATTCCTATCTCTCTTAACCTTAACCTGCCCACCAATCTCCCATTTTAAAGCTGCCTCCTCCTTCAGCTCTTTGTGATCATTATTCCATAAATAAGAAGTTTGCTTCCAGTTTCAATCTTTTTCTTTCCCTTGCTTATCTTTGGCTCTCACTGAGCCCTGACTCCCTTCTGATGAAGTGGCTTCCCTGGCTACCCTTTCTAGCACTGACTGCACTTTGACTCATTCCTCCCACTTAACTAGTTGAGGTGAGGGTGTCAGAATATCCTCACCTCTCATTGACACTTCCAAGTCGAGTCAGACTCTTCTTGACCCCATCTGGGGTTTTCTGGACAAGGCTACTAGAGTGGTTTCCTATTTTCTTCTCTAGCTCATTTTTTTCCACACTGTCAGAGCATAATATTTATTCAATGATTATTTCCCCTCTTGAAAAACAGACGTGTAGACTGAGTTTCTACCCAGAATCCTTTCTCTTCAAAAGGCAAAAGCTGCATTGTGAGATAATGTATATGCATACTCAACAATTGATAGGAAATTGATAAATAACAAAGCCATTTCTTTTCTTTTTTCTCAGTCTCAAATATCAAGCAACATCCTAGAAAGGAAGCTAAGCTTGTATGGCTTAGGTGTGTTTTATTTTCTCTAACCCAGGTGACAAATTAGGAGACCTTCATATAGATGCCATACTTGCCTTTGACAATGCATTTTTCTCCCTAGCTGATGATGCCAAAATAACTACACACTTAAAAAAAATCGAAAGTAAACACAACAAAAGTGTACTGATCAAGCAAGGCTTGAGTGAAGAAATGGAAAGGACACCTCCAGTTTGCCCCTTCATGGAGTTGAGAGGTCCACGGGTGTTATATATTGCATATGTTTGTGTACTTTGTCAGCGTATTGATCTTTTGTGTTCATTTTTTCCCCTTCTCTTAAAAATACTGTTTGTTATAGTGGTTGACTCTCAGAAATGGGGAAGGATACTTGGGATAACTATGGTTATATAATTAATAAAACTTACTTTTGAAAGTGGACTTTACTGCACTCAGTAATTTAGAGGATCCCAAAAAATGTGACCTTATTGCTGACCTCCAGAAAGAAAAAGGGGTTTGCTTTTTTAAAAAAGTATGAGGCAAAAGAAAAAAAAACCTTTGTAAAATTTGTATTGACATTTTTTATTTTTAGGTTGCCTCAATTTCTAATTGTATCATTCTTTCCTCTTCTCAGTAAGCTATCCTTTGTGATAACCAATAAAAAAATAATAATTTTTAAGGAATAAAACAGTTCAGAAAACCAGCCACACATTAACCAAATCCCATAGTACATACATTATTTGCATTGTTCAGCACTCATTGTTAGCCACCTCTGTGAAGTTGGCAAGGAGATGAATTTATTCCAACCCTCTTCTCCACAGACAAACTTCTTGATCATTGTGATGAGTTGTACTTTGGCTAGTTTCATCGTTTTGGTCTTACTATTGACATCGTTATAGTTATTGTGCGTGATCATTTCCTAGTTTGCTTCCCTCCTTTGTATCAGTGCATGTAAGCCTTCCCTTGTTTCTTTGTATTCTTTATAGTCATCATTTTTTACAGTGCAATAATATCCTATAAAATTCAGGTACTTCATTTTATTTAGCTATTTCTCAGTCAGTAAATATCTATTTTGTTTCTAGTTATTTCTTACTACACAAAGTGCTACTGTAAATATATTTGTATATATATGTTCTAGTTATTTCTTACAACACAAAGTGCTACTGTAAATATAGTTGTATATATGGGACCTGTCTCTTTGTTTGACATTGGTGTATGTTAGGGAAAGTTTTTTTTTTTTTTTTTACTCCCAGAAGAGCCACCAAAAAGTTGTGTGACCCCAGATATTCAATTTCTTTCTCTTTCCTCTTCAGTAAAATGAGTGTTAGATTATTTTTTAACATTTGCCAGCACTGACAGTCTATGAAAGTATCTTCTAAAACCTTAATATTTCTTCCCTCATTCTCTACCTCCAGCTAATCTTCCAGAAAGATCTGCATTTTAAGATGGTAAAGTTTTAGCTCTCTGGATAAGGGATATATTTTTGATTTTGCCTGGGGAAAGAAGGATTTGCTGTCATCCTTAAATTAATTCCACTTATGGCCAAATGATGACTAGGTGGGGTCATGGGATAGAAGTTCTGCCTGAAGTCTTAATCTGTCTCCATCCAAGCAAGACTCCTTATTCCAATACATTTTTTCGAGTCGAAATGCAGAAGTTTCTGAAATCAGAGTACTTAAGAGTCCAGAAAGATATTTTAGGATCAGGTAAGGATAGAAAAAGGCTGCAGCCATTTAGGTAACCATTTGGTCTCACCAGCTAACTAGGGTAATAAGACAGTAAAAAAGAGAATCAATATTGACAAAGGAACAAAATCGTTACTTTTTTCAGACAATATAATAGTTTACATAGATAATCCTAGATTATTTAATTAAAGTTCTAATTAGTTTAAACAATAACTTTAGCAAAGTAGGGCATAAAATAAACACATACAAATTTATCAGTACCTTTTTATATTACCAGTACAGTCCAGCAGGAAAAGATATAAGGCTGAATTCCATTTAATATAAATGCAGAATTATCAAATATTTGAGAATCTTAAAACACATAAGAGCTATACGACTATAGCCACTAATTAATGTTTATGAAAATAAAGACAGACCTCAATAATTGGAGCAATATTAACTACACCTGAGTAAGCTGAACCATTATAATGAAAATGACAATATTATATACAATATTTATTCAGTACCACACCAATTAAACTAGGAAAGGTCTACCTTTTAGAACCAGAAAAATAATAATTATATTCATCTTTGGGAAAGAAAAAAGAGGTCAGGAATCTTAATGCAAATAAAAATGTGCGCAAAGGGCTACTTAATAGTACCCAACCTCACACTGTACAACAAAGCAGTAATCATCACAGTGATTTGTAACTGATTAAAAGTTCAAGTGGACCCGTTTAGACACATAGCATGCAGAAAAAAATGAACCTGATAGCCTAGCGTTTGATGAATCCACAGCTACGAGGGTAAGGAGCTAGTGTTTGACAAAAACTACTGGAATTTCTCTATTGAGGAATGGCATTCTGTCTTCCATACTTGTATTCTTCCCTAAATATCTTGAATACACAACCCTCATTGGGGATACTTGATGCAAAGTTTTATTCCTTGTTCTGGTTGCATTTGTTCATATAAGCTCTTTTCACTTTCATGTAATTGAAGTTTTCTATTTTGTATGATCCTGTTGCCCTTAAATCTTTTGTGATTGCCTCTCTCCTTTAGTTGTTTAAGAATTCATGTTGTAATTATATCAAGCTCTCTAAAATACTCTTTTGGTAACTTGCCAGGTGAAACAATGAGTTAAGTGTTAGACTTTAAGGAAGGCCTGAGTTCAAATCCTGTCTCAAACAGTCCCTAAGAATGTGACCCTGGGCAAGCCATTTAAACTCTCCCTGCCTGAGTTTTCCTACTTGTAAAAGGGGATAATAAGACCTGGCTCATAGGATCATCGTGATGATTCAGTGATATAATACATGTACAATACTTCGTAAACCTTAAACACTACATAAATGCTAGCTATTATAGCACTAAACTTTCTGCCTAATTTAAACAATTTCATTTTTATTATGTTGGCATGACCTGTCCATGAGAATAAAATATTCCTCCAAGGCTCTGAATATCACAGTTTTCTTAAACAGAGTTACTCAGTTACTCCCTGTCATTTGGAAATAAAAATCTCCCTCTGTAAGGTAGCTGGGTTTTTGGTTTTTTTTTAAAGACATTTTTAGGAAGTTTTCCTTCCATCAAACCTACAGTAGAGTGCCACAGTACTTCCTTCTTGTTTCCATTCTCTTCAGTTTTTTTCTTCTACGTTAGATGAATCCATAGATCACATAGTTACCATACTTGAAAATGTTATGTAGCTGGGAAGCTAAGGATAGAGTTGAGGTTTGGACTTATGCTTTCATTAGTACAATGAGGGAACTGTCTCCACCAATGCATATCAACCCCTTTTCTGTAACTTAGAGGTTTAGAGAGTTGATTCAGGTGCTAAGAGTTAAGTGACTTATCCAGGGGCACATAATTTGGATGTATCAGGGGCAGCACTTGCGCCCAAGTCTTTGTGGTTCTATATGCATGCAGCCATGCTGATTCTTTGAATCTAGAGGACTAATTAATATACTGGGTGACTAACTTCTGACCCAAAGCTAAGTATTTTAGTTGGACAGTAGTTGGAAATAAAGTTTGATAGGATGGAGTCAGAATTGGCTGGGTATAATAAACAAGGTACAATTACATATTATAACAAACTCTTGCTGAAGCTGTTATAATAATTGCTAAGTGGGGATGAAGGTAATATATTCTTTTTTTTTTTGGTCTGGGATGCTTTAAAAATATTTTCTTTTTTATTATTATGCACTTGACAGACATCAATAAATGTGAATATGTCCTTATACAAAAAATATGAAAAGAAGATTGTTTATGGCACTGTAATTTTGTAGTAATTACAGCTTCTTTATAAAAAAAAAAAGGTACGTTAATTTAACCCGGTTCCACTGTGCCACCTTGTGAACATTTGCTCTCTTCTGTGAAATCTTAATGTTTTATTCAGTCTTTTCTTCTTTTTCTTTTTCTATCAGTGTTATTACTATTCACCATTATAAATCCCATCCCAATAAAACATTTCCTCTGGCAATTAAGTTAAGAGAAAGCAAGTATTAATACATTCACCACATCTGAAAATGTAAGCGTTGTTCTATGCCTTTAGTTCATCACCTCCTTGCTATAAAATGGGAAGCGTGGTTCATCATCTGTCAAAAAGAAATAAAAATAAATTATTCATCAGCCTTCTGGAGTTGTGATTGGTCATTAAAGTGATCGTAGTTCTTCTGTCTTTCATAGTTTTCCTTTACCATATTATAATCACTGTATGAATTGTTCTCCTGGTTATGTTCGTATCATTGATTCAATTCATATAAAGTCTCCAGGTTTACATGAAGCCACTTTTTTCATAATTTCTTACAGAGCAGTTCCATTAAATTCATATGCCACAGTTTGTTTTGCCATTCCCCAGTTGAGGGTGCTGATTTTTTTCCCCTAGTATCTGGCAGTGAAATAAAGTGATGCTACAAATATTTTTGTTTATATGAATATTTTGTATTATCTCTTTGAGTGATATGCCTAGTGTTGTTATTGCTGAGTCAAAGGGTATGCACATGTTCGTGATATTGGTGGCGTAGTACAGAATAACTTTCCTCAATGTTCAGATTAATTCTTTCTACTCTTCTCCTGGATGATCTGGTCTCTGGGTCCTGACAGTCATCTTTCCTGGTTCTCTTTTGCTTCTTTGACCACCCCTCTCAGTCTTCTTTGCTGAACCTTCTTCCAGGTCATGCCCACTAATAATGGGGGCACCCCAGTGTTCTCTCTTTGACCTACTTCTTTTCTTTCTCTAATTTATCTCATTTGGTGATCTCATCAGCTCCCATCAATTCAGTTATCAAAATGTTTCCCATGTTTATCTATTTAAGCCCTTACCTCTCTGCTGAACTCTAGTCTCATATTACCTGTTGCCTTCTGGATATCTCAAACTACATTTCTCATCAACATTGAAATTTTAATATGTCTAAAGCAGAGCTCATTATCTTCTCCCCACAAACCTTCCCCTCTTCCTGACCTCGTTATTGATGTTAAATACCCAGGCTGAAACCTTGGTATTATCCTCAGGCCCTCTCACACACACCCTACATATCCAGTATGCTGGTAAATCTTACTGTGTCTAGATTCACAATAGCTTTTATATACGTCCTCTTCTCTCTACTAATGTAGCAGCCATCCTGTTGCCGGCCCTTATCACCTCTCTTCTGGATTATTTTAACAGCCTTTGTTTGTCTCTCTGACTCAGGTCTTTCCCTACTCCTATCCACCATCTGTTCCGCTTTGAAAGTGATTTTCCCAAAGCATAAGTCCAATCCTCTTAACCACTCACTCATCTCTCATCATTTTTTGGAATTTCAAGCACTTCACAACCTGGTCCCTTCCTATCTGGCCAGTGTTCTTACACTTTGCCGTCCCATATATATTCCACAATCCAGCAACTTTTTGTTTTTCACACATGACACTCCATCTCTTGCCTATATATACATATATCCATCTACCTCCACATATACATATACACTGGATTTGTCTGTCTGCCTGCCTTCCTTCCCTTTCTCTGTTGCTTGCCATTCCTAAAATACTGGCTTCATAAATTTCACCCTCTGACTTCTTTGGCTTCCTTCAAGGCTCCTCTCAAATTCCACTTTTTGCAGGCAGCTTTTCATTCTGAGACAATTTCCCATTTTTGCTGTATATATCTTGGTATGTACACTTTTAAAAAATGTCATCTGTCTCATGAGAACATGAAATCCTCGTGAGAAGAGACTTTGTGTGTGCCTTTCTTTGTATCTACAGCACTTAACATACTGGCAGGCATAGATTAAGGTGGAAAAGTGTTTGTTGACTGAATGACTGGAGTTGAGTTGACCTACCCATGAATAAGTGATACTTCCTTGATTTTTTTAAAGTCCGTATTTGGTATTATATTCATATAATTCCCATGCATATTTTGTTAGGTACATCCCTAGATAGTTTATACATTCTATAGTTGTCTTGAATGGAATTTATTTTTCTATCTCTGCCTGCTATGTTTTGCTGCTAATGCACAGACAGACTTTTGAGTTTGATTTATTTTATGCCTAATTATTTTACTGGTTATTGTTTCAATTAATTCCTAGTGGATTTTCTAGCATTTCCTATATAAACCATCATATTATCTGCAAAATGCACTAATTATACTTTTTCTTTCCCTTCATTTACCCTTTCAACTGATTCGAGTTACCTTATTTCGAAAGGTAACAATACATTAATTAAAATATCAAGTAGTAATGATAATAGTGAACGTTTGCTTTACCCCCAGTCCTATTGGAAAGGCCTCTGGCATTTCTCCATTATAGATAAGGCTAGCTTCTTGTTTTTAGTAAGATTTTATTTTCCACATTAATGGAAACTTCTTACTATTTCTATACTTGGTAATATTTTTAAACAGAAATGAATGTTATCCTTTGTTTTTTAAAAAAAACCTTTTTTCTTCATATAATTAATCATTATTTCTATCATTATCATGATCTCTTATGTTATTGTTTTTCTGATATTTAAGTGACCCACGTTTCTAGAACAGATTCCACCTGATCATAGTTTATAATGTTTTTTTATGTTATAAGCTCTTTGCTAATATTTTATTCAGAGTTTTTTTTCACTGATATATATTTAGGCTATTTGTCCATAGTTGTCTTTATTGAGTTTATTTCTCTATGGTGTAGGTATCAGGAACATATTATTTCAAAGGAATGTATTTGGTAGAATCTCCTCTTTCCCTGTTTTTGCTGATAGTTCAACTAATTTGGAAATTTACTGTTTATTCAATTTTTGATGTCATTTTTTTATTAAAGACATATTGTCATGTCCTAGGTCCTTTATCTCCCTTATGAGTATTACCCCCCGCCCCCCTTCACCCCCCGCCCCACTGCCAAAGTCTTGTTTATACTTTTTATTTTTTCATCTATTTATTTGTTCATCTAAGTAGTTTATATTTTCTAACTATTCATCCATTTCATTTAATTTACTTATTGGCATATAACTTAGCCAGTTTTGACTAATAATTTTGCTTATTTTCTCTTCATTTATTCTGAGCACTCCTTTTTCATATTTTCCTCAAAATTCAGTTTGCCTTTTTTTCTAGGTTAGCTAAAAGTTCATCTATTTCATTTTTTAAGAGCCAGTTTTTTAGTTTTACCAGTTCAGTAAGTTTATTTTTTATCTCATTTATTTTAAGAGTTTCCATTTTTTGTTATTAATTTTATATTTCTAGTTTCCTATACTTGCACACTCAGTTCAGTAATCTGTATGATGCATGTATATTAAGTGTTTATATTATTCCCTTACTTATAGCTCCTTTGAATCTAGTGTACTTTTCTTTCCCGTCTCATTTAACCATATCTAGTTTTACATTTATCTTACCTGAGATCATAACTGCTATCCTGTCTTTTTCAATTAACTTCTAATGTAATAAATTCTGCTTTAACTCCCCCTTACATGATACGACTTTGTATATTTTTGTGTTTCATAATGTGTGATTTGTGAACAGCCTGTTGTTGAATTCTGCTTTTGATCCATTCTAGTCCTCTTTTTCTTTTACCAGTGAAGTAATTCTATTTACATTTATACTTATAAAGGTTAATTTTGTATTTCTATTTGTTAAATAATTTGATCACATACATACACAGCCGCTGATCATCACTCTCCCATTTCCAAGGAATGGGGTTTTGGAGAAAGCATGAATCTGATCAACATTAATTTCCTGTAATTGAAGTAATCTATTCCTACTCATTTCTTCCCTTTCTCTCTTGACCAAATTCTGACCTTGATCTCCAGACTTTATACTTTGTTTAATAATTTCTTATTGATCCACCCTCTGAAGTTGACATTTTTGCATTTGTTATTCTCTCTTTCTTTTTCCCCCTCCTGCCCTTCTGCTCTCTCTCTTAACTCCCATCCCTACTTGCCTGTTACTTTGTTGAATTTAATGTATTTATACAACAGATTCTTTGTATCTCTGGAGATAAACACACACATACACGTATATGTATGTGTGTATGTGTGTGTGTATATATGTGTGTGTGTGTGTATTCAACCTTCCTTTGTGTTGTTCAAATAATAGGATCAAGAGATGACTGATCCGTATTCAGCTTTCTAGAAAAATGTTTTTAAATATTTGAAGGAAAAGCCAAATTTCAGTTGGAGTTGTGTGAAAATAAAAATAATATTTTTTCCCATCCAAGTTCATGGAAAATTTGTCTATGGACAAAAGGTCCATTGACTCCAGGTTTAGAACCCTTACCTTAAAGATCTCTTCATTATAGGAAGCTCCAGCTCACTTCTGGATTCTCTTTTGTGTGAGCCAGCTGTTTTTGGAGTGGTGGTGGGCATCTTATGTCTATGGCTTCTTTTAAGTCCTAGCTAACATACCACCTTCTACAGCAAGTCTTTCTCAGCCCCTCTCATTATAATGTGTTCTGTTTACTAATTATTTCCAATTTATATAGCATAGGTTTTTTTGTATATTTTTGTTTGCATGTTGTCCTCCCCCGTTAGATTATAAATTTTTGTATCCCTAGTGCTTACCACAGTGCCTGTCACATAGTAGGTGTTTAATAATTGTTGGTTGATCAATAGTTATGTGTATTAAAGATCAAGAATATTCTTCAGTTTACATATTTACTAAATGTCTGCTATATGTAGAACCACTTATTGCCCTGATTTTATAGAGGAAGAAATTGTTGTATCAAGAAGTGAAATACTCTCCTCATGATCACATAGCTAATGAGTGTCAGAGGTGGACATTGCCACTCTATTGTTTTAGAAATTAGGGTGCAATTTGTCTACATAGTTTAAATCCCCAGTCATCAATGTATCATGCCTCTGTTCCTGGCATATGTCAGTGGCAACCCATGTTGCCTGACTGCACATTCTGTACTCTTTCCATTATATTCTGCTTCTTCACTGTTGAACACACAGAGTTGATGATCTCTGACCCTTTTCAAAACATTGGCAAGACATCAGTGTGAACCTGGCTTGGTTAATTGGTTGGGTTTCACCAAGTGGAAAGTGACTGCTGAAAATTGTCTGGAAGGGGAAGGTAGAATTGAGGTACCTATTTTGTAGCCTAATTTATCCACAGAGACCAAAAGATCAGAAAGGAAACCTTTCTTTCTGACCTCTGGGTAAATAATGAATGGATTTTTCTCCTCCCTTTTGAGAGTCACTTAATTGAGGCTGACAAGGCTTTGTCCTATTACAGGCTCTGGCTTGTCAAGAGAATTTTTCCTTCAATATGAATTTTTCATTAACCTCTAAAGACTGTTGGTATTAAATAAAACTGCTTCTAAACTCTAGCCAAATGGTATTGCCTCTGATGCTAAGCTCAGCTGCTGAAATTTCCTTAATCCACACCATGTCTCCCTTCCTCAGTTGTTGCACACCAGTTTTCATGCTTCTTGAGATCATAGTTCAACTCTCCATTTGTTTTCTCTTTCATCTCCTAACTGTGATAGATTCTCACAGTGTGTTTAAAATTTAGCATCATAGGCAAGATTGGATACAAATACAATGGATACAAACTTAAGCAGAAAGCTAGACTCGGTCTACTCCTCTCAGTTATAGGGAATGAGTTTAATCAAGTTAGTAACACTCTGCCCTAGATTCCTCTTGCAGTTCTCTTCTAGTGAGGATTTCCTTATAAATAAAGAATTTTTAAAAGAGGGAGAAAAAACATCTGTAAAGCTAACCAATATACATATCCAAAAAGTCTGACATTATTTCCACTGTTCTGTACTAACCTCTGCAAAGAAGTCAAGGAGGTCTCTTCTCATTTCTCTTTGAAGTCAAGCAACAGCATCAACAAAATAAATGAAATGACATGATATGAATTATAATGACAAAGATTGGTCCCCCTGTACTTTTAGAAGAAACTGGCAAACTACCATGAAGGCTGAGAGTTGATAGGGAGGGGAGATAATGTTTGCAGAAATTTTGAGTTATTCAACTCAGTTATCTACATTTTCTATGACTTCTGGTTCTCTACAATGAGAAGTAATGAATGAATGGATAAAAAAACCCACTTATATAGTCCTTAGTATTGGGAAGCACAGTGCTAAACCTTGGGAATATAGAAATAAGACAGTCCCTCCTTTCAAGGATGACTCACTCTAATTGGGGGAGATAATGTATGGAAGCTTAGTGTAGCAGTTCAGCGGCAGGATTGATGCGAAGTCCTGGAGATGCTACGGGTATAGACACAATGAGGATAACTAGGCCCAGAAGTTCTTAGGGTTTGATGAGGCACTTTTTTGCTGGTAAATGTTTAACAATGCGCGTGCTTGCGTGGGAGTATGCATGACATGCTTTTCAGTTTAATCAGTATTATAAACATTTTCTCCATTACTTTCTTAAATCTAGACCATCAGCAAAACAATAAATCAAATTCTGATTTGTGACATTTCCCAGTTTCTGAGATGTAAATGCAAACGCTGAAAATTTGACATTAACCTCCCAACTGATGTAAACTGACTTTTGCGTACCATTGCATTAGGGTATCTGCCCGTCAGGTCTGAAAGGGAGGACAAAAATGACCCATCACCATTCGTAGTTGGCTGAATCAAGCCAGTGGTTTGAGTAGAGCTCAACTCCCCGCCCCTGCCATGCACGTACACACCTATTCTGGTTATCCTTAGACTTACTCCATAGAATGTTAAGAGCTGTTTCAATGCTGCAGGGATTTCTCCTGCAGAATTTCAAGCACTTTAAGTTCTTCCCATGTGTTTTCTCTCTGTTTTTGCATTTAATTCATCTAATCTGTCTAATTAACTAACAGCGTTTGTTTGTAGCCTTCTGTCAGGACCTGAGTTAAGTACTGGGCTTACAAATACAAAGAAACAGTACTTTTGAACATCAACGTCTGACACATTTCACTTACATATATACCCATGATGGAATATTTTTAATTGGGATTTTATTTATAACTTGTTTGATTTCTTTTCCTCTAAGATTAGTTTCAATTCTCTATAACTCTCATGAATTTAGGCATTTTGTAATATCAAAACTATCCATTTCATTTATTAGTTTTGTTAGTTTATAATTGGGCAAAATAGTATCTAATATTTTTCTTTATTTCTTCTTCATCTTTCATGAATTCTTTTTAAGTTTAATTTTGGTATTTTGATATTCTTCCCTCTCTGTCTTTTTAAAATCAATTTATCTCTAACAGCTTGTCCATTAACTCTTTAAAGCTTCTCTTTTTTGTTCATCAGTTTTAATTTTTTTTAATTGCTTTATCTGTTGATTTTTAAAAACTCCATTTTGCTACTTATTTGATTTTTTTCTTTGTTGTGTTTCTGGTTTTTGTTGCATGTTAAATTTATTGATTTTTTTCTCTTATTGATTATTGTGTTAGAGATCTGAATTTTCTTCTCTTTTTTTCCTGATTCCCAAAAGTTATACTTTTTTGTTCCATTGATGTCATTTTCTTTGATAAAATTATTTATCATTTCTCCAATTTTTTCTTTGACTCAAACATTCTTCAGAATTATATGACTTTATCTCCATTTGATTTTGAATCCTTTCTTCAAATACTTTTCTATTATAGTTTTATTGCATTGTGTTTAGCTAAAGCTATTTCTACTAGTCTGAATTCATTCATTCTTTTAAGGCCCTAATATGGTCGGTTTTTGTAGTGGTGCTATTCACAGCATTAGGGCCTTGCAAATAAAGGAACTCAACTAATAATACATTTAAACATTTTTATCATAAATTTCATCTTAGCAAATTAAATAGAATACCAATTTTATCGATTGATTAGCCAGAGTTAAAGCCTGAGGAAGGATTTCAAACCAAGAAAAAGAAATGACCTTTTAGCGTCTTCATTAAAAGTTGATCATGAATGTGATGCTTTTAGTATCTATTGATTTTCTCCACTTCTTGTCATATAAATAGGAAGAAAGGAAGGAAACAAGCAGTTATTAAGTGACTGAGATGTGACAGGCACTGTGCTAAGAGTCTTACAAATGTTATCTCATTTTGTATTCATCACAACCCTAAGAAGTAGGTGCTGTTATGACCCCCATTTTGCAGTTGGGGAAACTTGAGACAGATAGAGGTTAAGTGGCTCACCCAGTACTATACAGCCAGTAAGCGTCTGAGTTTGTATTTTCTGATTCCAGGCCTAACACTGTATCCACTGTGTCACCTAGTTTAGTTGCTGACCTAGCTTCCTGGTGGCCGCAGGCCAGCTTGAGTGGCCTTCTGGTTATGTTTGGGCAAAAAAGTGTCAGTAGAAGATCAAGCCCTTTAGACTTTGGAGATACCTCCAGGTCCGGAACATACCACACCTTGTCTGTTGAACAGATGCATTTTTGTGTGGAGAGGAGAGGTCTGCTTCCTTTGGTACTAAGTGCTTTATCTTTGTTGAGTATCCTTTCTATGTTGTGGCTAAGTCAGCTCCCAAAACTTAAACCATTGAAATACTTATCAGTGTCTCATTTCAATCCAGTATTGAACATAAACTTCTAGAAGATCAGCCTTAATAAGGCCAGCCCTCAGCAATATGAATATGAAAAATTCAGAGAAACGTGGGATTAGCCTGAAATGATACAGGGTGAAGTCTTCCATAAAAACAATATGTACAATGATTACATAATATAAGCAAAAAGAACATTGAAAAGATTCAAACTCTGAGTGATTGTATAAATATATATTGTACCCAGAGAACAGTTAGTGAAAAATACCTTCTTCCCCGTAATACAAAGAAAGGAAATCACAGGGGCAGAATGATGCATATATACTTTTTAGAAGTCATCATTGTACTGGTTTTTGATTGACTATTTTTCCTTTGGTATAAGAGAGAAATTTTAGGTATAGGGGTCGGGACAGAATTTTAAGAAATAACTATGATGTCAAGCAAAAACAACTTATTAAGATTTGTTTTCAAAATAGGAAGTTCATCATGAGAAGGAGTTAGGAGAGGGGGAAGCAAGAAGAGAAGTGAAAAGATCAAAGAATTCCTTTTATATGCTATATTTGTAATTTTAAATTCAGAAGCCTAGGGACAACTTATATCTGTGTGTATGCATACATATAAATGTGTGTGTACATGCACACATACACACACATCCATCCATATATATATATATGTATATTTTTAATTTTTTTTTCCTGTTACCTTTAAAGTTATTCTGGGGGATGCAAGGTATCAGACAAAATCCTTGACCCCAAGGAGTTTATAGTCTATAGTAGCTTAATAGTAGAAGAGAGAAAATATGTATGTGTGTACATGTGATACCGTAGTAATACGTCTCCTTTTGTTAAATGCTAAATGAGTGGTGTATAGATAAGAACAAATTCAGTAGCATATTTTTTGAAAGGAAGAGATTGCTATGGGTTTCTTCATGGAAAAGGTATAAATTAACCTGGATTCTCATAAACAGAAAAGGAACAGGAAAGTATTTCAGATTGGAGAAATAGAGTGAACTAAGGTGTGGAGCCAGGAGTTGGAAGGCAAATTAATTCAGCACAAACCAATTTTAGCTGAGGCAAACAAGTGAATGTCTTCTTTGTACCATCCTGTGAGAGAAATGATCATTTATATTAGGAGTCCAGTAAGATTATCACATCAAGAAATGCTTCATTCAATTTTCTGATTACTATGCTTATCTTTCTTCTTAGCTTGGCCCATCACAGATGACTGGGATAAAGCTGGGAAACCAGTACTCTAGATAATTCCAAGAGACAAGAAGGGAAGGGATGAGGACTGGCAGCTTACATCAATTTCAGCCTGGCTCTATCAGGAAAACATTCATTAGATACCCTCTTCCCCATCTCTGCTGAAGGCTGGGATGATGTTTGTTGTTCAATTTTATGGAGAGTGTTGGTTGTTTGTCCTTCCTCCCCAAGGGGAGGAGGAAAAGGTCTGGGAAGAATTCAGCATTGGCATTTGGTGATAAAGAGCAGGTAAACACAGTCTATCCCTTATTTCTCAGTAGCATTGGCCTTGAGTACCACTGCCACCTGTTTGCTGATGTGTCTTGATAAATCACCATCTCTTGGGATAAAAAATTAAAGGTTTTGAAATAGGGGGCTTGGTGGGCAGGAAAGCAGGATGGATTACCAGAGGAGGCTTTAGAAGGATAAGGACCTCACCAATTTTCTTATTTTGTTATTTAACAGCAGTGACAGGTTAATTATAATGGTGCAGTGAGATATTTAGTAGCAGGTTAATTCCTATTCTGATAGGAAGCAGTCCTCAATTTACTTCTCTTGTAAGTTGGTTGTTTAGAATTTTTCCCCATAGAAAGTGTTATAATGGTGATTTAGGTCCCCAGTCCAGTCAGCAACTTTACTTAACCCTTAATATATCTAAGATAACCTATTATACTGTGGAATCTAAATACTTCATAAGATAATACTATTGTTATTTTATTTTGGAGGCAATTAGGGGTAAGTGACTTGCCCAGGGTCACACAGCTAGTAAATCTCTGAGACTGGATTTGAAGCTGCAGGGGATCTGTTGTTTCAGAACTGATTAGACTCGATGTCTTTGGTGGTCTCTTCCTTCTCCCAGACGAGAGGTACCAAGGAGCACAAGCAAGCGTGGATTCACCCTTATCATTAACAGTGATGCTGTGATTGTACATGTCTAACCTATGTCAGATTGCTTGCTGTCTTGAGGAGGGGGGAGGAGAAGAATTTGGAACTCAAAATTCTACAAAAATGAATGTTGAAAACTATCTTTACATGTAATTGGAAAAAATCAAATACTAATACTATTTAAAGGAACTATAAAGAAAAAAATAGTGATGCTGTGATGTTTGGAAAAGTGTCTCCCAGTGCCTCATGCCCAAGTGCTGGCTGTCAAAGAAACAAGGGGCAGTAGGGTCCCTATTCCTTGGGCCCATATAGCACACAATGATGATATTTACAGATGACTAGCAGAGATCAGTGGATTGCATAAGGTTAGTTTTACATTATCATTTTTAATTTCTGTATTTTAAGTCAAATTTTTCTGTTTAAACTTTAAGAAATTTCATTTTTTTGGTAAGTACAATATGTCTCAAAAATGTTAGTGCAATTTTAAACTAAGAGTAATAATAAATAACAGGTTTTCTACAGTGCCTACTGTGTGCCAGGCACTGTGCCAAGAGCTCTTTAAAGTTATCATCCCAATTGATCTTCACACGCTTGAAGGCAGAGGCTGTTATTATTCCAGTTTTATAGATTACCCATTTTACTGAGGTTCAGTGACGTTCCCAGGGTGACATGGCTAGGAAGTGTCCAAGGTTAGATCTGAACTCGGATCTTCCTGCCTTCAGCTCTAGCTCTCTATCTCTTGTTGCCACCAGACTTATTTGATCTGCTTCTTCCAACTAGCACCTGTCAGATGCAAAGCTGCTTCACTTAAAACTCCCCAAAGACTTTAGCGACACCCAGTACCCATTGAATACCTAGTATGTACAGAGATTCTATAGTAGGTGCTGAGAGAGATACAAAAGAAATAGAAGACATTTTTCCAAGCCTACACTCCCATTTCACTCCTAGGTTTCTAATTTAGTTGATACGATATGTACCACAGGTGATTGAGTCTGCATATTATTGTTATTTAGTTTTTTATAACATAATTGTAACATAGGAACACATGAGGCTGGCATGGTGGGCCTGCATGTTTTCTCTATCTTATTAACATCACCACATGGCTGCCTTCTTTGTACTTTCAGAATCCTGATGTTACCAGTTTTTTCAGGAGTGATCATATACTGGAAACTCAGTTCTCATTAACCCAATCAGAAGATACTGACTCATAAGCCACATTGCTATTTTATTTAAGTCATTAGTAAGAGATAAAATTTTTTATGACCACCCACTAGGTCATGTCCCTGACAATATTCAGGTACCTAGAATAATGAGATAGTTTGATGGACAGATCAAAGGGAGTTGGATAATCTTAAGGGATTTGGCTCTATTCTATTGAAATACCTACATTCCATCAAGATGTACACCTTTCTAGTAACCAGGATGCTTATATTGGCCACAGGGACAGCCAGGATAGAGCCCTGAGTCTGGCATCAGGAAGTCTTTAGTTCAAATCTGGCTCCAGTCATTTACTAGCTATGAGAATCTGGGCCAGTCACTTACCCTCCACCTCTGGTTCCTCAGCTGAAAATGGTGATAAATAATAGAATCTGCCTCCCTGTTGTGAGGGTCAGAGGAAGTAATATCTCTTAAAGTATTTAGCAAATTGCCTGCTATGTTGTAGGCCTTCAGTAAAACAGTTGGTCTCTTTTCCCTTGAGAAGGACAACCATTTTTTTCTCCAACTCTTCTTTTTCCTGTACTTCACATTTACTGCCACTCCCCTATTTTCATAGGATGACAATGTCATAGATTTAGAGCTAGAAAGCACTTTATAGGCTGTCACATCCAACCCCCTCATTTTACAGTTGAGGAAATGAGGCTGAGAAAGATGAAGTGATTTGCCTAGGGTCACATAGCTAGCGTTTGAAGCCAGATTCGAAATCAGATTTTCATCTACCCAAGCCCAGCACTCTGTCTATTCCTAGCTGTGCCCTTGACTTTGCATCACATGTCTTCATTATAACACATATTTTCTAACATGATATAAATGAAAAATTAATGTTATTTTTAGTGACTATGTTAGGTTGGCTAGTCATAAAAAGGGGCACTTTAATCCCAACACTCCATGTCCCATTGTAGGATGTTATGTCTGAGAGATGGTACAACGAGGACGGCTACTAATGTAGGGCCCTGGTTTGCTATACTACTTCTGTCCAGTCAGTTACAACTCAGACTGATAAAGTAGCTTGTGGTTCTGGTGGTTTCCAATATGTGTTCCTTTTATTTGTGTCTGTCTTAACAACTCTGTTGTCTGCTAATAGGTTATCAGACATCTGTGGTTTCTGGGGTGACATGTTATTTATGACCACACTGCCTTTGAATCCTGAGTCTAGGGGTGATTTGCATAGGGAGTGATCTGTAGTGAGTTCTGGCTTAAATTGAGGAACTAGCTGGATGTTGGTGAAATTACAAAAGATGTCATTTGTTAATCTTATTTCTAGGTTTTACCATCCTTCATACTGATGATTAAGGGGATGAAGAGTTATTTTTATTAATATCTCCAAGGCCTAATTCCTTCAGGCTATTTTTTTCTAAAATAGCTATTCCCTCCCATCCCTTTTATAATAGTTTCTCCAGGTCTAACTTATAAAAATACCTTTCCCCATTCGTTGTAGAGGCCTCTCTAATCTAACAGTATTTTGGGCAACATCAGCCTTAGAGCATGCTGCCAAATGCAAGCTAGTGCTTCACTTCTGCTTTAAGAGCCAGGTCTGTGACTCTCACAAAAGAATCTTATGGAGCCCTTTTCTTGGAATTTGCCTGGAATGTCAGAGGTGTAGAAGAAAATAGTTTTAAAGTAATGTACAATCTTCCTTGCACTTTTTCCTTGTCCTCCTACATTTATTATGTACCGATTGAAATTTAAAAGGGACCCAGGAAACCACTGAACTAGCCACTTACAGTTAAGAAATAATAAATGCCTTATTTATTACCAGCATTCACTGTTGATGCCAGAAATAACCAACTAGAGTTATTGTCTTCTTTGTATACAACAGATACAAGCATATATTCAGGACTTGCTTAGTAGCTGTGGGAAGTAGAATCCTTCCCTATGCTGAGGGCAGTGTTACAGATGCAAATGTATGAATGTATAATAGTGAAAGAGTACCCCTACTACTGTTCCCTTAATGAGGTTGTAGAAAGAGGGGAAATGCAAGTGGCAAATCCATTTTAAGATATCAATGGATGGCTTTACTATGGACTGAGGCAGGGAGAACGCTGCCAGAGATAGAAGTAGTTTGTAAAAAGCCAAGATAAATAAGTAGTGAGCTCTGTCGAGTCTGAATGAAAAGGTGGACCCAGAGGTTGTATTAGCTTGCCAGTCTCGAAGCAATTCAGAGAACTCTTTAAATATAGAAATATTTAAATTGCTAGAAAACTCAGACTTGAAAAGAGGCAGCCTGCTTGAAGGCAGGAATGGAGAGAAGTACCCTTAAATGATCTTCATGACCAGGTTTAAATACAAAATACGCAGCACTTCCCCTCAACACTCCAGACATCAGGCATACTGGTTACAGTGGCTGCCGGCCATCATTGCAAGGGAGAATTCCCAACAGGCTTCATTTTCCTTCCTTTCTCTTCTCACTAACAACTTACAGCCTTCTAAAGGAGCCTTGTATTCTATCAAGTCTGCATTAGAAATCCTGTTGAATGTTTTTCAGAAGGAAAAAAAGACTAATACTGTCATGGGGATAGCCTAACAGCACCCCTTGTAGTGCACCTGTTGTAGTACAATTGGAGGTCCACAATAACCATTAATTGATTGACTGGGGGAAACACCCAAAGCTTAAAGTGTTGGAAATAGGCCAGCCTTTACATTGCTAGTGATAGTTTCTACTGACTAGATGTACAGTTCAGAACTGTTTTACTGTTGTTATATGCATGCTTTTCTGGCCACTACCACCTTCAGATGCACCCCATCCACTACCAATACACTGTGAGGTCTATGAGAGAAGGGAGATATGCCATTATGAGAGCTGAGTCTGCCAGGTTCCACAGTCCTTCTTGTACTCAGATCTAGGTGTCTCACACCTACCTTTTCCTTCATCAGTCCACATCTACTTCCCTCAACCTGCTGCTGAAGACCGAAATACCATTACTCCCAGGCAAACAGTACAAAATTAATTTTATGCCTCCTTTTACCCAAAGGAAACAAATCCTTATTGCTATTGTCTTAACACTTGTTAAAAGGAACCCTTAAATCTACTAACATACTCTTTTATACTGTATGGAAGATGAAATCAAATTTTCCTTCAGGATCCTATTTGTTAGAAGAATATTTAAGCTTTCAGCCTGTTAAAAGCTCTATCCTTAGTAAACACAGAGCCCAGGATTCTTGGTTGATATTATCCAATGTTTTCTGTGTGTGTTTAAAATATTTATCATTATACGTTGATGAGAATTTAAAAATGAAAAAATGAATTGGATCACATCTGTCTAGAATCCCATGCTCCATTCACACTGAATGGTTGGTTAGTACTATGTCTAGATCCTTTAACTGGTTAAAAACAGTCTCAAATAAACAGGATCCAGAAGGAAATTGTTATTTATCTTTGAAGTGGGTAGTATGTATCTATATTAGGATCACATGCGGGTACAGTATAATATTAATTTAAATGTATACACACGCCTTGCACATAACCTCTCACATTAAGCCTCTTCTTAGATACAGTTGGCTCTGTGGTCTTTTGGCTCCTGCTGCTGCTAAAGAGAGCAATTTTTCAAGTTTATACCAAATGTCGCTCTATTTCATTTCCAAATATAATCTCCTAGAGAGTAGGTTCACTCTCTCCATTTCCAATCTCTAAAGTTAATACATGAATTTATATTCCTTTCTCTCTCTCGCTCTCCTAAATTAAGAGATGTAATTACTAGTCGTGGTTGCTACAAACGAATAAAGCACTGAGGGAGAAGAGGCTGATAGCGTCGGATGCCTGTAGCAGCCTTCCTTCTCCTCCCTTTCTCTTGAAAGTCTGTTTGTGAGGCAGGTTCTCTCTGTCTCTCTGTCTCTGTCTCTGTCTCTGTCTCTGTCTCTCTCTCTTTCTCTCTTTACCATTAGTAGCTTCTCTTACTAGGAAAGATGGAAGAAACAAATTACAAAATTATTTCTTGCCTATCAAGTAATAATGATTTGCAAACTACCTCAGCAGTAGAGTATGAAACTTTTTGGAAAGTTCTGCTTATGCAGGTCTGATTTCCTAGGCAACAAAGCTATTATTACTCCTCCTAATAAGCTTCTATCTAAATAATTATAAGGTGTTCATAGAGGGTCCATCTACAATTGAGATAGCCCATCTGTGAAGAAGGGAGCGAAGCGAATGTCATTGAAGAGCATTGTCTCTTTTAGAGAGCGTCCTGAGTTCTTGGCATAACTCTAGGCTCTGGAGAGTGTTGTGTTAGACAAGGTGAACATTTTCTATAAGACTGGTTTTCCCATCTTAAACACCTAAGTTGCAAGCCCTGATTAGTTCGATAAAAAGTTTGTCTAATCTTTATATCTACCCTGAAGACAAGTGTGACAAAATAAAAATTTAAATATTTAAAAGATGCTGTGACGCAAACGTTTTCATTCAGAATTTCTGCTTCCTGAATGAGATGCAATGTTCCTCAGAATATGGATAGACCTAGGAAAGGTGAAATGCAGAAATACAAACCAAGGCTCTTCCTTTGACATATTCTGAATTATCTACAGGAGGAATCTCTCTCCACATTCTCATTAGCACTTACCACAGCCCTTTGCATGTAGTAAGCAGTTGATAAATGATTCATTTAATTGAGTTAACATGGTTTAGTGCAAAGAGCAATAAATGTGGAGCCAGAAAATTTGGGTTTTCACTTGGGCTTTAAACTTCAGTTTATTTATATATTGGGGATACTGTAATTCACATTCCCAACTCAATGTCACTGTAATGAAAAATTTTTTATTAACTGCGAAGTGTTATGGAAATAAGAGCTGTAATTATGAATATTTTTGCTATGGTCTCTGCAACAGTAAGGTTGTGTTCTATACACCATGGTTGCATTAATCATCATTCAGTTAGTAAACATTAAATGCGTATGTATGCCAGGTACAGGAACATAAATATACCAAGAAAGACCATTAGTGTATTGAATGACAGAACAGTTATATTAAGGGAGTTGACTGAAACTGTAGCTTCTCAAACGTATCATAGTAGCACGTAAATTACTAGCAGAGCACCTTGCCGTATTCCTCTCCTATAGGAGTCTTATCCCATCTGTTGTTCCTTGAATGACCAAAAATAGGAGACAGAAGCTTGTTAAAACTACGGGGGGAAGTAAGGGAGGACAGATGAGTAGTAAAGCTCACACGTTCCAAGGGATTATGTGTAGGGTGCTGAATGTCATCATCAGTAGCCACATAGTTACCTGATTTTGGACCAGTCATTGAGCCCTGTCAAAAGTGATAAAATTGAGATCATGTTGAAGATAATAATGACAGTTATAATAACCAATATTTCTTGACATCTGGAGTAAGCATGTGGAACAGCTAAGATCCAATGATGAAACCAAAAGGTCCAACATGGGTACAACAAAAAACCTCAGGCAGGTGGTTGTTATGCAGATGTCTTTACATCTGGAGTGGATTGTCATTCCACTAGAATTACAGACAGTGCTTCCCTCGGGAGACTGGATCTGTTGTGGAATTCAGGTGTTTGGAGGAAGAGTAGAAACTATGCAACACGTCACCACAAGGTTCCCCCCTCTTCTGCCCAGTCTAACTCTTTCCTTTTTTCTTATTTTGAAATAGATTTATTTTAGATACATTTACAACCTGTTTCTACTACTGTCTTCTACTCAGTGAATAATAGCAACAAAAGGAAAATTAAAATCCTTATCATAAACATATATAATCCAACAAAACAAGTTCTCATATTGGTCATGCTCAGATGTATGTCTTTCTGCTTTTTAAGTTGATCTCCTTTCTGGAAGGATGTGAGTACGTACCGTTTTTCAGATTTAGACTACTGGATTCCTAGTGTGTTATCACATTGATTAGAGTATCAGTTAGAGTACCAGTACACATACACATATATGTATATATAGATAGATATGGTGTGTGTGTGTGTTAGTGTGTAAC
The DNA here is from genome assembly GCA_023548195.1 of Bettongia penicillata ogilbyi. Lineage (NCBI taxonomy): Eukaryota > Metazoa > Chordata > Mammalia > Diprotodontia > Potoroidae > Bettongia > Bettongia penicillata. Next base: position 3,379,774 of record JAJHZJ010000100.1, read on the forward strand.
ATAATTAATTTACCTGTTCCCCAATAGGACAGCCCCTTATTTTCCAATTTTTGAATACTCCAAAAAAAGAGCTGCTGTAAATACTGTTGGTAGTATAAATCCTTTCCCTCCCTCTTTGCTCTACGTGTGGTGCAGGTCTGACAGTGGCATAACTGGGTCAAAGGGTATGCACAGTTCAGGAACTTTGGGGCCATAGTTTTAAATTGCTTTCCAGAATTGCTGGACCAGTTCAGAGCTCCATCACCATTGCACTAAAATGCCTGTTTTCTTGTAACCCCACCAGGATTTGTCATTTTCCTTTTTTTGGCACTTGTGTCATTCTGATGGGTATCAAATGGAATCTCAGAGTTGTTTAAATTTGCATTTCTCTATTAATGATTCATATCATTTTTTTTGACATGGTTTTTGAGAACTTGCATTTCTTCCTTAGTAAAATGTCTACTCCTACCTTTTAATCATGTGTCTATCGAGGAATGGCTCTTAGTTTTATAAACTTGAATAATTTCTTTATATATCTGGTATGTGAGACTCTTATCAGTGAAATATTTGATCTATTTGTACAAAAATTTTTTAAATTTTATTTAATGAGAATCATTCATTATATTTTGTGCAATCTTCTCTATTGCTTATTTAGTTATGAACCCTTTTCCTCTCCATAGATCTGAGACCTAATTTCTTCCTTGCTGTAATCTATTTTTGATGTGATTCTTTATATCTAGGTAAAGTATCCACTTGGAACTTACCTGAGGTGATAGTCTCAGTCTAATTTCTGCCAGACTACTGTCCATTTTTCCTAACAGCTTTTGTTAAATAAATGCTCATAGCATTATGGATTACAAAAAACATAGTACCTACAAAATACCTAGAAAGATAATATCCAGTAGCAAGAATTATACACCTGAAACTCTCTATTCTTTATAAACTAAGATAAAATATCTCCATATTATGAATACAAACCTCAAAATGCCTTTCGGAATTTAACAATTTGCACCAGAACTAGAGCATCCCAGACAAACCTGTTTCCTCACAGTTACCCATAAAAATTCAAGAACAGTTTTGCTAGATGTTGCTGTGCTGAATACTCATAAGCTCCAAACTCCTTGTAATGAAAAGCTCTCAAAATAGAGAGATCTTGTATAATAAATCAAACCTGCATGGGAATAGGATGAGGTACAAATCATCCCTGTCATACTTTCTGCTGTTAATTTATCTCAGCGATGCTGTCAGTCAGTCTACAGGAGCTAAGCTCACTTCACTACTTTTGTTCAATGACAAAAAGCTAGCCCTTCCTCCACCTGTGCAAATAGTACACCAAATTTAAAAAAGAAAAGAATTGTAGTAGAATAGTGACTTGTTTTTGGCCTATCTGAATCCGACCTCCATTGATTATCACGAGAGCAAGAATAACAAACATCAGTGGCTCATATTTTTATGACAGTCCTGTGACCCAGATTAACTCAAAATGTGAATGGATTGAAGTAGTTTTTCTTCAAATCCTAGTTGGAGGCATGTGAAAGTGGTTATTCCCTGTGTATTCCAAAAGTTATCTAGATGTGAAAGTGTGAGCTTTTGTAGCTATACAAAAAATGAATTAATTTTGTCACTGGCATTTTAAAGATGGGGAAGGGGAAGGAGAGGAATTCAAATTTGTGAGATCTGATTTTTAGAGTCTTTGTTTTCCTGTATATAGCAATGTGATTTCCTGTGAGCCCCATCCACCCTGCCCCCCACTCCCCCGCGAAATGTGAGTTAAATGTATTCTCCAGGATCCCACAGAACAGGGTTTGGGACATAGAGGGACATTTGGGACATTGATCCGGAGTGCTTTTTGAACTTGTCTCTTCCTTGCTTGTGTGTGGGCTGAAAGTAATTACCAGAATTTTAATTTCCTTCTTTGATATTTTCTCTTTCAGCTAGATATAGAGCTGAAAATCCTGAAGTCTCAGACTGGTACAGTTGATCAGAGCTTCTTTGTGTCCAGTGACGAGTTGAATGCTCTCAGGTGAGTACCAGAAAATCCCCTCGAGGATTAGAGGGAGTGTGGCATCACAGATGAGTTGTTCTTGGACATTGCCATGCGCTTCTTTCTAGAGAAATTGCTCCTGCCTCCCATCTTCATTCTGACCTTCCTCACCCCTAAGCTTAAGAAACTCATTTGCCATGGTTTCACTCGTCTATTTCAGAAATTCAGTTAAAACTTGCTTAATTCTCTTCCTTTCCCTTATCTGATTATGATCCCTTATCATTCCACCTTTCCTTGTACATTATAGTCCTTACCTACCCAACTCCATTCTAAGGAAAAGGAGAAATGCCCTTCTATGAAGTCAGTAGCTGCATCTCCTGCTTTAAAGGGAAAGGAGATTTAAAGCATTCCTTTGTCTCCAAGTACTTGTTCCCTAGCCTGAACTGCTTAAGGTGGTAAAAGGACTCTACCCTGAGGCTAAAGATACCTTCCCTTAATGATGAAGAAACAATCCCCTGGTGTAACCTTCCCATCCCACCTCTTGAATAGTTGTACTCTATCTATCTGTCTTTCCTTTTGTGAATAAACTTCCTCAGAAGGCCATCTACACTCAGTGCTTCTACTTCTCACTCTCTTCTGAACTCCTTTTAGTTTGTCTGCCAACTTCATCATTCAAAGTTCCCAGTGATTCTTAATTGCCAAATAGCCTCTTCTTGGTCCTCATTCTTCTTTGACCTCTCCTTGGTGCACTGGCTAGAGCAGTGGACTTGGAGTCAGGAAGACCAGAGTTCAGATCTGGTCTCAGATATTTACTAGTGGTGTGACTTTGGGCAAGTCACTTAAGCTGTTTTTCTTAGTGTTCCCAACCAACCAGCATCCCAGGACTGCTGTGAGGATCCAGTGAAATAAAAATTTTAAAGTGCTTAGCAGAGTGCCTGTTTAGTAAACGCTTGTTTCCTTCCTTTGACATCGTCCATTCGGTTTTCTTGGATTATCTCTTCTCTTCTTACCTCTATGACTTTTCCCTCTCAGTCTCTTTTATTGGTCGTGTCTACCAGCAAAACATAAGGATGTCTCCACGGCTGTATCCTGAACCCTCTTAGGTGCTATACTATCATACTTGGTGACCTCCTCAACTTCCATGGGTTTAGTTATCATCTTTATGAGATGATTCCCAGATAGATTTATCCCACCTTAACCTTGTATCTGATAGCCTGTTATATATCTTGAACTATATGTCCTATAGGCATCTCAAACTCACAGTGTCCAAAGGAGAACTCTCACGGTAGTGTTACTGTCAGCTCCTTCCTGGCATTTATTCCACATATCCAATCTGTTTCTAAGCCTTGTTTTTCCCTTCACAACATTCTTTGTACATATCCCTTGCTCTCTGTTCCTACAACCATAATCCTCATGCAGGCTTTTTCACACCTAGACTGTCATGCTAGCCTTCTGGTTGGTCTCTAAACTTTGTCTCTTGCCATTTTAGTCCATTCCCCACTCAGTGGGTGCCCAAGTAATCTTCTAAATGTAGGTCTCATCATTTTTCTTTTACTGTTTACTGAAGACATAGATTCTCATTTTACTCCCTGGGAAACAATTACTTGGCATAAATTTTTTTGGTCAGTAAATTGAGTAATAGTTCACATCTTTGTAGCTGTTTGATAGTTTCCAGATTATTTACATGCATTAACTTCCTTCAAAGATTTGAAACCTGTGAAAAAGGGATTAGACTTCTCCTTGATCCCAACGGTCAAAAGCAGGACTGGTTACAACGAAGTAGATTTTAGCTAAAGATGCACACTTAACTATCTGCTCTCTCATGGACTGGAAGTTCCCTCCAAGATGTGTGCTGCAACGCATCCATGACTGCCCGTCCTCTACAGTTCTTTGTCTTCCCATAAATTCTCCACATCAGTTATATTTTTTCACTCCATGAAACAACATAAGGAAATACTTACTAAGAATTCAAGCTATGTAAAATAGGTGCCCTGGCAATCACCCCTTCTCTTTCTATTCTTCTCTTTTCACTGTCTGGTGGTTTCTTCCCTACAGCAACAAACAGGGCCAAGTCACCCCATCCTTAAAATTAGACTTCAGTGGACAGCATTACCTTTTATTCTATATCTCTCTTCTTTTTCACAGCCAAACTCCTGGAAAATCCCCTTGATATCTCTACTTTCTCTCCTCTCATCTGCTTCTTAACTTTCTATAGTGTGACTTTTTTTTAAAAATTGTTTTATTCAGTTTTCTACAATCACTTCCATATATCTTAGATTTTTTTTCCTTCCTTCCCCCTCCTTTCCCCCTCCCCACTCCCTCCCCTAGATGATGTGCAATCTTATATAGGTTCTACACATACATTCTTATTAAATACATTTTCGCCTCAGTCATGTTGCATAGGAGAATTAAAATGAACATACAGTTTGGATTTTAATGTCATCACTTAAGTGAAACTAAAAAAATGTCTCATGATCATGTCATCTTCTTGCTCAGTAAAATGCAGTGGCTCCCTGTTTCCTCCAAGATCAAATAGAAAATCCTCTTTAGCATTTATAACTCTTCATGACTCGGCTCCATCCTCCCTTCCACATCTTTTTGCCCTTTCCTCCTGTTCAAAGCAGTGTAGCAATTCTGGCCTTCTTGCACTTCCTTACAGAGAATACTCTGTCTCTCAGCTCTAGGACTTTCTATTGATTCTCCCCCATACCCGAAATGCCCTCCCTCTTTCCTTCCGTCTTCTGCTTCCTGGGGTTTTTTCAAGACTCACCTCAAATCCTGCCTTCTAGACAAGGTCTTCCTTAATTTCTCTCCCTTTGTTTCTCAGAAGGACTTCCCTCTGAGATGAGCATTTAGTATGTACTGCCAGGAGTTTTGCTAAGTACTGGAGCTACAAATACGAACAGAAAGTCCTAACATTCAAGAAGTTTAGGTTCTAGTGGGGATATAGAGCACACAGAAATGAAGATGGGAGAGGTGAGGAGGGAAGGAGGAAATGGTAAGGTAGAGAGTGAGTGAGAAGTGGAGTCAGGAGGGAAGTGAACCTGGCCTGGGCACAGTATGGAGCATGCCCTGATTAGAATAGGGCCACATGGCAGAAACATCTATAGGGTGTGAATGCTGCTGGCCAGGAGGTAGAAGATTCTGGAGAGAGACGAATGGAGCCAGGTTGTCTCCGCTGTTGGAATGTTTGAGCTGTCTAAAGGCAGGGACCTCATTTTTGCCTTTCCTCTGGATCCCCAGCATATGGCACAAAGTAAGTGCTTAACGAGTGCTTGTTGAACGATTGACCAAAACTGCCCTCCCCACTGTTACTGGTGATCTCTCGTAACCAGTGATCTTTTCTTAGTCCCCCTACTTCTTGACTCATTTGCTACATTTGACACTCTTTGCTGCCCCTTTCTCCTGAATACTCTCTCTTGTCTGAATTTTCATGAAACCGCTTCCTCCTGGCTGACCATTCATTCTCAGTTTCTTTTGAGGAATAATTATTAACATCATAACCCCTGTTTTGTGTATTTCCCAAACTTCCGTCCTCAGCTCCCTGTGCATTTCTCCTGTATTATTACAACATATTCCTAAGAGGCCTTCTTGTCTCATGTTTCCCACTCAAGTCAATCCCAAATAATGCTGCTAAGGTGATTTTCCTTAATAATTGTTCTGACTCTCTCTCCTCTGCTCAAGTAGCCTCCTTCTGTTCTTTCCTCTGTTTAGCTTTTAAAGCCCTTCACAACCTTTTCCTGACCTGTCTTTCCAGACTCATTGCCACTGCCATACTCTACAGTTCAATCGGACTGCTCTTCTCTCTGTTGCTCACACACAGTACCGCATTTTCCGTCTCTGTGCCTTTGCCCTGGCTATCTTATATACCTAGAATACAGTGCCTACTCACCTTTGCCTAATAGAACACAGGTCTAGTGCTCTCCTACCTGATTGCCACATGTTAGAACTGGATAAGTAGATCTGAGAGTCATCAGAATTAGAAATAATAACTGAACCATGGGAGCTGATGAGATCACCAAGTAAAAATAATATCGGGGGCGGAGAGAACAGGACCAGAATCTGTATAAAAGAAATACAAGTAAATTCAAAGAACAATACAAGAAAAATTGGGTGGAGCAGAGGATACCAAGAGGACAAGGAAGACTTGATGTAGAAAGTGTGTGTTGAAGAGAATTTTAAAGAGAACAAGTGATGATTCTGAGAGGCAAAGGTGGAGTAGGAGTACGTTCCTGGTGTGCACAGCCGCCTCCATGTTAGATGGGTCGAGTGATGATAATAGTCGCGTAGTTCTCTAGGATGTACAGAGTGCCCTGCATATGTTTTTTCTTTTTATCCTCACAGCAGTTCCATGAAGTAGTTACTACAATATTACCTCCATTTGGTATTTGAGGAAACTTGGACTCAGAGAAATTCCATGAGTTACCCACAGTAACTCATTTAACACAGCTCACAAGCATCAGAATTAAGATTCATATCTGGAGTTGTTAGGCTTTCAAGTCCCGCAATATTACATTTTACTCTATTGATTTTCATTTTAAAGGTAAAAGAACAAAAAGGTAAAATACACCCTCAGAAAACTTTATCTGTGTCTATCCTAAAGGATCCTGGCTTCTTTTACCTGCCTGAATCCACTAGTTAGCATTTCATACTTTCAGAAGTGTCTTATGGGAGTAAATCTCTTCTTATCTTAGTTCCCGCTATGGTTATGCGTGTACTTAGAACCAGAAAGAATCTTAAAGAGCATTGAGTCCAACTTCAGCTTACAGATGATGGAATAGACACCCCAAAATATAAATTGACTTGTCCAAGGTCATTATAGGTGGCAGGGCCAGGATTTGAACCCTGGTCCTCTGACTCCAAATCAACTGCTCTTCCTATTGCCTCATACTACCTTTCTTTTTTAAAGATAAAGGAGTTGACTGCTTCTCTCTACCTTCATAGTCCTGGGTCTATACCTATCTAAAGAATGTTTGCCTTTCTTAAACTATCACAGTCCACTGTCTTGCCATGCTCCATCAGTACTTTCTTATGGGTCTTTGAGGAGGTACACTCTTCTAATCTTAGTTCCTTCTTTGTTGAGTATTCTGCTTCTCTGTTAATAAAGTCAACATGCTGCTGGCTAATGTCTGGAATCTGAGGAAGCTCTAGGAGTAGTTTACCAGTCTCCTGCTTTCACATCCTGGTTGATACAGCCAAGATACATTTTCTATGTAGAAGTTTCAGTCTCTCTGCTTCACCTCCAGGATTCATTACTTAGTATTTATTTTCACTGAGCAGCATTTACTGCGCATTAGCTATTGCAGAAGCAGCTGGATTTCTTTGTTTTCCATGATTCCATGTTTGCATGGAGACAAGAGCTGAAACAGGAAATCTATTTTAGCAAGAATGCTTGGAATTCTTTCATGAAAGGTCAGTTTTTCCCCTTGTACAATTATATTTTGTCTTGCAGGGTAAATTTTTCTTTGCTGTAAGTCTTTGTCTTTTGGAATATTGTATTCCAAAGTTGTCATCAATTATTGGGTAATCCTGACCATGTTTCTTGTTGTTTGTCACATTTTTATCTCTGACCTGCTCTATGACATTCCTGAGGATTTTCACTTTGGGGATTCTTTCAAAAGATCACCAGCAAATTTATTCTACTTTTACTTTGTCCTATATATTCTAGTAAATCTGGGCAGCTTTCATTTATGATTCCTGAAAATATGATGCCAGCTAGATGGTGCTCTGGAGAGAGTGCTGGGCCTAGAGTCAGGAAGGAACTCATCTTCCTGAGTTCAAATCTGACCTCAGACACTTCCTAGCTTTGTGACCCTAGGCAAGTGACTTAACCCTGTTGCTAAGTTATTTCTCATCTGTAAAGGAAATTGCCATCCATTTTGTCAACAAACCCAAGATGGGGTCCTGAAGAGTTGGAAACAATTGAATAACAACAGAGTAGGAACAAGAAAATATGATGAATGGACTGTTTTTCCTTTTTTTTTTTTTTTTGGTCATAGTTTTTAGAGAGTAAAGTAGTTCTAAGCTTATCTTTCTTTGATATCTTTTGAAAATTAGTTGTTTTGTACAGTTGGTACCTTACATCGCCTCCCCACTTTTTTGGTCTAATATTTCTTGTCTCATGATATCATTGATTTGCTTAGTTTTTCTACTTTTTTTTGAAGAAAACTTACCTATTCTCTTTCCAGTTCTTTCTTCTAGAGCTATCATTTCATTTTTTAGATCTCTGGCATTATTATTTCTAGGGATTCTTTCATCCCTTGTGACCAAGCTGTTTTTCTCTTTGTACTTGTAGAGTTACTTTCTCCTCTTTCTTCATTTCTGTCTACTACTTTTTGTTGTCTCTTAAATCAAAAATATTTCTTCTTGGTGTTCAGTGTCTTTTCATTCCTAACCCTAGCGATAATTCTTGGTTTTCAACTTTGTGCCATATCCAAGCTCAGTCCCCAGTTCACTCTTCAGTGGTATAGTCACACCCTCTTTGGTTCTGATTGTGCTTTTGCAAATTCTTTCCATATTTCTGTGCTCTTATGTCTGCTCATTTATCTGTGGGACCCTTGTCATAGTCCTGTAGGCATAAGAGAGTAGTAGTTGGTTCTGCTTTCAGCTCACATCTCCCTTAGGTCTCCCTAGTCAAGCCATTTCTGCCAGATTTCACGCCCCCCTCTCTCTCTCCTGCCCCCATCACCATATCCTATCAAGTCAGGGCACTGCCATGGCTTGCATTCCCCAGAACCTTCCTTGTTTACCAGAGGTTTTCTTGGCTTTCCTGGCAAGATCACACTTCAGGCGCTCCCAACACTGTGACGGGCCAGTTTTTTGTGTAGTCTTACATTAGGGGAAGTAGCTTACTGATTTTTCTCTTGCAATTTCTTGGTCCTTATCGAATCTGGTGCCTTCTTTAGGTTACTGCTGGAGTGCATGGGTGAGAGCTGAGCTCCTCTATAACACGTCACACTCATCATAACCTGACATCTAGCAGCATTTTATTATTGACTTTCTTATAGTGTGTGTGTGTGTGTATAATATATATACCCACACATATATTTGTATATATATATATATAATATATGTGTGTGTATAGATATAAACATATACATATATGTAGTGTGTATATGTGTACGTATGTATCTGTATCTATAAAATCAGCTGAATCTCTGAGTCATAGCATATGAATTTTTTTTTTGCATTTTCATGTGCAATCTTTTTTTATTATTCTACTATATTACAGAAATGCTTATTTTATTTAATAAATTAAAAATAAAACATCACATTTTAAAAAATAATTCAGAATTCTTTCTAACAGAACATGCAGTTGTCCCATATATTACTAATTATATCTAACTCCACATCCCTGTTTAACTCTCTTCCATTGCCATCATACGCAGACCCTGCACTGACTCCAATAACTGAGAAAATCATAGTGTATCTTTAAAACAAAATAGTTTTTTTTATAATAGAAATGAAAAGAATAATTTAATGAGCTTGATTCCCTCCCCATCCCCAACTTCTCAGCCCACTGGTATAGATATTAACTGGTATAGCTCTTCTTTATCACATACAAATATCAACTTTTATTGTTTTGTAGTGTAGATATGAGAGAAAGCCACTCATGTATTGCAGAAGTTTGTTCTTAAACTTTTGGGCTCACCACTTTCCAAGTCAGGATAATTTCCAAAGCTCAAAATAAAACTCTAAATCCAGAGTCAATCGCAGTTTTCTAAAAATTTTCTAGCAGAGAAAAAAAGTAAGAATGGAGGTAGCTGACTCAAGGCAAACAAAACCAAACCTAGAAGTATTCCTAGAATTTAGCCTAGAATTGCAGCTAAGTTCAATTCTGATAAGTGAATTAATGCAAATCCTTTGACTTCATCATTCCTTCCTCCTCCTTCCCCTTTATTATTTTCAGTCAGTTCTAATTGATTTTGAAATTATTGAATGTATATTTACATTCTTTTTTTAAAATTTATTTATTTAACTTTTCAACATTTATTTCCCCAAAATTTGGGTTCCAAATTTTCTCCCCTCTTCTCCCCTCCCCCACCCCAAAACACCAAGCATTCTAATTGCCCCTATTACCAGTCTGCCCTCTCTTCTAACATCCCTCCCTTCCCTTATCCCCATCTTCTCTTTTGTCCTGTAGGGCAAGATAACTTTCTATTCCCCATTACCTGTATTTCTTATTACCTAGTTGCAAGAACAATACTCAACAGTTGTTCCTAAAACTTTGAGTTCCAACTTCTCCCCATCCCTCTCTCCCCACCCATTCCCTTTGGGAAGGCAGGCAATTCAATGTAGGCCATATCTGTGTAGTTTTGTAAATGACTTCCATAATAGTCATGTTGTGTAAAACTAACTATATTTCCCTCCATCCTATCCTGCCTCCCATTGCTTCTATTCCCTCTTTCGATCCTACCCCCTCCCCACCCTGCTTATCCCCTTCTCCCCTTCTATCCTGTATTGTAACATAGGTTTTCATGCCAAAATGAGTGTGCATTTTATGCCTTCCTTTAGTTCATTGTGATGAGAGTAAGCTTCATGTTTTTTCTCTCGCCTCCTCCCTTTATCCCTCCACTGAAAAGTCTTTTTACTTGCCTCTTTTATGAGAGATAATTTGCCCCATTCCATTTCTCCCTTTCTCCTCCCAATATATTTTTCTCTCATTGTTTAACTTCATTATTTTAAGATATGATCCCATCCTATTCAATTCACAAAGTTTCAAGAGTTACAAATTGTCTTTCCATGTAGGAATGTAAACAGTTCAACTTTAGTAAGTCCCTTATGACTTGTTTTTGCTGTTTACCTTTTCATGCTTCTTCTCATTCTTGTGTTTGAAAGTCAGATTTTCTATTCAGCTCTGGTCTTTACATGAAGAATACTTGAAAGTCCTCTGTTTCATTGAAAGACCATTTTTTCCCTTGAAGTATTATACTCAGTTTTGCTGGGTAGGTGATTCTTGGTTTTAGTCCTAGTTCCTTTGACTTCTGGAATATCCTATTCCATACCCTTCGATCCCTTAATGTAGAAGCTGCTAGATCTTGTGTTATCCTGATTGTATTTCCACAATGCTTGAATTTTTTCTTTCTAGCTGCTTGCAATATTTTCTCCTTGAGCTGGGAATTCTGGAATTTGGCCACAATGTTCCTAGGAGTTTCTCTTTTTGGATCTCTTTCAGGCGGTGATCAGTGGATTCTTTCAACATTTATTTTGCCCCCTAGTTCTAGAATATCAGGGCAGTTTTCCTTGATAATTTCATGAAAGATGATGTCTAGGCTCTTTTTTTGATCAAGGCTTTCAGGTATTCCCATCATTTTTAAATTGTCTCTCCTGGATCTATTTTCCAGGTCAGTTGTTTTTCCCATGAGATATTTCACATTATCTTCTATTTTTTCATTCTTTTGGTTTTGTTTTGTGATTTCTTGGTTTCTCATAAAGTCATTAGACTCCATCTGTTCCATTCTAATTTTGAGAGAACTATTATTTTCAGTGAGCTTTTGAACCTCCTTTTCCATTTGGCTAATTCTGCTTTTGAAAGCATTCTTCCCCTCATGGCTTTTTGAACAACCTCTTTTGCCAATTGAGTTAGCCTGTTTTTCAAGGTGTTATTTCCTTCAGCCTTTTTTTGGGTCTCCTTTAGCAAGCTGTTGACCCACTTTTCATGCTTTTCTTGCATCTCTCTCATTTCTCTTCCCAGTTTTTCCTCCACCTGTCTCACTTGATTTTCAAAATCCTTTTTGAGCTCTTCCATGGCCTGAGCCCATTGAATATTTATTTTGGATGTTTGGGATACAGAAGCTTTGACTTTTATGTCTTTCCCTGATGGTAAGCATTGTTCTTCCTCATCTGAAAGGATGGGAGAAGATATCTGTTCACCAAGAAAGTGTCCTTCTATAGTCTTATTTTTTTTCCCTTTTTTGGGCATTTTTCCCAACCAGTTACTTGACTTTTGGGTCCTTTGTCAAGAATAGGATATACTCTGGGAATCTGTGAGATCTCAGTTCCTCCAAGGTGTCACGATCAAGTGTGTACTGGTCTGGATGCAGAGAGGGATTTTTGTGCCCAGAATCTTAGCAGTTACTTCTCCACAGCCACTTGGCCTCCAGTTCCACCAAGTCAGCACTAGGGACTGATTTTCAGATAAGCTGGATGGGCAGAGCCATCATTTAGTGTGAGACAAAGACCAGCTCCCTCAGGGACTCCACACAGGGCTGGGTAAGACTCAGCTTTTCATAAGACTCAGCTTTTCAGTGCTTCCCAGCCCCCAAGACTCCAACGGTCTGTGCAGGCTGCTGTGCAGCCTCTGTGGCCACTGCCTGCTGCCAGAGCTGTGGGAAGGCCCTTCTCCCTTCCTGGTCAGCTGAAAAAACCCTATCACTGACCTTTGGTGCCTGTGGATTGAGGGATCTGAGGACCTGCTGCTGCTGGGACTGGGGATTCCATGATTGGAGATTCTGCCCCCAAGGGCTGCTCTACTCTGTGTCCGGTGCAACCCACGTTTCCTGTGGGCCTTTCAGGTCACCCTAGGCTGGAAATCTCCTCCACTCTGTTGTTCTCCACTTCTGCTCTCCAAAATTTGTTGAGAGTCCCTCTCTGCAGGTATTTTATGGGCTGTGTGGGAAGACCCTGCATATGTGTGTCTTTCTACTCCGCCATCTTGTCTTTGCCGCATATGAATATTTTAATCACTTTCTTAGTGTAATTTCAGATTACCTTCTGTAATGGATGGACCATTTCACAATGCACTAGTGTGCCTTTCCCCAACCCCTCAGTGGTGACTCTTCTGTCATTTTTGGCAATTTGCTGGATGTGAGATTAAATCTCTAAGGTGTTTTGGTTTTCATTTCTCTCGTTAATGATTGGGAGACAGTCTTTCAGATCATCCCTTAAGTGTGGCCCTTCAGCTGAAACCAGACTTCACAGAACAGATCCCCGTAATAAGCGGACTTGGACTTGTAGTAACAACTTGGTTTGTGACAAAAGGCTACACTCAAGGGCCTGAAAGGCCACTTGTGGCCTTGAGGTCGCAGGTTTCCTCACCCCTGACCTAGTTCAATTCCCTCATTTTATAGATGAGAAAACTGAGGCCTGCACAAGCAAAATAATTTATTTAAGGTCACAGACTTAGTTATTTAAACAGAGGGAACTAAAACATAGATTCTTTGTTCTTTCTAGCACACAAAGATTTTGGATATAGTGTCCTGAAATGTTGACATTGTTGCCTGAGTGCAGCAGCGTGGGAGATGGAGACAGAGAGATAAGAAGAGGAGGAAAGGAGAGGAGAGTAAAGAAAGGGAGGAAGGAGAGGTGTCTGTTCTCTAGCAGGTCAAGTAAGAAAATATTTTGTAGGGGGTAGAAAGGGAACTCTTTTCTTGGTGTTGGAGCAGTTCAGTCTTTGAATGAGCTGGACTTTTTGCCCTACTTCTTTATTTCCTTCTCTTGTATACCGGTGATCTCTCTCAAAAGTTAATTTTCCCCACTCATTATTACTTTGACATTTCCTTCATTTCCTGCTTGATCACTGTGGAAAAGAAGTATATAGCCCATCCTCCATTAGATAGCAGCTTCATTCTCCTTTAGCTTATCTTTTCTGTAGAGGCTGTTAGGTGATGCAGTGGATCCTAAGTTCCAATTCTGCCTCAGACATCTACTAGCTGTGCGGCCCTTGGCTCTCTGTGTCTTAATTTCAGCATCTGTTAAATGGGGGATATTAATAGCACCTGCCTCACAGGGTGTGAAGATCTAATGAGTTAATAATAACAGGAATAGGATTTACATCATGTTTTAAGTTTATATAGCCTTTATATAGTTTATGTGGTGTTTAAAGTGCTTTAAAATGTTTTCCCATTTTATTCCACCACTTCCCCCAAAGCCTGACAGACAGGTGTTACTGTAGCCACATTTTACATATAATGAAACTAAGACTTGCCCAAAAGTCACACAGTGATAAGCACTCAAATCTTCCTGACTGCAGGTCTAACGTTCTATTTCCTCTGCACTGGCCAGCTTCCGTGGCCTTCACAAACCTTAAAGTGTTACCAAAACTTCTAGCTATTATTGTTATTGTTGATATTATTATATTTTCTTACTCCAGTGGAAATAGAAGCCTTTGAATAAATACTTCTCTAAATACTAAATATTCTATTTTTGTTTCCTATATGAACAAAGAAAGGGTTGAAGAAGAAATGCTGGTAAATTTAGAACATAGTGATAAAATACAATAGCTTGACCCCACAGCATGGTGCAAACTCTTGTTCTTATGCAGGCCTTTCAGTAACAGTGATTGTACTTGTGCTGTGAATGGTGCTTAAAATAGAACTTTTTCTATTTAAATGGTCTGTCTTTTGTGGGTTTGTTTCAACAAGATTCCAGCCTTGTTTTCCTCCTCTTCTTTCCACGTGGGAGTTTTACATGACTTCTTAAAAGTCTGTCACATAAGTTTCCCTTAGTCAAATCTTTGGGCTATATAGAAACACATCTTTTGTTTCTTCAGTGATTAACACCTCATTGACAGCGAACTATCCTAGACGATTTAGTTTCATATGTTCTTCAGCAAGTGAGACCACAGTAAGACCAAATAGCTCTTAACAGGTAGATATGTATAGGTTAGCAAATTTATTTATGTTTAAATATATTCAGATATGCAAAGGTTGTATATTCATATGTATGTAGATTCACAAATATACTTACATGCATATGTGTATTTCAAGGCTTTGTTATAACTTTTTCTTTTTAGAGGGCTCAGAGCCACAGCTGTGGAAGAAGTCTTAGTGTTTAATTAATAGGAATTCAGGTCAACATTTGTTTAACTTGCTTTGCTGAGAAATCACTGGTGTGTCATCTCCAGGCAATATCAGCATTTCCGCTTTGGCAGCTGGTCAGAGAAGGGGGCACAAGGAAAATGCTGAATGTGTTTAACTTGAGTTGTGGTTAGGCAGAAAATAGAAATTATTCAATCTGTTTTGTTGGAGCTTAAGTTGATTCTGCTAAAGTCCAGATGGAATCTTGCCTTCAGAATTCGGCATTGTTCTCTTGGGTCCCTTATTATTTCTTCCTTTCTGTGTAGCTGAACAAAGCTGGGGAAAATCACAAGATCAGGCTGATGAGATCCATTGCAAATTTATGTTCCATAATCTCAACTGGGCCCTCACTATGGGAAGGCAATTCACCTCCTCACTTACCGCACCTCTCCTCCAGCCTCCCATGGCTTCCCCTACCATCCCTTCCCTTTGTGGAGAACCATGCCTGCTATTTACTGAAAAAAATGAAGGCTTTTCTCTGAGAGCTTCCTCCTCCACCCTGCTTCTTCTCATCTCACATCACCTCAGTGCCTTCTGACACTTTCTCATTCAGGCCTACCTCATATGAAGCTTTTCTTTTTTACTCTTTTCCTTACCAAGGCATGTGCAAAAGTACATTCCATCCTGTCTTCTCCAGCAAATTTCCCCCTCCATCATCCTCACCTTCTCACTTATCTTCAGTCTTTCCTTGTCTGCTCAGTGCTTCCCTGCTGCTTACAAACGTGCCCATGTCTCCCTCATCCTGAAAAAATAAAAGCCTCACTTGATCCATCCGTCCCCCATTAGCTATTGTCCTATATTTCTTCCCCCTTTTGTGTACCAAAGGAATGTCAGAGTTCTTGGTGAAGTCCTCTACTGTAAATTCCTTTTAACTGTCTACAGTCTCCCTTCGTCATTTGACTAAAACTACTTCTCAATATTCTCAGTGATCTCTTGTCAAATCTAATCGGCTTTTTCAATCCTCAGTCTTCTTGACCTTTCTGTAACCTTTGATGCTGTCTTCTTTCTAGATTTTAGTGAGGCACAGCGGTTAGAATGCTGGGCCTGGAATCAAGAAGACTTGTGTTCAGATTTGGCCTCAAATACTTGCTAGCTATGTGACCCTAGGCAAGTCACTTACCCCTCTTTGCCTTAGTTTCCTCATCTGTAAAATGGGCTGGAGAAAGAAATGGCGAGCCACTCTAGTATCTTTTCCAGAAAAACCCAAATGGGATCACCATGACTTATATATGACTGAAATGACTTAATAACATCAACTTTCTCCTGTTTCTTCCCTACCTATTGTAAATATCCTTCTCAGTCTCCTTTGCTTGATCTTTACCCAGGTCACATCATCTGTCTGTGAGCATCCCTCAGGAGTTTGTCCTGGCCCCTATTTTCTTCTCTCTATATACTGTTTCACTTGGTGATTTCATCAGGTTCAATTATAGTCTCTATGCTGATGATTCTCAAATCCAGTTTATCCACTTAGGATGATAGCCTCTCTATTAATCTCCATTCTTGCATCTTTAACTACCTAGTAAACATCTCAAAATGCATGTCCCATAGACATGATAAACTCAACATGTACAAAGCAGAGCTCATTATCTTTCCACCCTCAGATGCTTCCTTTTCATGAACTTCGGTATTATTTTTGAAGGTTACACCATCCTCCCAGGCAACCAAACTCGCCTCCCACCTGGTAGGCTTTAATAAGTGTTTTCTGAATTGAAAACTCACTCTTCTTTATCACTCTCTTCTCCCTCCTTCATAACTAATCTCTTGCCAAGGACTATCTATTTTACCTTTGTAGCATCTCTCAAATATTCCCCCTTCTCTGCTCTGACACTGCTGCCATCTTGGTTCAGGCTTTAACATCATCTCTGACTAGACAGCTAGCCTACGGCAGTGGTCTGCTGGTTGACCTCCCTGCCTCCCCCACTCTCCCTCCAGCCTATCCTCTGCTCAGCTGTCAAGGTGATCTTCCTAAAGCATGTGTCTAACAGTGCACCTCCCCTGGCTCCCTGTTACCTCCAGGATCTAATCTAACATTCAGAGCAGTTCACAGCCTCCTCCTTTTCCATTCGTTTTCCATGTTACCCTTACTGCTTTTGGCACCTCAATATGCTCTTTAACACAGTGACACTGGTCTCCTTGCCATTCTGTCTCCAGACTGGGAATTTTCACTAGCTTTTCCCCATTCCTAGAATCCTCTTTCTACTGATTTCTTTTAGGCCCCAACCGAAATCCCACATTGGTCTTCTTTAGTGCTAGTGCCTTCCCTCTATTGATTGTTTCCAGTGTATCCCGTAGAGAGCTTGTCTGTACATTTTATTTGCACGCTGTTCTCCGCATTGGGTTGTGAACTCCTTAAGACCAGGGAGGATCTTTTGTCTTTGCATCCCCCACAAATAGCATGGTGCTTTGCACTTGGTAGGTGCTTAGTAAGTTCTTATTGACTGGCTGACTATCGTTGGTCTCTGGTTGTTTGGTTGTTGTCTTCTGTGTTCAAAGAGGACCCAAATTACATCATTATGTTAGGGACAAGATACAGTGTGTCTATGGCTGATCAGTGAGTACAAGCTCTGAAGGCTCTGCCGCAGGTCGGGCACAAATAGTCAACATGAATATTTGGAGCAGAGATCTCTGAATTTGCACTTCTCATTTCTTTTGAGCTATTGCAATTCTGTTTTGTTCGTAGAGCACAGTGCCTTCTTTGATAAGAGACCTGCCATGCTGGGCAGTCCTGTGCCATTGTCTCCCAAGTCTTACAGTCAATTCCAGATTTCTTCAGAGAGACCTCGTGAGTGTCTTGGATCACTTCTTCTGACCTGACTATAATGACTTACGGAGACCACCACTTTGGGTAGCATCTTGAAGTTGAGGGCTAAGATGATTTGTTAGACCAGATCAGAAACTATTAATATGAAAAGGTACATTTAAATTCCCAAATAACTAAGAGAAGGAATTTTGTCTAGAATTCTTCAAAGAAAACATAATGACATAATGGCCTTATGTGGTTAATAGGCTGTTTTACATGGTGAGTTAGATGCAGGGTTATGTGACTAACCTGCCAGTTCTTTGCTTAACCTGCTGTTGAAAGCATTTTCTTGTCTTAGAAAATTAGAGGATGAGAGAATTCTTCAGAATTCCATCCACATCCTTGAATGTGAATGTTTAAAAATGTTTTTATTAATTGGCTTCTCTTGTAGAAGTCAGTTGTTAATGGTTCACTAGCTTCTAATCAATCCCCAGGGAAAAAAAAAGCATCATCCTTTTCCCATCACTATTTTGTCTTGTCAGATTAGGATTGTGGAATTACCTTAACTATGGGCTTTTCATGCAAATTTCCTTTGATTTTCTGTATATTTTGCATTTTTAAGTGGTCAGTCCCCCAGTTCTAGAGCATTCCAATTCCATTCACTATGACTCCTCATATCACAGTTTCTATCAGAAGCTATGAGGGATACATTTTAGTCAAACCCCTCCAGTTAACTCCCATCTCAGAAGCAGGAGACTGCCCTAGATGTGTTAGGTGGTACAAAATCTCCTCTGTCCCTCATCCTCCAGTTGAATATAGATCTGCTATTAAGAATCAGATGTTTTAGGCGGCCTCTTTAGACACTAGGTTTTTTGGGCTTTTTTTTTTTAACCTTTTTACTTTATGTTCCTGTTTGTTTCAAGTTCATCTCTGAAAACATTCCAGTAGACAAGCAAATGCTTGCCACTACAAACATCAAGGCCATCCATTTTAATTTCCCCTAATCAGAATTCATATTCGAGGAGTAAGACAAAGGTAGAGAGACAGAGAGAGTAGAAAAGAGAGACCCACCCACCCACATTCACCCTATTATTCTCCCGTATCCCCTTTATCTGATTACTCTCATTTGCTGTATTATCCACAGTGCTTTGGTTGGTGCTACTTACAGGACTTAATCAGAGACTTTTTTTTTTTAACCACAATGATAATGTCAAAGTGTTCCTTTATAACAAATAAATAAGTAAATTTTCAAAGGCAAAAAACTTTACTAAAGACTTAAGTGGCAACAACTGAAGGACCTTCTCAACTGGAACAAATCTGAACTTTTTCATTTCTCCTGTCAAGTAGCAACTCTAGTGAATCCTAAATGTTGTGTGTGGATTTAGCGAATGGCTAGAGTTACAGTAATTCAAAAGAAATTCATGTCCTTGCCAGTGCCTATTAGTCACACTTGTTGGAAATCTCCCTGCTCAGCTCAGAACATAGATATACTGCCATCTGGATCCTTCTGCGCATTCTTTTTTCCATTCCCATTGAAGAGTTCCCACACAGTGCCATCTTTCTTCCAGTGAAGGGCGATGGGAACAACAGGGTTTTGTGCTTGCCAGGGGAGATAAAGATGCTTTAGAGGCCCAGCATGCCTTGCAGATGCCACACCTGTTTGAAACATCTGTATCTCTGCCAACGATTGATAACCAGCCAAAGTAGAGAAGACAGGTTTCCAACCAGAAGCCTTAATTGACGTGACTCAGGTGAGGGAATAAAAGAAGGAGCTGTATTTGAGAAATATGAAAGGGAGTGGAAGACCTTTGTATATTAAACCTGCATCTGGGGACTTCCCTTTCTCTGGGTAACTTCTGGCTAGCTGGAAAATACCCTACAGTGTTCTCAGGTATATTATCAAGATTTTTGAGGTTGCAGTCCTTTGTCTAAAAAGTGGATTTATCCTGCTTCGAAACCATCTTACCTTACCTTTACAGTAGTAGTATTTTGACTTATTCACATAAGGATACGGTCTCCTTCATTACAACCCGCATTCACCCAACCTTGTTTCTCCAACATCATGTCATAAACCCTATTGCATTTAGCAAAGATCAGAAAGGAGTGGCCAGCTGATGATGAGGGATAGGAAGGGTCTACCTCCCTCTAATGAACCAAAAGCTTATTTCTTCATGGACAGCACTTTGTTGACCAAGAAAAGCAGGCCTTGGTGATAATTCTATCTGCTGTCACAAGATTTGCTTTTCTCTTTGCTCCCTGTTGTATTTTTTAGCCCATTCTGAACTAGTTTGTGTGTCTGGCAGTGGGGACTGGGTAGGTGAATGGGGGCCTTGGTATCGTCAAAGTGAAAGGAGTGATTCAACACTAGACAGAATTATAGCAGCAATAATAATAGAGATGATGATAGCTGGCATTTATACAGTGTGTTACTGTTTACCAAGCACTTTACTTGCAAAATCTCTCATTTGTGCCTCACAAATAGCAGATTAGATAGGAAGTGAAAGTATTGGTGCCCCCATTTTATAGATGAAAAAACTGAAGTTCAGAGACTCAAGACTACATGCCTTGTGTGTGTTAGAGCCCGGATCAGAAAGTGGACCTCTGCAGAAGGATGGTGAGAAAACATCGAATCAGTAGCTTGGTGCGCGAATAGTCACATCACCTCTCTGTCATAGCCTTGGCTGTCATTTGGATGAGGACGTGGTCAATGGGAACAGCAGCGCATTGGCAAGGGTGAATGGGGATGGGGAGCAGGTTCCTGTTAAGTACATTGCATGTAATAGGTACTGAATAAAAATTGATTGAATGATAAATCACATATGGCCTACCTGTTGCTAGAATAGAATTCATAAGGTTCAAACAACAGTGAGTTTAAAAAGGCCTTGAGAGATGATCTAGGCTATTTTCCCATATATGTAGTCAAGACTACATATACTTCAGTCATTCCAGAGTGATAATTCTATCTACCTTCCTCTTCTTTTTCTTCCTTTTCTCTCTTTTCTTTTACTCTCATTTCCCCGTTTCACTCTTCTTTCCCCCCTTCTCACCTTATAAGAATGTGTATATTGAAATCCAATACTTTCTCTTATTAATTTCTTTTGGAACTTAAATCTTATGGGCCTTTTGCCAGTATCTTACATAAATCCATCCTGCCTATTTGTCTTTTCTTGTCCCCCGAGAAGATAAAGATCCCTAAGCTGTTGTCCAATGAATCTTCCAGTGAGATAAATAAATCTTATTGCTTCTATCACTGTGCATTCTGAAAGGGGGCATTTTGAAAGGGGGGGCGGAATTCTTCTTTCCTTTTTAAGTAATAAAATGTAATGGGAACTTTAATGATCTCTTGCCGCCCATCTTCCTTGGTGATTAGGAAACTGACTTCCAAAGAGGTTATAACTTGTCTAATTATCATTTACTCATTCAGGTCATGTTCTTTCCAATGATATCTTCTTGGTTTTGTTTTATTTTGTTTTTTAAACAAAATGACATAAACCAAGTCTCCCAACCAAAATAAATAAGCAGCAAAGTTCTTCTTTGAGAGAAGATTCCCTGCAAGTTTTTCTAGGCATCTGTAAGCATCATGCATCAGAGACTAAAACAAACCAACTCTATCAGAGAACACATTCCTGTCTTTTCCTGTCATAGAAGAGAAGAAACATCAGGCTTGGCAAAGCAAAGATATCAAGTTGTTTTTGTTTTGTTTTTTAAAATCTGTAAACCTTAAAAATGCCAAGACTAGAATGCTGTTTTCATCTCCATGTGTGTTGGGCCAAAGGCCTCAGTTACTGGTACGGAGCGATGTGAAGCTGCCATAAGTGAGCCAAGCATCAAACGTTTTGGCTCATGGGAAGCTGAAGCTGTCAAGGTTTTGCTTTCTTGTTCAGGATATAAACCCAGGGGATGCTGGCTCAAGAGAATTGCCAAGTGAGTACTAGGCATTTCAAATTTGATGGAAGAGTTTGCAGCCAAGCTGTTGACATCTCTTTTCACAAACACATTGCTAATCTTTTCAAATCTTTCCATGGGGCTGAATAAAAAGATAGGCCAAGGTTTATTCTTATCAACTAGCCCAAGTTAGAATGTGCCCTATCTGAACTTTATGAGGTTGAAAGTACTATTAACTTCAATAGTCAAGACAGAAATGTCCACCCAATCATGTCTTCACATGACAAACTCACAGGTAATTGGAATGTGCTATAGCTGGTTATGATTAGTGTTGGCCTGTTATCCAGTTCCCAGTTAAGGACAGTGGACTACCAGGAGGAAGCCAGGCCAAGCAATAGGTAGAGGTAGCTGTATTCTTGAGATGTCAGTTAAACCTGAAGTGGTGATTAATGAAATGCCCCATCACAGTTCTGCCTTTCATGAGCATTGTTGCCAACAGAGTGGGGAAAAATCATAGAAACTTTTTGATAATATCTAAACCAGTTCTCATGGTATACCCCATTCCTAACCTTTTCTTTCCCAGTTTCCTCCCCTGCCCCAAAATGATTCCTCTCAGCTCTGTTGATGAGGGTCACTTAAATGGTAGACATTGAGGAATCCATTCTTTTTGCCCATTTTAGGTCATTATGTTCATGTTTATGTTCACCTTTTTGTTGTGTAGCTTAAGACTTCCTGTGGGCAGCTAGGTGGTGCAGTGGATAGAGCACCAGTGCAGGAGTCAGGAGAACCTGAGTTCAAATCTCACCTCAGACACTTGACCCGCACTAGCTGTGTGACCTTGGGCAAGTCACTTAACCCCAATTGCCTCATCCTGGATCATCTCCAGCCATCCTGATGAATATCTGGTCACTGGATTCAGATGGCTCTGGAGGAGAAGTGAGGCTGGTGACCTGTATAGCCCTCCCTTACTCAAAACAAAGTCAAGTGCAAGTCATATCATCATTTCTCTGATGGCATGGTCTTCTTTAGCAATGAAGGACTAACATACACACACACACACACACACACACACACACACACACACACAAGACTTCCTGTGACTGTTCTTCTTGAAATCACTTTGAATCTTAGGCAGTTGAACACAGTTTTTAAAAGTTCATCCCTCCTCTTCCCCAATTTATCCATTTTCTTTCAAAATACTTATAATGTAACTTGATTGATGACAAATGTATCTAAAAGCTATTTATTTCAATTAGATTTCCTTTTTTCTCTCTAGCTCCCTGTTTCCTCTCCATTAAAGAGTTTGCATAATATGTGAAATAACTTTTAAGATAATTTTAATTTGTGACACCTCCAGTGTTCAAGAACCTCAAGATTTATTTAGTCAAAATAACTTAAAATTTATTGTATTTAATCATTTGAAACCAAGCTATAGATATTAGACTTTTATACATACATGTACACTCGCCTATACGTGTACACACATCCAAGTGAAGTGAAAATTGGTCAGAAAGTAGGAATAAAAACTTTAAAAAACATTTTGCCTTTGGGATAAAGAAATGATGAATATGAGGAATTTCAAGAAAATTGGGAAGCCTTATTTGAAGTGATACAAGGTGGAATGAAGAGAGATAATATAAAAGTTAGTGGATTACCCAAATCCATAATTTTATAAAAAGGCCTAGACATTATTTTTCAAGAAATTATAAAGGAAAACTGTCTTGACATCTTAGACCCATAGAGCATGTAGAAATTGAAAGAATTCACTAGTCACTTCCTGAAAGAAATCTCAAAATGAAAACTCATGAGAATATTATTGCTAAAATCCAGAGCTCCCTGGTAAGGAAAAAATACTGCTAGCAGTCAGAAAGACAGAATTCAAATACCATGGAACCACAGTCAGTATCACATAAGATTTAGGAGCTACCACTTTAAAGAGATAGAGGGTTTAGAATAGTTTATTCAGTAGGACAAAGGAGCTAAGATTATAACCAAGTATATCCTACCAAGCAAAACTGAGTATAATTCATCAGAGGAAAAAATAGATATTTAATTAAATAGATGCCTTTAAGCATTTCTGATGATAAGACAGAACTGAATAGAAATTTAACATTCAAACACAAGGCTCAAGAGAAGCAAAAAAAAAAAAAAGGTAAATATGAAAAAGAAACAGTAAGGAACTTAACAAGGTTAAACTGTTTGTATTTTGCATGGGAAGATGATTCATGTAATTTCTAAGAACTTTATCATCACTAGGACACTTAGAAAGAGTTCTTTTAGAGAGCATAAGGGTAAGTCTACTATGTTGGTATGGAATAAAAGGGTAAGATAAAAGGGTATACTGGGGAAAGGGGGATGAGAGAGGAAGAATAGTGAACACTGTCACATGAATGAGGCATGCAAGGAAGAGTTTATACAATAGAGGGAAGAACAGGGAGGACAGGGCTTGAACCTCATGGTAAAATATACATACAAAAACAGTTGGATACAAAAATTCTTCTTACTAAAGGGTGTTGGCAGTTAGAAGCAAAACACTTTGAGAAAGGGACAGTGTAAAGGAAAGGATACATATAATAAATTAAGATGGAAGGGAATACAGTTAACAATCATAACTGTGAATTTCAATGAAACAAATTCACCCATAAAAGAGAAGAGGTTAATGTAATGGATTAGAAACTAGAATCTAGCAATATGTTGTTTACAAGAAACACTTGAAACAAAGATATTAGTTGTTAATATAAGGAGCAGGAGCAGAATCCATTATGCTTCAGCTGAAGAAAAAAATGACAGGAGTAGCAGTCATGATGTCAGAAAAAGTAGAAGCAAAAATAGACCAAGTTAAAAGAGGTGATCAGTGAAACTACATTTTGCTGAAAGTTGCCAATGAATTAATATCAGTATTGAACATACAGACAACAAATAGTTTAGCATCCAAAATCTTGGAGGAAAAGTCAAATGAGTTATAAGAGGAAATGAAAACTATACTACTGGTGGATCTCAGTTTACCCATGTGCTCTAGATTGATCTGACCATGAAATAAAGAAGTTAAGAAGAGGAATAGAATTTTTAGAAGGTCTTCTGTGATAGACTTCTGAAAAATATTGAATGGGAATAAAAAGGAACATACATTTTCTCAGCCGTTCATGAATACCTTCACAACAAATGATCCTGTATTGAGGCAGAGAAACTTACAAACAGATGAATTACATATTAATGAAGTTCATAATTTTTTTTAACACACACATACACATACATACACAAAAAATCCCTGGAAATCACTTTGGGAGAACTAGATTTAGGATACTACTTTACATTGAATACTAAAATAAGCTTAAATTAGATATGTAACCTAAACTTAAAAAGTCATGTTAATTTAAAAAAAAAAAAGATGAGAATGAGATCAGTTAACTTTTTGGAACCATCCCTAGGGGAGAGATTTCTTAACCTAGACATAGATGTGATTATAAAGTACTGACAACAACAAGAGTAGCAATAATGATACTTACATTATGCTTCAAAGTTTGTAAAGTGCTTTACAAACACGATCTCATTTTATATTTATCAAAACCCTGGGAGGTAGATGTTGTTATTTATCTCTGTTTTTCACATGAGGAAACTGAGGCAGAGTTGAAGTGACTTTGCGGGGGTTGTACGTCTAGTCATTATATGTCTGAGGTTGGATTTGATCTTTGGTCTTCCTGACTTCAGGAATAGCAGTAACAGTTGTTATTATTTCATTATCATTTATTATGATTATTAGAATTGATGTTATTTATATGTAAAACAAAATGAATATTATTTATTACAATTATTATTAATATTAACCACAATATCAAAAAGTATTAACACTAATAAGAGAAATGCAAATTGAAACAACTCCAAGGTTTCACCTTACATGCAGCAAATTGGAAAAGACGACAAACGCCTAGAATCCTCAGTGTTGAAGGGTTTGTGGAAAGGTAGGCGCAATAATACGTGATGTGAGATTTGTAAATTGAACCAACCTGTCTGGAAAACAGATTAGAATTATGTGAATAATAAAGTGACCTCATACTCTCTGAGAGAATCTGCTACTAGACATAACCCAAAGAAGTCAAAGACAGAATGATAGGTTCCATACTCACTGAAATATTCACTGCAGCATTTTTTTTTTGTAGTATCAAGAATTAGGGGGAAAAGTAGAATCTTAATTGTTTGGGGGATAGCTAAATAAATTGTGTGGAATATTACTGGATCCTAATCAGTATCAAGTATATAAGAGTTTGGAGGACTATAGAGAGGGCTTGTAGGAATGGAGGTGAAATGAACTAAAGCATATCCAGAACCACAGTGTACCACAGTATCTACAACAGTATAAATGGAAAGCATATGTAATTGAATTTTTTAATGATTTTAAATAACCAGGATTAGCCCCTAAGAAGACTTGAGAAAATGAAATTCTCTCCCTCCACTACAAAAGTAAGGAGTTAATTAGTGCGCAATATTGTATGTAATGCTGGACACAGTTGATATGTTGTCTCGTTTTATTGAGCTGTGTTTTTAATCGTTGCTTAATCTTTGTTACAAGGGATGGGTCAATGGGTTTATGTTCAGAAGTAGTGTATTTGAAAATAAACGTGATGGGAAAACAAAAGCTATATTTCAGCCTACTCTGACATTTAGCGGGCTGCCAAACAAATTTACCTGCTCTTCTCCATGATAAGCTTGCATGCCATTGAAAACTGTTTTAATCTCTCTCCTTAATCTATACATTTTAAATATAGGCAGATCTTTGTAGAGATGGTTTTCTAGCCCTTTGCTATCTTGTTTCTCCTGGGTACACCAAACATTTTCTTCTCCTAGCATATAATTTCAAAAAATGCAATTTCATGGGAGTATGATTTCCTATAATCTTGACACAGTATTTCTAAGATTCTTCTCACTAACAATTCATTTTATGATTGTAGTCAGCTTAGACACCACCAACCCTCTTTCTGATGCCATCCCTTACTCCTGATCTTTTCACGTAAAATGTTATAAATCTTACAGAATTACGGTTGTTAATTATTCACTTAATTATTCTTTGTATTTAAATCACAGTCATCCCTTTTGGCCTCCTTTGGAAAGGTTGAGCATGTTGTACCCTGATTGAGAGAGAAAGAGAGAGAGAAGAGAGTGTGTGTGTGTGTGTGTGTGTGTGTGTGTGTGTGTGTGTGTGTGTAATTGGAACATAGGCTCCCAGAGAGCAGGTGTTATTCTACTTATTCTGTTAGTATTCCTGGTGTTTAGCATAGTATTTGGTACATAGAAAGTGTTTCATAAATGTGTTTTGATTTATTCATTCATTTGAACTTTCCTAGCACTTTTCTTGTCTAATCTTTTGTCTGCTATCACTTCACCCACAGACTAAAGGTTGAGGAGCTGGTGTTGGAACGAAGTCAGTTAGAAGAGGAGAAGAGAAATCTTGAGATGCAACTTGAGAAGTTGACTCTTCAGGTGAGAGGCCTCACAGCCCTAATCAGGCTTGAAATTTGACCTTACTGGGTTAGTACCCTTCCATACTTAATTGCTCCTTTCTGTTTCTTCCCATATTTAAACATCCATGTTCCTGAGGTTACATCTAGGTTTATTTTCCGTTCTCGGAACCATTCCACAGACTTTTCTTCAAATACCTCTTGTCCTCTGAACTCCTGTTATAGTTTGTTGTGTCATGCCACCAATGGTCTAAATTATGTATGAGGGGTAATTTGCTAGTACCTCCTCTGAGTGAGAGCCAGGCGGGAAAATGTTTCTCCATCTCTAAAACAAACTTTCATTGTGCTTGCAACAGTTTTCTCTCCCTTCATTTAATGGATTTTTCTTTCTCATCTCCCTCCTGCTAATAGCTAAAGAAGATGCTCTGTAACTAGTGACACTGTATGCCTGGAAGCTCCTTTTACAACTGAAAACTCTGGGTAGAAATTAATTAGGTGATGTTTTTTGCGAGGTCTTTGGTTTGTTTTTAATCAAACACTCCTTCTGTTGGCACTGTTTGAAATGGAGAACTCCAACTCACTAGCTATTTGCATTGTTTTCATTTTTCTTTCTTTTTCATTTTCCCTTTTGCGTGAATAACCTGCAGGTTTGAAATTACCCAGATTTCAGACAGGCCATTGATTTTTATCTTGACACCTATTAGAGGCAAATCAGATCTCTTTTTTATTACCAATTCTTAGAGATGGGAAAAGTGACAACTTTGATAAAGCAGGAGGCCGAGAGCTGCTGAACATATCAGCTGTGCCATGTTTAGCACAAGGGCCTGTCATCCAGCTCTTCTTTAATTGGGCTGCAGTGATCAGAAGCTTGGGACTTGGCGAGTAGATTTGCTGGCCTCTAGTACATGCCATTTCCAAATGGTAACTGTGTAATACTCATCTGGGGGAACCATAGCCAAATCCCTACTGAAATAATTGTGTGATAGCTTCTCAGTGTTTCCTTAGAGGAGTGCTAAAGGGAAGACCACACCTACATAGCTTCAATTCTATTTATTTCTTTTCTAAGACCTTACATGGGTATAAGGCCCTATTAAATATACCCCCCATCTACAAATACAAGATGGAAGATGGGTCATGTTCTTGAGGTCTTTTTATTCCAAGACTCTCTAAAGAGTCTTCTTTTCTTGTTTTAGAATTCACCCTGTAACTTCTATAGAGGGTAAGTTATCATTTCTTTGGTGTTGGGAATTCCTTTGTTATGGGTTGAATACTGTAAAATACTGACTTTTCCCTTATAAACCAGGTGAATTGATATGAACAACAGTATTCAATTTCAAATTCAAGAACTTAGGATTCCTGCATGAGAGGAGAATGAGTTCCTGTGTTCAATTATGAACTATTAAAGCCTTAATATAGGGTCTGACCTCTAGATGTTGCCATGTGTAGTTCATTTGGAGAGATCCCTACTTAATATAGTTTATGGCATGTTTCCTAATTAGTATTTAATTGCAGCTAAAGATGTGACCAGAAAAATCGTAGTTTGAGTGATTCTCAAAGTGCACTGTCACTAGTCACAAGGACAGAGTCCTTGATGACAGTAATCAACCTTTGAACACCCACGGTAGGCAGCATCCTGGACTTGGGGATTTAGCGTAATGTAGTGGTGAGAAAACTTGAGTTTGCAGTCAGAGGATCCGAATTCAAATACGTCCTCTGCTGCTTATTATTTGTGTGGTAATGAACAAGTCACCTCCCCACTTTAGGCCTTAGTTTCCTCTTTTGTGTAATGAAGGAGTTGGGACTAGGTTCCTTTCCACTTCTCAGTCCTGTGATTCAATGACCTGGGCTTTATTCAGAGCATATGAAATATAGACATTGTTGCCTCATGATGCTAAATACGCTTATGTGGAGAGCTAGGGTATATGTACACCGTCAGAGGCACCATTTATTGAAGACATATCCCTAGATAAGTAAATTTTCCTTCCCAAATAATTCTGGAGTATTTTATCTGGGTATGTCCTTTGCCTCCATCAAACTCTACTATGTATGTATACTTTTCTGTGTTTGTGTTGGACATCAAAATCTTACTTCTGTCCTCAGCAGAAGTTGAGCTGTTTGAAGGGAGAGAGCATTTTGTTTTTGTCTTTGTATTTTTGGTACCATTGTAGGTCAATCTTAACGAATGTTTGTTAAGTTGAGTTGTAGTCCGATATCCACTGCATATGTTAAACTGCGTTTATATAAAAAGTATAAATCAGCATAGCTTCGGAGATCAAGTATGAGAGAAATAGTATAGGATTGTGAAGTTTGCTTCAGTAGAGGTGAAGTCATACTGAGGATCTTAAGCTACCAGTGACTGCCTGTTGAGACCTTTGACACATCATTTCATCTATATAAACTTCAGTTTCTTTATCTGTAAAATGGATATACTAAGATTTGGATTTTCTTCCTTAAAAGGTTATCAGGGTCAAAAAAATAAGATATATTATCTATTTTGTGAAGCAAATACCATATAAATGTTCATCATCATCATCATCATCATCATCTATAAATAAATATGTTAGTACCTCTTTTAGAGGCTTGTTCTGGGGAGTAAATGGAATTATGGTTATGAAAGCATTTTATAGTGCTACATTAAAAGCAAGTTTCTTTTATAAACAGTTTTATTTTAATGTCAATAGTATTTATTAGAGAGAAAACATGATGAAGTGGTCAGAAAGACCTGGGTTTGAGTCCTACCTCTGTACACACTGGCCTTGTTTTCCTAACTCCCTAAGAATAGAAATTGTAGATGACTTATTGATGTACTTCAGTTGAGGGAGTTTAATTAAATAGAAGTACAAACTTTAAAAAAAAATTTAATTTGTTAAACTTGTACTTGTTTATAGAACTACGTTAGACACAAAGAAAATCTGGATTTGGAGTTAGAGAACCTGAATTCTGTTCTTGCTTCTCTCACTTAGTATTTGAGGCTCTCTGAGCATCAACTCCCATCAGTTAATTGAGAAGAATGTACATCATCCCCATGGGTAGTCATAGTGCAAGGGTCAGCAACCTTATATTTCTTTACTGTTATGATCAGGACTAAATTGTGCTTGTGGACACTACTGAAATTCCTGTGGCACAGGAAAAAGAAAGATTTAAAAGAAAGCAAAAAAAAGCATGCATATGAGCAGGAAACCAGGGAAAAGTGACAGGGTAGAGAAGGGTATTTGTAGAATGCCTCCACCAAGAGGCATTGTCCCCTCCCCCTTATGAATTTGTTTTGCAGACTATACTTTTTCATTATTTTTTTTTACAAGGGAGGATTTTTATTTGTGGGGGAGCAGTATGTGGGGAAATTAAGTTTGTAATGATAGTGATGAAGGAAGAAAGGAAGGAAGAAAAAGGAGAACATCAATGAAACATTAAGAGAAGAGAGTAAAAGGAAATTCCAAAGGAGGCAGAGAAGTGGGACTATGTTCATATTGTCGTGTGAAATTTAATATACATGTTTAAAAAGCCATAATAGAGATTCATGTTTTCCTATACAGTTCTTTTCCTGTTCTTTTTTGTTTATCATAATATTCACATTTATTAAATTAAAAAGAAAAAAATGTTTAAAAGGTCAAATAAGCATTCTCAAAAAAAAAGAAACTGGTGAGCTTCACCATGATTGGAGCTAGCTAATGCTAGAGAGAAAATTCCCATGTTCTTATGATTTAGATTAGATGACCTGTGTCTTTTCTGTTACTGTCCTTCTATAACATTGTTCTTATGGGAAAAGAGAGAGGGATATCCCAGCACCTCTACGTTCGCTTGGCCGTTATCAGAGTCATGCATGTCTTTTTCTGATGACTTTTTCTGTATGGAACATGAGGAATGAGGGCAGGCCTTAGAAGATGTTTTCCAGGAGTAGACATGATGCTGAGCTACTTGTGTCCCAGGCCTGCAATGTATCAGTAGAGTGGTCTATCATGAGTTCATTACACAGGGTCTTACTTTCTAAGATAATTATCTAGTCACCCCTTGACTGGCACATGTGCTGGAGAAGCCTTAGGAAACTGTACTCAAGGGTACAGATGTTTCCACCTGTATAATAAATAATTCTCACAAATGATTCTCAAATTGTCTTCCATTTTGAAAATTTGGAGTTCTTTATAATCCAGTTTGATGCTTAGACTTGCCTTAGTACAGATGAATGCTAATGAAAAATTTTCACTCCTGCAGTCTCATATATCTTATCTATATATGGTGCTTTCAAAATGGGAGCATTTTCCCAGGACTTCATTCATTTTGAAACAAAAACAAAGGAAGAAACATTCTTTAAATGAACTTTTCCTATCATTGGACTCCATTTTAATAATAAGTAACGAGTTGAAGTTCAGAATTAGCATCCCTTTGAAGCAGCTTGAGGCAGCAGATATATATTGTTAAAAATTGTTAAAGACTAGCTAGCTTATCATTTTAAAGCTGGTTGATAAGGGGCATTTGAATATGCTTCCCCCCTTCTGCTTGAAAGGGGATAGAATCAGACCTGTAATTTCATTGGATGGTTGGTAAGGAACTACCAGTGTAGAAACTCCATTTATCAATGCATATCAGCAACTCATCCCCAACTTGGAGATGCTAACACAGGTATTATATGTTAGAGAGTGGATTTGGACATGTGTCCTCCTGATTCCAAGGCTAGCCCTCTGTGTAATATGCAGTGCTGCCTTTCAAAGATTTGGCATTATTTTTCATTTTCAAAAATAGTCAGTGAGGTTTACATGCATTAGGTTCTTTAAGTGAGTAGTGAATTGTCTTTATTTCTTCCTAAAGTATCTAGATGCACCACTAAATTTTCAAAGTAGTTTACGAGTACTTAAGTGATAATGTGAAATACATTATAAAAGTCAATGCATCTGGCCCCCAAAAGAGATCTAAGAAAGCATCCCTTTCCTCTCCTTTGCAGAGGTGGGAGGTCTAGAAGTTTAGAACATTTTCAAGCTTTTTCATTGTATTGATCAGTTTTCCTGATTATTTTTTCTCTTCTTCCTCTTTTTTTTTTCTTAAAAAAATAACATGTTCAATGGCTCTGCGGGAAGGGAAGGATACAGAGGGAAATTTAGGCAGTGTGATAAGAAAGGGTACTAATTAAATTTTATTTTAAAAAGTCAGCGCATCATAGATATACAGAGTAACCAGAGAGGAGGTGTTTATTGGTTAATGATAAATGAAGGATGTTGCCATAGAAAACCTCTCTTAAAATTTAGGGTACAGTCTCACCTTCCATGCACGTGGGCCTTGGAGAAAGTGCTTAAAGTATATCAGAAAGGCACATGTGTAAACATTCTCCCAATTTGTGGCCTGGAAAGTTCTTTTTCCCTCATTTATGGAGGCTTCATAAAGTTTCCCTTAGATTTTGCTTTGATTTGGGCTCCATATGTCAGTGCTTTTAGAATCCAGGGCTGTCCATTGTCTCTTTAAGTCATGGTCTTGAGAGGATTCTGGGAAGGTGATGGAGTAGGTCATAAAATCCCAGGCTCTCCAAATTTCTTCCACAAACAAGACATAACATAGCCTCAAAGTGAATGTAGAGAAGCAAAAATAAAATAAAAAGTTGGAGTAAAACAGTTGCTCTCTTAAGATACTGAGACTCAAACCTCAGGAAACTTTCAACCTCCAAGGGCAGAGGTTTGGCCTGTTTGAAGTGCCTACATCTCCGGGCTGACTCCTCTGAATCAGCAGGCAAGCCCTGAGGGCAACGGAGTTGTGAAGCTGCCTCAGCCTTAGGAATTTGCACCTTAAAAGTAGGCTGTGTGTGGAGGGGGGGGAGTGAGTGAGTAGGGGAAGACTGAAGGATGCTCTGCTGTCTCAAGACACTAGGTCCATCAATGCTGATCATACAAAGTCCCAGGCTGCAGGTGAGAAGGAACTGGTAGACAGCCAGTGAGTGTGGTAGCAGGGGATGGAGATCCTGCTGTTGTGGGCACTTATAGGAGAGTGGAATTCCTGGTTTTGGTTCCAGTGTAGAAGGGGAGAGCTTAAGTTTACAACTGTAGAAGGGGCCTCATGGATCAAGAACAATTGCCTCTGTGGGACAGTGTGGCTGGGGTTCCTAGCCGTGGGGAAGGGATGAAGAGGAGTCCCTGAGGTTGGGCCACTTCACAGAGCTCAGAAAGTAACAGTAAGAAGGATCTGAGACAAACTGACTACAGTAATAAGCAGCTAAAAATAAAATAAAATACAAATAAAAATATGTAAGCGAAGGAGAACGGAGCCTACCAAAGACTGCTACAAAGGGGATAGAGAAGATCTGGGTTCATATATGGAGGAAGATAGTGAAGCTAAAAAAAATAAAGCCACTCCTACCTCAAAGAGAAATATCAAATGATCATAAGCCCCAAAACAATTCTTGGAACAACTTAAAGAGAGTTTTCAAAATCAAATATGAGAAATCAAGGAAAAATTAGGGAAAAAAATAAGAGCAATCCAAGAAAATTGTGAAAAGAGAGTCAATGAATTGGAAAAAGAGATCCTGGAACCGTAAGAAAGAAAGTAACTCCTTCCAAGCTAGAATTGGGCAAGGGAAACCTAATGACGTTATAAGTCACCAAAAAATAATAAAAATGAAAGAATGAAAAAAGAGAAGAGAATGGGAAACCTCATCAAGAAAAATAACTGATCCGGAGAACGGAGCAAGGAGAAACAATATAAAAATTGTTGGATGACCTGAAAGTTAAAATCAATAAAAGATTATTGTTACAACAAAGAGCAAAAGAGTTAGGCTTGTGACCAAAAATAACTTACCTAGCAAAGCTGAGTATAATCATGAATGGAAAAAAAAATGGACATTTAATGAACTGAAAGACTTCCAGGTATCCGTGACAAAAAGATCAGAACTCAGTGGAAAAGTCAACATATAAAATATAGGAGGAATTATAAGGTTAAAAATGAAAGACCAATTATAAAGGACTCAATGAGGTCAAACTGTTTACTTCTTATATGTAAAAATGTTATTAGTATTCTTAAGACTATCATTATTCCTTGGGTAGTTTGAAAGAAAGGGTGGGGCTGAGTTGAGTATGATGGGGTGATTATAAAAAGCAGAATTGGGAAGAGGCATGAAAGGAAGAACTGACACAGAGGAAGCCACAGAGTAGAAGGCGGGTATTCTCATAAGCTTGGTTAAAGGGACAACATACAATTCTAGAAGGGCATAAAAAGTCTTCTAAATTTAGAAAGCAATAAGAGGGTGAGGGGAGAGGATTAGGCAGGGACTTTTAGGTGGGTGTGTAGATTAAGATCTAGAAGGGTGGGGGGAGAACATAAGAGAGGCATTGGGTAGAATAAGGAATAGGAGAGTAAGGGGAGAGGAAAAAGATGTGGTTTAGGGAGGTTATAGTTAGAGGTGAACTAGGTATAGGGTAAAATAGGGTATTGAATATAAATGGGAAGGGTAAAAAGAGAAGTTGAGGACAATAGTGAGGAAAAATAGAGGGCAGGGAAATATTCAAATGATGATTATAACTTTGAGTGTGAATGGGATGAATTCACTCATAAAATGAAAATAGCAGAACGGGTTAAAAATCAGAATCTAACAATATATTGTTTATAAGAAACATTTAAAAATGAGATACACACAGAGTTAAAATAAGGGGCTGGAGTAAAATTTATTATGCTTCAGCTGATATAAAAAAGCAGGGGTATCAATCATGATTTCAAAGTAAAATATAGAATAGATTTAATCAAAAGAGATAAGCAGAGAAACTAGATTAAAATAAAAGCAACCACTGAGGATGAAGCAATGTCAGTACTAATCCCATATACA
The DNA here is from genome assembly GCA_023548195.1 of Bettongia penicillata ogilbyi. NCBI lineage: Eukaryota > Metazoa > Chordata > Mammalia > Diprotodontia > Potoroidae > Bettongia > Bettongia penicillata. Next base: position 3,414,407 of record JAJHZJ010000100.1, read on the forward strand.
CCAAATATGATAGCATTTAAATTTTTCAAAGAAAAGTTAAACAACTTACAGGTACAAAATAGACAATAGTACTATAATAGTGGGAGACTTTAATCTTACCTTCTCAGAACTAGATAAATCTAACCAAAAAATAAATAAGAAGTCAAAAAAGGAAATAGATTTTAGACAAGTTAGACATTATAGCTATTCGGAGAGAATTGAATGGGAATGGAAAGTAATAGACCTTTTTCTTCTCAGAGGTTCATGGTACCTTTGTAAATATTGACCATATATTAGGGCATAAAAATGTTATAGTTAAAATCAGAAAAGCAGAAATATTGAATGCATCATTTTCAGAACAGAATGCAATAAAAATTATATTTAATAAAGGACCACAGAAACATAGAATAAAAACTAAGTGGAGATTAAACAACCTAATCTTAAAGAATGAGTGTACTAAAAAATCAAATCATAGAAACAGCCTATCATTTCATTAAAGAAGATGTCAGTAATGAGACAACAAGTCAAAACATCTATGGGATACAGCAAAAGCAGTAATCAGATGAAAATTTATATCTCTAAATACTTACATCAAAAAAATGGAGAAAGAGCACACCAATTAACTGTGTATGCAATAAAAAAAAAACTAGAAAAGAACAAACTAAAAATCCCCAATTAAGCACTGATAAATTGGAAATCCTAAAAATTAAAGGTATGATTAATAAAATTGAGTCTAAGAAAATCATTGAATTAATAAATAAAACTAGAAATTGATTTTATGGGGACAATAATAAAATAGATAAATGGTTAACACAACTTTTTAAAATAGAAGAAAAAATCATTATTAAAAATGAAAAAAGTGAATATGCCACTAACAAAAATGAAATCAAAGCAATTATAAGGAGTTATTTTGCTCAATTATATACCAATACATTTAACAACTTAAGTGAAATGGAAGACTATTTACAAAAATTATAAATAGCCTAGGTTAGCAAAAGAGAAATAGAGTATCTAAGTAGACCTTCTCAGAAAAAGAAATTGAATAGGCCATAAAATGAGCTTCCTAAGAAGAAAGCACCAGGACTAGATGGGTTAAAAGTGAATTATATCAAATATTTAAAGACTAACTAATTCAAATATTAGATAAATTATTTGGAATAATAGGCAAAGAAGGGGCTCTCCCAAACTCCTTTTCTGAAACAAATATGATATTGCTACCTAAACCAGGAAGAGTGAAAACAGGAAAAGAGAACTGTGTACCAGTTTCATTAATCAAAGTGAATGCAAAAATCCTAAATAAAATTCTAGCTAGGGCATTACAACAGTGTAGTACAAAGACTGTATATTGTGACCAAGTGGGATTTATATCCAGAATGGTTTAATGTAAGGAAAACAATATAATTGATTATATCAATAGTAAGGGTATCAAAAATCATATGATTATGTCAATAGATGGAGAAAAAGCTTTTGATAAAGTACAACATTTATTCCTTTAAAAAAAACACTTGAAAGTATAGCTATAAATAGATTTTTTCTTAAGTGATAAGCACATTGACCTAAAAACATTAGTAAGCATTATTTGTTATGGGGATAATCTAGAAGCCTTCCCATTAAGATCAGGTATGAAACAAGGATGCCCACTGTCACCAAGATTATTCAGTATTGTATTGGAAATCCTAGCAATAGTAATGAGAAGAAAAAGAAATAGAAGTGTGATGTGCCCATCACAGTGGGCAATGAGGTAATAAAACTCTCTATCTCTTTTTGCAAACAATACGATAATATACTTGGAAAATCCTAGAATCAACTAAGAAGTTAATTGAAATAATGAATAATTTTAGTGAAGTAGCAGAATATAAAGTAAACCCACAGAAATCATCAGCATTCCTATATATCACCAACAAAACCCTGCAAGAAGAGATAATGAGATACCCCATTTAAAAACACTCTCGACAGTATAAAATATCTGGGAGTGCATCTGCCAGAAACAAACCTAGGAACTATATGAACAGAATTATATATAAAAAATTCCCTACAACTTTTTATACAAATAAAGTCAGATTTAAATCACTGAAAAAATATTAATTGTTCCTGAGTAGGCAGGGCCAGTATAATAAAAGTGACAATTTTACCTAAATTAATCTATACAATGCCATCCCCATTAAGTTGACAAAAAAATTATTTTACTGTTAGATAAATAGTAACAAAATTCATTTGGAAGAACAAAGGGTCAAGTATATCAAAGAAACTAGAGGAAAAAAAAAGGAAAGAGTTTTGTGTTTGGTTTGGTTTTTGTTGGGTTTGTTTTTTTTTAGCAGTACCAGATCTTGAACTATGTTATAAGGCAGTAAGTATAAAAACTATCTGGCTAAGAAATAGAAAGGTGGATCAGTGGAATAGAGTAGACATAAAACTTACAGCAACAAATGACTACAGTAACCTTATATTTTTTACGTGTAAAAACTTAAATTTTGGGGATAAGGATTCATTATTTAGTAAAAATCATTGGGAAAGCTGGAAAGCAGTCTGCAGAAATTGGGCATAGATAAACATACAAGAAAAAGTCAAAATGGATATATGATCTAGATATAAAAGGAGATATTACAAAAATCTGAAGAACATGAAACATTTTACTTATCAGACTTAAGGATAGGCAAACAATTTATGAATAAATGAGATAGAGAACGTTGTGCAGTATAAAATGGATAATTTATTTCAGTTACATTAAATTAAAAAGTTTTTGTACAAATGAAACCAATGTTCTCAAGATCAGAGGGAAAGCAAAAAATTGAAGGGGGTAGAGGGAGAATTTTATAACTTTCTCAGAAAAAGTTGCCTTCCGTCAAATATATAAAGAACTACGTCAAATCTGTAAGAATACAAGTCATTCCTTATAAGTGGTCAAAGGATATGAACAGGCAGCTTTCTGAAGAAGAAATCAAAACAATTTTTGATTTGATGAACTGAAAAATGTTCAAAATTATTATCGATTAGAGAAATGAAAATTAATACAACCTTTTACACCTATCAGGTTGGTTAAAATGATAGAGGGGAAATTGACAAATGTTGGAGGGAATGTGGAAAAATTGGAACACTAATTCATTGTTAGTAGAACTGTGAACTAACTCATTTTATAGAGCAATCTGAAATTATGCCCGAAGAGTTACTGAACTGCCTATACCCTCTGACCCAGCAATACCACTATTAGGTCTATTTCCCAAGATACTTAGGGAAAAAGGAAAAAGGTCCTATAGCTCTAAAATATTTGTGATGGCAAAGAACTGGAAACTGAGGGAATGTTTGTCAGGTGGGGAATGACTAAACAAGTTGTGGTACATGATCGTGATGGAATACTGCTGTGCTATAAGAAATGATGAGCCCAATGATTTTAGAAAAACACGGAAAGACTTGCATGAAATATTGAAGAGCTCAATGAGCAGAACAGAAAGAATGTTGTATGCATTACAGCAATATTGTTTTAAGAACATCTGTGAATGACTAAGTCATTTTGACTATTATAAATACCCAAGTTAACTACAAAGACCTATGAAGAAAGATGCTATCCGTCATGCAGAGGAAGAACTGATAAATAGAAGTGTTTACATGGTGTGGTTTTACATATATATATTTGTCTCTTATAATAGCCATCTCTAGGGCGGGGTGGTGGGAGAGAAAGGAGGAGAAAAAAGAAAGTTACACGATAACTTTATCATATATTGAAAAGGAAAAGCCAGTTGTGCATAATACATTTGCAATTTCATGTGCAATCCTTTTAAAAAAATTCTTCTTTGTTATGGAAATGCTTGTTTTATTTCCTAAATTCAGAATTTTTTTTTTTTTTTTTTTTTTACAAAGTCACGCTCTCTGAAGCCACTGCCATCCTTGGGTGACTATCTTTCCACATCTGTCTGCAGGCACTTCCTCTGTCCTCGGTCACTACTGCTCCGATGGCCACTGCTACTGCCTCTGGTGGACTCTTCTACTGACTGCTGTTGCTGTGGGACCTTTGACGGGGCCTCTGGACCTCCCATGTTCATGCCTAGTCACTCCCTTCTTGGAATACTCATTCACCTAAAATCATGAAAGAATGAATTCAAAAGAACAAAGGTGTCATGTGTTCATGATGGCCAGTTCGGGGAATGCATCCAGCTTTTCCTCCCCACCCTTTCTTACTTAATAAAGTCCTGTCTTACTTGCTGCCAGGGAGGATAAGAGCTGAGATTTCACCTTTTGTATTCATACTCAGTTTCTACTCAACATCTAAGTCATCAGTTCTTTCAGCTAAAAGATCTTTTAATTTTCACACAGTTAATAGCTTCTCAGTCATGAATGGCTATAAATGCTTCCAGTGGTCTCCATGCATGATTGATATCCACTGGGAATATTTGAGCATGCTCTCTATAACCCACCAGTAAGGGCAAATCTAAGCATGCTCCCTTTGTTAACATTAAGAGAGGTATGAAATGTGAAGGGACTAAAAAAGAAGACAAATTCTAGCTTTTCTGAATGGTGGTGTCCATTGCTCTCTATCTTCTGTTATAATTCAAGTCCTGGTTGCTCCAATAAGATTAGTGTTTGGAATTGTAATGAACCATCAAGGAAAGAGAAATGTAATCAGTTACCCTTGTAAGTGTTTTAACTCTTAAGAAGTGTGTTAGGAAGCCAGAACAATTTCACCAATAATGGAAAGATGGCTGAAATTGCCCTCTGAATGGTCAAAGACCTCAGACTAAGAGAAAGCATAATTCAGATCAACACCAGTCACCCATTTGTGTGAATGGTGGATGTATATGCTGTATGTTCAGAAGGAATAGAGCCTTGGCTTTCTTTGTGGAAAGCTCCCCCAGACTCTCTTGTTTCCTGCCCCTACTGACAGAGACTCCCCTGACCGTTAGTCCAAAGCCCAGAAATGTTCTTTACTGAGATAAACTCATGAGAGAGTGTAATAATTTAGCAGCACGGCATAGGGGAACAAGTACTGCATTAAGAAGCTGGAGCCCTGGATTCTGCCCTTCTACCAGTACACACAAACACACTTAAAAATTGTGTAACTTACATGAGCAGCCATTTCATAAATGTGTGTAACATTGTATTGTACTGGCTTTGGGCTAAATTTCTGTATATCTCAGTTGCTTAAGTTGTAAAAGAAGACAACAAATTGACTACCTATTAAGAGTTTTGAGGCACCTTCCATTTCTAAGAGTCTAAGTATTAGCATTAGACTCCTAAAGGGGTAGGGCAGGAGTTTGAAAACTAGCACCATGGAGCCACATGTCATTATGTAAGTGTAGATATTAACAAGAAAAGAAAAACATTTCAAACTTCATTAAATACAAATGAGGCTAATCGAGCAGCAATGTAGAGAAAACCATATAATCTCTGTCAGAAGTCAACCAGTATCTGAAATAGTTCTTTCCTCTTCACCATCATCAGCAGTTAAATTATCCAGCCTTTGTTTCAAGATTTGTAGAGATGAAAAACTAGTTACCTCTCTAAATATCCGGCTCCATTTTTGAATAGTTTTGATTGTTAAGAAGTTATTCTTCATTTTAGAGAGGTAGCCTTCCTCTTAGACACTTTCATCCATTGTTCTTAGTTTTGCCTCAGGCTCACCAAAATATACCTAATCCTTTTTTCTGTAGAAGAGCTTCAGATAACTTGTTTTTGAAACAAGCCATCTTGTTTTCCCTAAGTCTTTTCTCCTGACAGTTCTGCACCCCATATTTCTTGAACCAGTCCTTGACTGGCTTGGTTTTGAATTCCTTCTGCACAGTCTTTCTTTGAGTAGAAGGCTTTTTATCTCAAGAATAAGCTGCCTTGGAGCCCAATCAGCCTACGGCCCTTGGTTTAACAAACCTTTTATTTAGAGATGGAAGTACTGTACTTACAAGTAGATGGGATACTCAGAAGAAACCCCACCCTTATGTGTATAAGGTTTGTTGAATTGAATTGAATTAATGGTTAATTAAAGCCTCTCCTTCTGGTTGACATGCCTGGATATATGCCTGGTCTAATTTGTTGGGTCTTAAGCAGTCAAAATATTGAAATTCTGTACTTTCTCTATTCCTCCCCATTCATGCCTCTGTTTTTGATGCACAGCCTATAGTCTCCTAGTTAATTCCCAACAGGCCCAGTCTGTTGCCAGTAATAAACCACTTTATTTCAGGAGAGAAGAATGATGGTAGTGGGCAGGACCTGGTAGTTTATGGGAATTTAAGGCTTCGGATTGGCTAGAGAACCTGTGCTGTTTCAACACTCCTTTTGGATTATTCCTGTAATTTATATTTCTTGAGTCTGATATTAACACGTGAAGACATGGAGATATTGATGCTGTTTCCCAGATGCCTACTGCGTGGCTAAATTCTTTCTTCTTGTTCAGAGCAGAGCCTTTTGTTTAAATGTTTCAGGGCTATTTCCATATCCCGATCCCCTTCTCTTTGCCTTCTAGAAATCTTCCATTTTTCCTTCCCCCTCCCCAACTCCCTAAAACCACCCTTCTTCATATCCTTAACTGTTGACATCAAGTTGCAGGCTGCATTGATTTTCCTTCTGGCATAAAGACCAAAGCTTGGATGTTATTACTTACTGCTTACATCTTTCCTGCTCATAAAAACTCTTGCACACAAAGAGACCCCAAAATACTGCCTTGTCATGAAGAGATCTCTGAGAATTCATACTGCATACCCTGTCTACCCCCAGCATACACACACACACACACACACACACACACACACACACACACACGCTGAAAACATTTGATGGGCTTGAGTGAATATAGGCATTCTACCATAGTTCTTAATTGAAACCGAAAGCCATTGCATCCAACTGATTAGGTGGTAGAGTGGTTTTAGACCTGGGGTAGAGGCAGAGAGAATAAGGATTCATTTCCTAGATGGATCCTGCTTTCCTCACTTAATGCATAGTTGTCCTCCTAACTCCTGCAATGTCTCCTCTTAGAAAACAATCCTTTCTTCCTTATTTTTACCTTCACCTTGATTTGTCAAGCTAGTTTTAACTCAGACTTGCAGATAGATTACAAATGTATTAGCTCCCCAAATAGGCCCTTTACCACTATTCATTCAAACTTGAAATGGAATCCCTTTATAAGAGAGATTTCTAGGGATATGATGAATATGGACACTATACCCCATACGGAGTTATACTAAGGAGGTGTGGTAGTTTTACCCAGTGGCGAATCTGAATCTACACAATAAGGTTAAATATTGTTCCTAGCATTTCAGGTACTAGGAAACTAAAACACAGTGCTGCTAGTGGGTCATTTCCACTGTATTTAGGCCAAAAGATCTCGTTCTAACATACTGTGACTACTTTAGTCCCAACTCTAATTTCCATGGAATCCCTGATGATTGGCATGCTGGCTTTGGCTCATTATATTGGCTGAAACTTCCTTGTTTACTTCTTCTCCTTTCCCCTCCCCAGCCCACCATCTCTTTCTATGAAAACTGCACAAGTCCAAACCTAAGACAAAGGAGGTTGATCAAATCAGTGTGCAACTTGCTTACGGTTCGGGTAAAGCAGGAGGGACTTCTGAAGAGCGCTCAATTAGCATTTATTACGGTCAGGAGCTGTGTGTTTACAGGCAACCGGAGCGGATGGTGAAGTGTTCCTTATGCAAATATCCTCTCCTGCTTTTCCTGCTCTCCTCAGCTCTTTGAGCTGAAGGAGAAGAGATTCTTCAAGTTTGGCTGCTTCAAGGAAGATTGATTAAAATCAGCTGCGGTTTGACTTAATTGGCAACATATGCTTGGAGAGGGAGCTTGACTAGTTAGAACTTCTTGTGATTAGTTCACAGCTGGTTGGTGAGAAAAACAAAACCCTAGTTAGAGTTCAGCGATGCCGGTTTGTATGTGAGTTGGAAGAAAAGAGAGGGACAGGACTTTTTTTTTTTAATTTATAAAACAAAAAGGCACATCTCCTCTAATCATGTACAGAGAGTTGCAGGTTTAGTTTACTTGGACAGAGAATTATGCACCGTGCCAGCCAGACTGGGGCATTACGTCTCTAAGCCCAGCCTTAGAAATACTTGAGTATTTTCACAGTGACATACAGGATAAAATGCTAATTTTATTTTTGCCTTTGCAGAGCTAAAAGATGGGAACAATCATGATCTTAGCTGCTGGAGACTGATGTTGAGCTTATAGGAGAGTTCAGTTCCCTCGTCATCATTCTGTTTTAGACTGTCCAAAGAGAGAGAATCCCAGTTCAGACATATTAAGTACCTACCCTAAGGGCTGGGTGAAGTAGAGAATTCAGATGTGTTGAGGTCCTTGCCCTCAAGGGCTTTATAAACCAAGTGACTTCTAATTCACATCTGTTATGGTTCATCCACATGATGCTTTCCCCAAAACCCTCAAATAGGAGGCTGGAAGGGGAATATTCTCCTGTACAGCTTATCTGGAATAGGACCCCTTAAAAAATAAAATGATGACCAATTACAGTGGTCCATGAAGTTGAGGGGTTTTTTTTTGTAACTCCATATCCCATTTTTGACAATGTGCCTTGTTTTCACCCTCTTTCTGTTTCAATGAGCACTCTGAATGAATCCTTACCACATAATGGCTCCCTCCTTTGCGAATCTTTCTATCCCCTTCCCTATTGACAGCCTTTTGGGAGAGTATTTCTGGCAAGAAGATTTGGAAACTTGGTTCAGCAAGAAGACCTGAAAACCAGCCTTGCTTTCATGCAGTGGATATTGAAGTAGCTTCTATTTAGCATGCTTTCCATGTAGGTGGCCTTTAGTAAGCAAGCAGTAAATGGGAAAGAGAGCTAAAGAAAAGATAAGACTGTAGGTACTTAAATTCTCTTAGGAATAATAAATGAAGTTTTTACACTCATATTAAACTAAGAGATGTGGTCAACCTTTCTAACCCCTGAAATGTGTGACACCAATACCATGGGCCATTCTTCAGCTGCCCTTTGTGCCCACTCCTCCTGTCACCACCCCATATTATACATGCTCTTTGCCTTTTCCTTCTTCCTCTATACTTTGCTTATTTATCCCCTCACTTCATTTTTTTTTTACATATGGAATTAAATAGAACATTTCAGAGTTCTCAAGATAAGATTCTACAGTGCCCGTGAGATTTGCTCCCCTTTATTTTCCCTTACCCCTGTAGTGCCTTTCCCATTACTACCACCATCACTGTACCCGATTTATCTATGTTCTAGGCACAGAGACACATTGAAGTTGTAAACAGGAGCCTTAATTCTCTTTGGCCAAGCTTTTGAGAAGTTGGCATCATCACCCTCTTGGCATTGGCATATGAAAGACAATTGCATTGCCATTGCATTTCTCCCTTCTCACCCTCAGTGACCTCTCTGTTCTTGTCTCTCCATATTATTATCTTCCCCATGTTAAGTTCTTCTAGACAATGTTGTGTCTTCAGTACACCAAGAGAACAGCTGAAGAATAAATCCAAAGAATAAAGCCTACTTTGGCCATTTTCTTAAGTACTTCCAAACCCCTTATAACATCCTCTGGCATTTCAGAACTTTTGCTTTCTTAACCTTCCTCTCTGATAGGTAATGCCTCATCTGTGTCACAAGCTCCACGATTCCTAATTTCTTGTTGACATCTGTCGGAGGCTGCTTTCTGACCTGGCCATCAACTTTCGGACCTAGCAGTTGGAGCTAGATTTTGAACTCCAGAACCAGGATAGCCTCCTTTGGGAAATAGAATAACCACAATGTCACTTAATAAGAATTGGTTTGTGACCCACAATTTGAGCAAAATCAGGTGTGGACTACCATGTTCAGAGCCCTGTGTCACAGGAAGTCACAGGAAGGATAGGAATGATGTCAGCAGGTTAAGGCACGCTCATCAAAGCAAGGAGAAAGTATATGAAATGTGGTAGGGGAAGATAGTAAGCAAGGGGTCCATTTTGGCTGGAATATGGAAGACATGGGGAAGTAGTAGGAGGCCATGTGGACTCGTGAAGGAGGGCTGGTCATTTGTTTCCAGTCGTGCTCAATTCTTTGTCATCCCATTTGGGGTTTTCTTGGCAAAGATACTGGAGAGGTTTGCCATTTCCTTCTCTAACTCATTTTACAGATTAGGAAACTGAGGCAAACAGAGTGAAGTGACTCACCCAGGATCACACACCTAGTAAGTATCTGAGGCCAAATTTGAACTCAGGAAAATGAGTCTCCCTGACTCCAGTCTTGGCACACTAAACGCTGCACCACCCAGATGTATCCTGGAACAATTGTGTCTCCCTTTCACCAGCCTCCAATTTCCCAAGTTATTGTTTGATGATGTTCTCCCTTTTCTTTGGAAGGTAGATGATTAAAAAATCTTCTAATGGGAAACACTGAACCTTTTCCTAGAATACCCAACTATTTCAGTCATTCTTTCTTTAAGCAGTTTCCTGTCCTTTGTCCTGAAACATGTATACAGCAAAAACAAAAGACGTCAAGATAGAAGCCTGGTTTGCTTGTCTCACAGTTTCCCTTTGGAAACAATGTAGCCACATGCAGGCCTCCCTTTGCTGACACTGTCACCACAGCCTTACCGATTATTTCGTAGGAAGTGAGCTATTTTTTTCAATGTACAGTCCAGTTTGGATCACTGCTTATGAAAGAGATGAAAATATTCGACACTGTGACATTTCTTAAATGCACCTTTTTTGGAAACCGAGTGGGTAGAAAATTGCTGGGTTCCCTAAGAACTGAAAACCTACAGTGCCCGTGATGATTGCCTTAGCTGCCATCCTTCTGTGCCATGAGGCTGGCATTATCTTCTAATCTTAGAGTCTTAGGTTAAAGAGCAGATATTGAGAAGCTTTCTAGTCTCATCCCCTGGGTCTTCATTTAATATTTCGTGGGTATTCTCAGAGGTGTGGTCTTTAACTAAGGAGATGGAATCTTACAGAATATAAAAACAACTTTGCCTCTGCCCTCAGGGGATTTTATAGTATGAGAAAGTCTGCCCATATGAGTGTACAGTCCAAAGTATCCCACTTGGTAACAGCTTGTTAACTTTCTCTGCTGTGCCTTGTACTTGTCTGTTTAATACTGCCTGGAGAGGCAAGCATTTTGCTCAACTGGGGTAAGTTATTCTCTCATCACTTTTCCCCCCTGGGATTCAACTCAAAACTGGTATCTATTGGTTACTACAGGTTGCAGAGACACAGCTGTGGCTCTGGCCTTGGTGATGGCCAACAGAGATAATTCCCCATACTCCCAATCTCAGGAAGCACCCAGAGAAAGGTAACCAGGATTTTAAATGGCTTTGGAGATAATGCCGTGTGAAAACAGATTGAAGTAGCTCCTGAATGACAGCGCCTCCTCCTCCTTTGCTCCAGTCTCTGATGAAGATGTGACCCTTTTTTGCCTTGATCTGATTTCCTCCCTTGATAACCTTCCATCCTTCATCTTCAGTCTTTCCTTCTATACTGCCTACTTGCTTACTGCCCACAAGCATGCCTGAGTGATCCCCATACTTCAGAAACCTTTACCTGGCTCTGTCATCTCCTCTCCTCAACATATTGTCTTATATCGCATCTCCATTTCATAGCCAAGATGGTGGGGAAAAGCCATATATGTTCATTTGTTCAGCTTCCTTATTTCCAGCTCTCTTTTCAATCGCTTTTAAAGTCGCTTCTAGCCCTATTACTCCATCCTTCCTTCTAGACATTCCTTCCTCCCTTGGTTTTCATGAAATTGTTCTCTCCTGGTTCTCCTTCCTGCCTGGCCACTCTTTATCGTCTTTGGTTCATTTTCCTCGTCCCATTTCTAGTTGTGCATTTCTGTAAAGGCCTTGGTCTGGACCCTTTTCTCTCTATACCTTCTCTTTGTGTAAAGAGATCCATTCTGCATGTTAGAGCATGGCTCATTAACTTTCTCCACTCTGCCTTGCACTTCTTTTTATAATACTACCTGGAGAGGCATGTATTTTACTGAGTTTTATGGGCTATAAACTTATCCTAGAAGGAAATGGTGATAGAGCTCAGTTCCTCTTCCTCAGGGTCAACATTGAGGGAGAAACATAACTACCTCTTATCACTTCCTGTGTATTCAGTGATTCATGTCTGTTCATGTTTCTCCCAAATCTAAATATTGTCCTCTCCTTTTTTTTCTGAGTTCCCATCCTACCTCAGCAGTTACCTCCCAGGAATCTTCACCTGGATGACCTGTTAGTCTGGGTTCACAGTCTTAGTTTTGTCCTCCGCTATTTCCCCTTCCTCATCTCCTCTTTCCAGGTCGTTACCAGGTCTAGCAGGGACCATTGCGAGTCATCCTGACCTACATCTTGCCACTCCAGATGGCTCTGGAGGAGAAACTGAGACTGATGACCTTGCACAGCCTTCCTTCCCTTAGATTCAATTCACTTGTAAGTCATGGCATCACCTTCTTGATGTCATGGTCCTCTTTCAGAATGAAGGACAAGCAACAAATAGGCCTAGCCCTCTACCTGCCCAGCATCATTTCTCACATATATTTCTTTCTCTCTAATTACACAACCACCATTACAGTCCAGTCCTTCATCAACTCTTGATAAGAGTCTAGAATGACCTCCTAGTGAATCTTGTTCTCTTTCTCTTCCCTTTCCAATCTGTAGCCCACAGAACCCCTTGACTCTGCGCCCATTTAACTACCTCATGTCCTGGGTATTTGGCAGGTCAGGATACTTTGTAGGCCCTCTATCCTGAGCTCCCAGAGATGCATTTTACTTTTTATGAGTCAACTATAGAATACATTATGTTCCCAGTGAGGGCATTTTAATTAAATATAAACATATCAACAGTAGAAAATTTCCTCATAAACCTTGAACTTACTCTCCCACTATTTTCAGTAGGAAAAGGAGACCTTTGTAAGGATCGTGTGTAGCCCATCCACCCATGTGGCCAGGACCCTTGCATGAAGGGATGCATCCACAGGAATATGAGTGACCAGGGCACATGCACAGAAGGGCCACTCATACATGATGCTGTCAAGCTGCTCCTGTTTTTGACTTGATGTCATCACACTGCTCTCCACTGGAACCTGCTCTCTCCCAGACATTTCTCTCTGCTGCTCCCTCCTAGTCTTTGCTTTCCACTGCAGCTGGTTATCAGTTCTAGCTGTTTGCAGGGTCACCTTCTATCCTAAAGCAGCAATCGCTAGGGATTCTCTGGTCAGTTCCATTTTTCTAGCTCTCTTTAGTCCCCTTCACCATTGCCAGAAGGGGCTGTAGTTAATTAACCTCCTTTGCAGCTCTCACAGCCTGCTTTCTTCCATGTCTCATCTGTTGTTCTCAGCTGAGATTCTCTCAGTTACCTGTGACTGTTCTCCATGTAAGGGAGGTGTCCTTTGGCATCCTTACAGCGGCAGAGGACTGACTACATTCTTCCTTGGCCATCATTCTCAAACATCCATTAATAAACTCTATCCTCTTTAGGCACTCAGTTCCAAAAAGTCCTCACCAGAAGGTGAGGAGAGATGCACTTTCTCATCTTCTGAACTCTTCCCAATCCTGACCCTAATTTCACAGCATAATTCTCCCTGGATCTTCTCATTCAAGTGTCATCTAACACATGGTCTACAACCCACATAAATATTTACTGTACTTCAGGCTGAGGTGAAACTTCTCAGACTTCTCTTCCTTTAAAGGGCTTAAGAGACTGAGAAACAAGGTGAGGCAGAAACTGTTTTACACCACACACACCCCTCCCCCTCCCCCAAGGCCTCCCTCTCCTGGGCAGAGCCACTACCATGCTGATTAGAGAGTTCTGAAAGCCTCTTCCATGTGAACAGTAGCTGTGGTGCCAACTCTTTGATAAGGAGGGAGATGTGAACCTTTCTGTCACTTTCCCCACAATGTATCATGGTCTGGTCACTTCCTCTGATCCCTTGCAAATCTGTTTTCAATTCAGTTGCTAAAATAATCTTAGAACACATGACTCACCTTGCTACTTTTGTCCTCAAGAAACTTCATTGGCTCCCAAAGGCTTCTGGGATTTCCTTCCTCCTTCCACACACTCTTTGAATTTGGCATCTCAGCCCTGTCCTTCCTATCTTTGCACCAGCTGTTCCCTCTCCCTTCCCCTCTACTTCCTCGAACCCTTAGCTTCTTTCATGCTTATTCTTACAAGAAACCTTTGTTGGTGCCATCCTGTTGTTAGGGAGGCCTTCCTACTCAGGCTTGGGGGTAGTTACCTGTTTGTTTACATTTTGTCCTTGCCATCACCATGTAAGCTCCTGGTGTCTAGAGTGGTTTTTTATTTCTTTTATTCTCAGTGCCTAGCACAGTGCCTTCGTCATAGCAGGGATTTAATAAATGCTTCGAGGATTGAACCAGAGCTATTTTAATTGGAAGAAGAAAAGATTTAAGAGAGATGTCATCTATTTAAATATTTCGAGACAAGCTGTGATGTGATAAAGGGATCAGACTTGTTCTACCTGATCCCAAAGAAAGTGTGAGGGGGCCAGAACTAAGAATAAGGGGGTGAAAGTGACCATAAGCTTACAGTCTGATGGGAGGGAAAACTTCGTAACCATTGGATATACCCAACAAGTGGATTAGCCCATTCCATGAGGTTAGTGAACTTCTCACTAGAAATCTTTGTGCAAAAACTGGATGACCACTTGTCAAGGATGCTGTGAGTGGACCATGCTTTATGTAAGGGTCAGAGTAGAGCTCTTCTAATGTCTTTTACAGCTCTTGGATTCTTTGATAGACTCTGCCTTACTGGTCTGTTGTGAAACTGTTTCCAAACTAGTTGAGAAGCCCTGCTTTAATTCTCAAAAGGGTGAAGCTCTCCTCTCTTTGTGTCCTTCTGGGATGGATGTTCTACCCCTGAGAATCAGAACCTTAGAGTTGATTTCACCCTGACCCCAATGCCAGTAGTACTTTGGATGAATTCTTTCACATGTGCTATTTTTTTAGATAAAGCTGCTCTTTCTAGGAAGGTGAAGTCTTTGTATTCACATCATAACCTATAACTAGGAACTAAGGGGGAATGCCTCAGCAGGAGGAAAGGAGTTTAGATTTCTATCCTTCTCCAATGAATTATAAGAGAAGCACTCATTGAGAGTAGAAAGGTTAGCATGGCTAAGGTTCAGTTTGCATTTCATAACCCAGAGTGATTGGTACATTCTTTCATCCCTTAGTAACTATTGAGTGGATTAAGTGGTAACCATATAATTCATTACCATAAAGAAACAGTCGTTGTTCGGTCATTTCTGACTCTTCATGACTCCATTGGGGTTTTCTTGGCAGAGATACTAGAGTGGTTTGCCATTTCCTTCTCCAGCTCACTTTACAGATGAAGAAATTGAGGCAAACAGGGTTAAGTAATTTGCCCAAGGTCACACAGGTATTAAGTGTCTGAGGCTAGATTTGAGCTCTGGAAGATGAATTTTCCTGACTCCAAAGCCTGGCATTTTATCCAATGTACCTCCTGGCTTCCCTAAAGAAACAGTACTCATATAAATCTCCAGGCTTTCTGTACCTTATATTTTATAAAAGAAAGGAGGGGCACTGAACTGGGAAGCAGGAGGCTTAGTTTGTAGTCCTGACTTTGCTTTGAATTTGCTGTGTAATTTGGGCAAGTTATATCCTTCCTAGTTTTCCAATTACCACATTTAACTCTATGTCTGTTGGCACCAAAGTTCTGATTGTAACTAGATCTAGCCAGTTGCCATCACCATGATGCAGCTTCTCTCTCCTTGCCAATTTCCCCTTTAGATTTCTGGTGGCGAGAGACTGGATGCTGGTAGATATGCATCCTCCCTTCTCTCCCCAGACACTGTCAATATATGATTCCCCTTTTGATAATGTAGTTCATATTTTTGTCAGCACCTCACTGCTCCCCAACCCAGCATGAAGTGATGCTGTGGCTTTGAGAAGATGAAAGATGACACTGTAATGACTTACAGAAGGTGAGGGGCCTAGCCCCACCCCCATCCTCACCACGTTATTGAAAAGAACACTCTAAATGTCCTTCGTTCTCATAGGCAAGGAGAAACAGAACTTGGAATATCATCAGCTATAAGAATGAAGAGGAAATTAGTGGTCAAGGCCTTGCTGTTCTTGGGGCTGTGCTGAGGGGTTCTTTCAAAAGGCCAGAAGAGGCAAGATACATTTTTGGACTCATCCGTTTTGCCTAATGTAATATGTAAAATAAAAGCTTAATGACAAAAGAAAAAAAAACACAACAGAACTCATCCAAGGTGGTGCTCAGGCTGCTCATGTTTATTAACGCCAAGACTAAAAAAAGAACAGTGATGCACATTTATATAGCAAAATTTCCAGAGGCACTGATTTTATTTCATATGAAAAAGATGATGCACATTGAATACTAAACTCATGAGCCTCCTAGTGTTGCTGTTCAGGACTCAACTCTGTGTTCCAGCTCACATACTGTGACTCTGGAAACCTTCAAATGTGTCCCTTCTTGGTAGTGATAATGCCCAGGGATTTGTGGCGTTCTCACAAGCACTGTGACTGGCATTTGCTGTGCTTCCACTGGGACCTTTCCAGTCTCTAGAGGAAACTTCCCCATCAGTCCCTTGATTGACTAAACCAGTTTGTGGGAAGATAATAGGCTTCCCCATAACCTTCCTGTGCCCTTACACCCTGACATATTCCCTGCAAGTTGGGCTTCCTAAGGAAGCGAGAACGCATAGAAAGATAATACGAAGCTGAATCTTAGGAAGTCACAGCAGAATATCAAAGTCAAAGTCTGTACTGACAACATAGCAGGTAGCATGATGTCTAATCAAATTGTGAAATAGGCATTTTTGGGACCCCAATATCTCATCTTTACATATTTTTCCCCCTTTCAGTGCTGTCTCCTTTTCCTCCTCTGGTCCATCATTCCTTCCTGCTATCAGAGTCTGCTCTCCCAAACACTGACCTTACCATGCCTATCTCCCAGCCTCACCATTAAAACTTACCTCCCCTCATTGTTGCCACAATAAGTGCAGCTGTGTTGTGGTGGTGATCAAGAAGTAGTTTCCTTCAGTATTCCTGAGAATAACACTGTCCTCTCCCTTCCTCTTGGCAAGTATCTTGGCAGATAAAAGCGAGAAGTAAAACCTTTGCTAATGTTCATAAGGCAGGCTCTGTTCTATTGCCAGTGTAGAAATGATTCTCTTGAAAAGAGGGTAAGATAATGGGCCATCTAATCTCTTCTTTGTTGGAGCAGGAAGGTTTCCTAGATTGCTTATTTCTGGATGTACTTGTATGTTCTCTGTATTTGATGTGTACCTTTGACTCTTTTGTGGACTGTGCTATTCTGTGATCTTCCTTGAGGTTTTAGGCACAGATAATATGGTAGGAATGGTGACTACAACTATAAACCACTGTTAACAGAAATAACGACAGACCTAATTGGGAAAATATTAATTGCATATGGGTAGGGCAAGTTCATACAATAAAAATGAGAATACTAAATTAATCTATTTATTCAGTGCCACACTAAAGATTACATTATAGCTCCAGAAAAAAATAACAAATTTCACATGATGGTGAACAGGGTCAAGAATCTCCAGGGATATAATGAAAAGAAGTAGAAGTGAAAAGGGCCTAGCAGTGTCCAACCTCAAATTATACTAGAAAACAGTAACTTGGTACTGGTTAGGAAATAGATCTGTCAGTAAAACAGAGCCATCAGTGAATCAATAAACGTCTGTGAAACTCCTACTATGTGCAGTATTGCATCACTGTGCAAACCTCTGGAGATACAAAAAGCAACAAAAGTCCTTGCTTTAAGTCCTAAGTTTCAAAGAGCTTACAATCTAGTGGGGGAAATAAGCAAATAAACATGTGCAAACAAGCTATATACAGAGAAAAATAGTAAATGATTGAAAGAGGGAAAACGTTAGAATGAATACGGTTGGGAAAGGTTTCCTGAAGAAGATGAGATTTTTGCTAGGACTGAAAGGAAGCCAGGGAAGCCAGTTGGCAGAAATGAGGAGGGAGAGAATTAGAGGAATGAGAAACAGCATGGGGCTGTGTCCCTGGGTCAGAGAGTACATAGCAGGGTGTAAGACATAAGAAGGGAAGGTGGTGGCAGGTGGGTGGGTGATTAGGGTATGAAGAGCTTGGAATGCCAAGATGAGATGGAGCCACTGGAGTTTATCGTGTAGTAGGGTGACATGGTCAGGTCTACACTTAAAGAAAATCACTTTGGTGACTGAATGGTGAGTAGATTGGAGTGGGGAGAGACTTCAGGGAAACAAAATGACCAGCAGGGTTTTGTAAAAATTGAGACATGAGGTGATGAGAGCATGCACCAGGGTAGTCAGAATATAATAGGAGAAAGGGAGGCATAATTGAGAGATCTTACAGAGGTAAAATCAACAGGCCTTGGTAACAAATTGGATATGGGAGTGCGTGAGAGATAGTGAGGAGTCAAGGGTGACTTCTAGGTTGTGAGTCTGAGGCACTGAGAGGATGGCATTACCCTTGGCAGAAGGAAGTTGCCATGGGGATAGGGTAGAGGAGTGGTTTAGGAGGAAAGATAATGAGTTCTCTTTTTGGATATATTAGGTTTAAGATGTCTATTGGACATCAAGTTCAAGATACTGAAAAGCAGTTAGAGATGCAATATTTGGGGTCAGCAGAGAGTTATGACAGGATAGCATAATGATTATTAATGGTACATAATAATGGTACATATTAGTGGTACACATATAATGGTAATTAAATCCATGGGAACTGATGAGATCACCAGGGAAAGTAGTATAGAGGGAGAAGAGGGCCAAGGACAGAACCCTTTGGAATACCTGTGGTTAGAAGGCATGGCCTGGCTAAGGATCCAGCAAAAGGGACTGAGGAGGAATAGTCTGATAGAATGTTAACCCATAAAGAACAATCTCCAAAAACCTTAGAGAGAAGAGAATATCAGGAAGAGAGTGATCAGAAATGCCAGAGGCTGCAGTGTGGGCAAGAGGAAAGAGCACTGGAAAAAAGCCATTGAATTTGGCCATCAAGGGATCCTGGGTAATTTTGGAGAACAGTTTCAGTGAAATGAGAATGTCAGCAGCTGAACTGTAAGAAGTTAAGATGTGGGTGAGAGGAAGAAAGTGGAGGCACCTGTCAGTTTTTCAAGGAGTTTACCCACAAGGGCAGAAGAGATGTAGGGACAGAAGTTAGTGGTGCTAGATGAATCAAGTGAAGGTTTGTTATTTTTTTCAGGATAGGGATGTTTGTTGACCGTACAGGCATACCTTGTTTTATTGCACTTTGCTTTATTGTTCTTTGCAGATACTATTTTTGACAAATTACATGTTTGTGGCAACCCTGCATTGAGCAAGTGTACTGGCACCATTTTTCTGACAGAATGTATTCCCATCACCTCTGTGCCACATTTTAGTAATTCTTACAGGACTTCAAACTTTTTCATTGTTATTATCTACGATCAGTGATCTCTGATGTTACTGTTGTAATTGTTTGGGGGCACCATGAACTGTGCCTATATGATACAGTGAACTTAATCGATAAATGTATATGTTCTGACTGCTCCACGGACAAGCCATTCCCTGTCCCTCTCCCTCTCCTCAGGCCTCCCTGTTCTCTACGATGCAACAGTATTGAAATTAGTCCAGTCGTTAACCCTACAATGTCCTCTATGTTCAAATGAAAGGAAGAGTCAATAGAGGCAGAAAACTTCATTGTTGTCTTACTTGGAGAAATTGCCAAAGCCGTCCCAGCCTTCACCGGCCACCACCCCAATACCCCGACTGTTCAGTGACCAGCAACATCAAGACAAGCCCTTCTACCAGCACAAAGATTATGAGTTGCTGAAGGTTCATGTAATGGTTAGCATTATTTTAGCAGTAAAGTATTTTTAAATTGAGCTATGTACATTTTTAGACATAATACTATTAAACGTTTAAAAGACTACAACATAATGTAAACATAACTTTTCTATGTATTGGGAAACCAAAAAGTTCATGTAACTCACTTTATTGCAATATTTGCGTTATCATGGTGGTCCAGAAGTATGCTGTGGAAAAGTAGTCAAGTAGATAGGGAGAGATTGAAGATGAAGGATAGTGGGAATGGCGGATGGTTTTTTGGAATATATGGTATGGAATGGAATCTGGAATTAGTGCAGGGAACCTAGGTAAGGTGTGAGGAAGTCTGCCTCTTTGTGTGAGACAGATGAAGGAGTTGAAAATGGCAGAAAGCACAGTGAAAGACGAGGAAGAGGGGAGAACAAGGAGTCTGGTGAATGGCCCCAGTTTTTTTCTGTAAAATGTAAGGCAAAGTTCTCAGTTGAAAAAATGGAAGAGAGGGGGAACTTTGAGGAGGGAAGAAACGGTTTAAAATTGTCACTCTAGAGACTGGGGTAGTGAGTTGTCAAGGAAAATGTAGCAAAAGGAAGGTCCAGGTTAAGTTGCTTGATATAGTTATACTGACAGTCATTGAAATCTGACTTCTCTGATGGGAGGCTTCCTGGTCACCCTTCCCAGCGCTGGATTCTTCTTTACTTATTCCCCTTGGCTCATTGGTGGGGACAGGAGAGTTGGAATACTCCTTGCTCACCACGGCCACTTTCAGGTTCCCCCACTACCCCCATCAATGAGTAACTTTTATTCCTTTGAGGTCATTTTTCGCATCTACCACCCTATCAGATTCTGGTAACTGTTGTCTGTAGACCTCCAAGTCACTCTTCTTCCTTCTTCAATGAGTTTGACACGTGGCTCACAAATTTTCTGACTACCCTCCTACCAGAGGATTTCAACATGCATATTGTCTCTCTCAAACCCCTTAACCACTCAATTCCTCAGCTGATTCACTTCCTATGAGCTACTCCTCCATCCAACCTCAGCCCCCCACAAATGTTTACAGCCTTGATCTTACCATTACCCACAAATGCCTCACATCATATTCATGAGTCCCCGTATCTGACCGTATGATACTGCTTTACCCTCTCCTTTTGCCTGCCTTTGCCAAATCCTACTCTTCATCCATACCGCCACATCCAGCATTTTGGCCCCTCACTTCTCTTTCAGGCCATCTCCCTTTCACTAGTTACTCTCTCCTCTTTCCCCCTTCTTGACCCTTTGGTGAACCCATTAAACTGCATACAGTCCTTTCCCAGTGACCCTTTATCATATTGATATTGTGCTCTGCCAAGCCTCTGACTTGAATTATTCCCACTCTCTTCTGCCTTCATTCATAGACATGTTACTCAGCTTAGGTGGAGAAAATCACATGACCTTTTGGACTTCATAACATAGAGAAGCAAATATATTTTGTACTCTAATATTCAATAAACCCAAAGACCTCAGTTACCGAGATAAAGACTTACTATTGGGCACAAACTGCCAGGAAATTGGACAGCCGTACGACAGGTTAGATTTCATACCTCATATCAAGATGAATCCCGAATGGATACATGAGCTGGTTAAAAAAATCACGTCCTAAATTAGAGAAAAATGAGGGGGATACCTAACAGATCTATGAATAGGAGGAAGGTTAATTACAAAACAAAACAAGGTATAGAGAAGATCAGAGGAGATAAAGTGGATAATTTTTATTATATAAAATTAAAAAGCTTTTTTTGAAAAAATCCAGTAAAACTAAGGTTAAAAGGAAAACAATTAACTGGGGAAAATCTTTGCAACAAGTTTCTCTAATAAAGGAAATTCATTTCCAAGAGATATAAAGAATTGATTCAAATAAGAGTAACATTCATTCTCCATTTGATAAAAGGCAGGGTGTGAACAGGCAGTTCTCAATGCAAGAAACTCCATAGTCATATGAAAAAAGTGCTCCATAACACTAATAATTTGAGAAATGCAAGTTGAAGCAATTCTGAGGTTCTACCAGAGATGACAGAAAATAAAGAAAACTATAAATGTTGCCGGGACTGTAGGAAAATGGGCACATTGATGCATTGTTGGTGGACCTGTGGATGAGCACAACCATTCTACAAAGCATGGACAGGGTAAATGATTTGTCCAGGGTCATATTGTCAGCATTTGTGAGAGGTGGGACTTGAACCCAGGTCTTACTGGCTTCCTGGCTAATTTTGTATTTACTATGCTGTGCTCCCTGTCATTAATAGAACTGCAACATATTACCTACAAGGAATTGTGTGCAAGAAGCCCAATGTCATCAATAAGAGATTTGTAACTAGAAAAGGAAGTGGTACATTCATATAGCAACAGCCCAAAGTAAGAAAGACTCAGTATACAAAGTTGATACCTACATGACATTGAGACTGAAAGGAAAGCCTTCAGTTTGGTGAGTGTAACATCACCTCTTCAAGATTGATGGGAGGATAGGGCCAAAAGCCTAATAGAAGGAGGAACCATTGGTAGGTTCTAACTGGTTGCATTGGAGTACATTTATTCACATTGATGAGATCATGAATCTATTGAAATATTTGTACTATTTATAGTTATGTAAGCTTGGTGTTCAAATCCCACTTCTGTCACTTACCATTTCATGTAACATTGGATAATTTTACTTGTCTGGGCCCCGTTTTCCTCGTATATAGAATAAAGGGGTTGCCCTGGAAGGCCTCAAATTCCTTTACAGTTATAAATCTCAGATCCAATGTTTTGACAAATATAGCCACTCAGGAAGTTTGTGTCTTTTCTATTGCAATGGAGTGCACTTAAAGTTTTATGCTTCTTGCGTTCGTCTTGCTTTATGATTTAGGCACCTATGCCCCATATGCTTCTTCAATAAAGGTTCCAAGCAAAGTCTTGTGAAAACAGAAAATGTCTTACAGGAAGACTGTATTATACCAGTGTCCCATAATCATGGATTATGGTACATGGGTATGAGATGACTGGTTGCTTCTGGTTATGATGGGGGGTGGGTAGTATATATTGAGCACATCTTGTCCTTTTCACCCATATCTTGTCCTCGGAATAGGATAGCAACCATTGGGATCCAAGGTATTGTATTAAACTGGAGTTAGCAGTTTCTCCTCAAACCTTTCTAGATCTCCCACATTAGACGACATCAGTGAGACAGCCACAAGTCAGAATGTGTGTGTGACACTTTGCACGTCACACATGGGTACCCCATACCCAGGGATTTCTCATGAAGCATTACTTCTTTATGAAGCCTGTTATCCTGTTTGTCTCCATCAGATGTGCTGTGATGATGCCAGTTATTGAAGTAGATGGTTCTGGATGTTGTATCACTCTCTCATTTGAAGTCACTCCCCTCTCTGCTGTAGGCATCCTCTGGCTTCCATAATTCTTCCTTACATTTTCTCTGAGTTTTTGCTTTAACAAAAGCACCTTGTTCCCTGTCTCACTCTCATATAAAGCATTGACTTTTCTCTTTCATAAAAAAAAAGAGCATCCAGAGTGAGTTCTCTTTGCCTTGGCAAAATGAGACAATTGAACTTGGAGTATGAAGGAAGAGCAGAGATAAGACTTTCCATTCTGTTTTCTCAGGCAGTGCAGAATTGAAGCTTTACTTCTGGATTTCTGGCATCTACTGGCAAATAATTGAATTCATGGATGAGTAGGTGTCAGGGAGGAGAGGAAGGGGCTTTTCTTTCTTTTTTTTTTTTAGACAGTATACTCTTCATTTCCCAAGTTTATAAGAGTGAGAAATGTATGCATGATACAGAGGGAGTTCTGTTAGAGATATAGGTGGGAAGCTAATTAAAATGTCACATTGTCCATGAGGGTGAGGAGATAGGTTCAAGGGCTTGTCTGTGCTTCTACGAACTGTATAATCTGTTGCAGTTGGAAATTTGCATTTCAGGGTTAGAAGTAAGGACACTTAAGTCAAATACAGATTTCTCATCAGGACAACAGAAAAGTGATTAGAATTGACTCTCCTCCTCCTCTTGAACTCTGACTGATAGAACTGCTTAGTAAGAACCTTCTGTAAGCTCCTCCACATTGTTCTCTTTGGATGTTTTTGCTGTCAGAAGCAGTGATTGGATGGTCTTTGGACAATATAAAGCAACCATCTGACACAATGAGAGCGTAGGTGTGTGAAGCCATGGTGGAAGATGAATGACAGGATTTGCTTGTGCTAAAAACAACGCCTTTCTTTTGGTACAGCTAATTACAAAGAACCCAGCATGAGGAAATATGTTCCTCAGGAGATCCAAAGAGTTATCACTGAGTGTAATACAGTGAAATGATTTTCTAAATTGAGCTGCACACTGAAGGAAACTTCCTAATAGTAAGTGTCAGAGAATCTATGAAATGTGTTGAATGTGGTGCCATTGGGTTTGATCAGTTCTGCCACGGTCTTGGAAAACATACTGTAAGGTCAACATTGTTGCACATTTCAAGAATGAAATTGATATGACTCTGATTAGGACTCTTTTGCCTGTCCTCTACTCTTGGGTAATGGGATGGCTTCCTCTGTGCCCTCCTACCCCCTCCCCTCCATTGTAATGGGCCAACCCATTTCCATCTAGAGAAGCCAAATGTCAACTGGCCTGAGAAATGACTAAATATTTCAGATTCTTTGCAACTTTTGTAACTCACACGTTTTCTTGATTAAGCAAGGGCAAGAAAGAGAACTCTAGATCTTAACATCAACTGAGACTCATCCTGAAAGTATATGAACTTCAGTCTTTAATGAGGAACAGATTGACCCCTGTATGATGAGGTATGTATTCTGTCAGGGAAAAACATTGGGCTTCAGAACTTCTCTCCCTAACCCACTCTGAGCTTGGTGTTTCTAAACTTTCTGTTGGATTTTTCAGAACACAGTAGGAAGTGTGCCATCTTATTCTCAGTGTGATGCTGAAATAAGGAGGGGACTCTTCAGATACAGAATGATCATTGAAATAACCTGAGGACCTTCCCTGATACTTGGCATCTGATCACCAAGAGTTCAACTTTCTTATTAGGCCACAGCATTCCTTTCTTAGTATGCTATAATTCCATTTCTAGTCCTAAGCCTGTCTTCAGCAATTGGACAAATTAGACAATTGGTCTTTTTTTTCCTCCAAGAATGGGGAGGCTATTCAGTATGCATTCCTTTTGTATGTGATGTCCAAATGTAATAACAGATCAGAGCGTAAGGCCATTCATTAGTCAGGAAAAATGGATGAGCTTGGTAAGACTGTTTCTCTTCTCCAGATTGTTTCTGGCAAAGGCCTGGCCAGTCTGCTGAGACTCACCGGCTTCCTGTCCCTTCCTTCACCGTGAGGGATTTAGACCATTGTCTGTTGTTTGCTGTCTGTCCTGGGCCTGACATAGTGTTAAGTTAGCTCAAGCTGTTTGCCTTTCCATGGCTATTGGCCAACCACTGGGTGCTCCAGTGCTACCAGGAGACCTGATTGACAGTTCCTGATGGTAGAGCAGATTGTATTTTCTGAGTGACTGTGAGAGAGGAAAGGGAGATAAAATGGTCCCCAGACCTCAGCCCAGTTTGGCTATCTGTGTATTTGTGTGTCTGCATGCCTTTTTTTTCCTTCCTTCTCCCAGGCAAACATCAATTTTTGTCTTTTTTTTTCTCCTGGAGGTAGAGTATATTCAGTATGGATCTCCCTTGTATGTGATGTCCAAATGTAATAACATATCGGAGTCAGGCCATCCATTAGTCAGGATAAATAGATGAGCTTGTTATCAAAGAATTGTGCTTATGCAGCTATGCAACGAATCCATAAAGATTTTCAGTGTGGCCTGTAATTCCTATATTCTTTGCTCTTTCCTTGTCCGCACCTTCCCTCCCATGCCCTTCCCCCTCCTCCCCAGTTCTGACGAAAGCTCCTGCACTTCAGCCGCTCCCTTGGGCTGGGTAATCAGCAGATGCAATCTAGGTCTGAGCAGCCTCACACAGGCCTAGCATGCAAAGCAGCCCGGTGGCATTGAGATGAGCTGGGGGACTGCACAAATAATGGGGCAGGGGGAGTGCTCATGAGAGAAAACACAGCAGCAGGGGAAATATACTGGAATGAGGTTTAGCAGAGATCGGATTCCGTATTATTAAAATGGGCCTGTCAGTGATCAGAGGTTGTCTCTCCGTTTTAATGACTGATTTAGTCTTTTCCGAGCCATCAGAAAAGGAGTTAAATGAGAATGTATGGCAACCATCTTTCCCTGAACTATTCAGCAGCCTTTTCCTTTCAACAAATCACCTCCTGAAGGTCTCTGAATGGAAGTCAGCTTGACTAATTATTAAAGTCCATGTAATAGGCTGCATGTCCTTTATCCGCTGATTAAAGCTTAAGTTCCGGTGTGCATTAATGAGAGCACTTGGTCAGGACATGATGGACATTGGGTTTGGATTAAGTCAGTTTCAGGAGTTCAGGGATTGTTGTACTTGCTCTAATAAATTATGGTAACCTGAAGGTTAGAGCCAAGTGACTGACGACAAGGAGCAGAGCTCAGTCTGTTTCTTTAGCTTTCCTATTTGTCTGGGTTTCCTATATGAATAGCACTCCATTGTGTCAATACCCCTCCCTTTTAAAACATTAAGTTAATATTTTGTGGCTGCTCTTTTCTGATGCTTCATCAGTAGATGCTTTCTAATGACAAGGTTAGCCTTAAAGGGGAAAGGAGAAGAATCCTAATAGAATCCCTGCTATGCTGCAGCCTGGAATGAGAGAAGGTCTGTGGACTGACTTTATTTGACTGGGTAAGCCATCCTTCCCTCCCTCACACACACCCCAGACTCACTTTCCATCTTCCTGGACCCTACAGCAGACCTGTCAAAGTGCTTGTGAGATGGCACTGCTGCAAGGTGATGTCATAGAGTCATTCACCCACGGGGGTAGCTGAATCGAAATATAGCCATGTAATCATAGGAGATGATGTTTCCCCTCTCTCTGACACCTGGCCACTTCTGTCTCAGTTTCTTCAGACCAATTATTGTATTCACTTAGCAGCTGAAGCCTGCTGGTGAGTTTAGTCTGTTTTTTCAGGGTACTTTTGTGTGAGACATTAATTTCCGTCCCCTGTTCATTATGCAGATTTGAACAATAGCCTCTCTATCAAACAGGTGTTTTCTCTTGCTTTCCGTTCCCCATTCCCTCTTCATTTCCTCAGCAGGCAGCCCCATCATCCCTTTATCATACTGCCAAGGTTGGAAATACTCTAAAAGGAGTAAGAAGGTTGGGGGTGGGGGTAAACTCGTGACAATGGTCTCCTTTCAGTCACTCCTAGCTGGTTCAGCTTAAGCAGGGGAGAGCAGGACAGTGATATTGATTAGGAACGTTCATACCTCTCACTAGGCACCTGACTTCCAAGGGGAGTAAATTCCAAGTTTGATAGGGAAAGGAGTTGGGTATGGAGGAAGTTCTGCTATGGCCTAAGATCACTGTGTGGTCCTTGCAAGCTGAATCGTTCTGAAATAGAGTTGCACTGCCTTAGATAGTACAGGTAGTTCCAGATTTGTTTGTTTCTTGTGAAAGCAACATGGCATGATGAAAAGTACATTGAATTTTAGATTAAAAGACCTGGGTTTGAAGTCAGTTTTGCTACTTAATACCTAAATGATCTTTGATCAGGCCCGTATACTTCTCTGGGCTGCCATCTCTGTTGAATAAGGTTGACCAAGATGTTCTAAGATCTAGGTCTGTATCTTACCTGTAGTTTTGTGGATGTCTTAGCTAGAAGGTGCCCTTACAGTAGAACCTCTTAATAATGTTGATGTTGGGAAATGCGCTGCACCTTCCCTAATCTCTTCTTCCTCTGCCTTCCCCCGGAAGCCTGTATTGTTATATTGTACTCCTCTCCTGCTATTTTCCCTTTTGACCCAGGACTGGAATGACCTGCATTTTCTCTAGGGACATGTGACCTAACATGCCTCATCTTCCAAGAAAAGGGTGCAAAGATCTTCCACTAGCAGGTCCTTTGGCTCTAGTTGCCCAGACTGGGTTTTTGATTATACACAAAATATGAAGGAAAATAGAGCTTAATATAGAATATGTTATTTATGATCAAGTAGTTTAATGGATTGTCACCTTAGTGGCCAGCCTATTGGTGATGAATCTCTCCATACTTAGCTGCGTTGCCTCTTGGGTATCAGACTCATTCTTTTGCCAAGACCATATTAGAAACTTTTCCATTTTGGTAGAAGCTGCCAGGGTTTATATTCTGCTTGTAAAGCTGTTAGGAGCCCAGGGTCACCTCCACTTTAGGATGAGGCATCAGAGGAAGATTCTTTTAAAGTGATGAATGTGTTTTTTAAATTCTAAAAATAAGTAAGAATATAAAATCTAAGTTTGCCGTTCTAAACCCATACCAGAAAAGAAGCCAAAAAGATAGAGAAAACCATAAATAACCTGAAAACAACAGAAAAAGAAAAGTGTAAGTGATATGGGGGAATAGTGTGAAATAAAGTCTCTTGCAGATTTTTCAACAGACACGTTCAACAGATATGTTAAAAAAAAAAAAAAAGGATGCATGTTCCCTTTGACCCATGGTTTTGCACCTTCTCTTACCCTTTCTAAAGCTAGGGCTAAATTTCTCATTATCTGGTCAAACCTGAGATTCCTAATTTCTGAAATAAAAGATTTGGATTAAATGATCTTTAAATTGTATTCTAGCCCTAACTTTGTTAAGGGATTAACGAGCTGAATCAGACTGCTTCGTGGGTAAGGAGTGCAAACGGGGAGGGAGAGAAGAATTATACCTGAAAGGTTATTTTTCTTTGTTCTGAAAGCCTCTTTGACCTCATAGCTCATGTCACTCTCTCCACTTCCCAGTGTTAGTCTCAGCTCTATTACAAGTGAGTACTCAGGTAAGGTTTGGGCTGCTGCCCTGGTCCCAATACCATCTCCTCCTTTTGTCATCACTGGTATTGGGTGAGTAGGGACTCCAGCCCTGGACCCTCTGTAGGACTGAAGTTGGAAACTTCCTTGCATCGAGGGTGGATGCTTAACTACCTTGTATCATTAAACCATTTGAAAAAATAGCAACAACCCTCTCTTACCACCCAACACCCTATTTTCTGTTCATTGCCAAACTCCTTGAAAAAAGTCATCTCTGCTTATTATTTCTGCTTCCTTACCTCTTGCTTACTCATTTCTCGGTTCCTTCAAGTTTGGTCTTCCTACTTTACTAAAGCCATTCTTTCCATGTTTATCAAGAACCTCTTAATCATCAAGTCTAGTAGTTTCTTAATATATTTGCATCTTTTTGGTACTGCTGACCACCCCTTCTTCCTGGGCACTCCCTCCTCCCTTCTTGTAGTGGTGCTTCTCCCTCCTTATTCTTCTCCTGTCTTTAGTTTCACACTCTTAGTCATAGATTCCCCCCACTCTACCCTCAGTCCCCTTTTCTCTGTTTCATCTTCCTTGGTGATTTAATCAGCTCCCACGTGTTCATCTTCATCTCTATGCATTGACTCCATATCCCAGTCAATTTCTCCCTGTTCATGGCTAGGTATCTATGCCTGCAAATTCTGTTGGCATCTCAGTCTTAGCATATTTAAAACAGAATTGGTCATCCAAATGTACTCCTCAACTTCTCTGTTTCTTTTGAGGATACCACCACCCTTTCTGGCAGTCAGCTTCACAGCCTTGGAGTCATCCTTGACTATTCCCTCCCCCTTATACCCCAGGTCCAGTCAGTTGTCATGCCTTGCAGGCTCTACCTCCACGAACCTTGCATTCCTTCTCTCTCTGTTCATGTAGTCAGTCCTTGCTAAAGCCCTCATCACTTCTGTCCTCTCTGTTTTAATTGTTGCTAATAGGTCTCTTGCCTCTTTTCTCTCTTCCCCAATCCATCTTCCACATAGCTATCAAAAGAATCTCTCTAATGCAGAAATCTGACCATATTGCTCCTCTGCTCAAATTTTTGTCAGTGGATCGCCCTTGCTTTTAGGATGAACTATAAATGCTTCAGTCTTTTAACATTTAAAACATTTCACAATATAAATCCATTCTGCATTTCCAGACTTACTTCATATTGCTCCCCTTCACATATTCTGTTCCACCTGAACTGAACTGCTTGCTACTCACAGACCTAGGAGTTTCATCACCCATTTCCATGCTTTCGCATACTCTGCCTCCCATTCCTGGCATCTCTGCCTCTTGGAATCATAAGTTTCTTCAAGCTTCAGCTCAGCCCTGTTCTTTTGGGAGACCTTCCCTGATTTCTTCCTTCCCTGATCTCTTCCCATCCCCCCCAGTCACTGCTCAATGCCTTTTCCAATGGGTGTATGTTCTTACTGTGTACACGTATTCCCCCAGGAGAATGGAATGTCATTTTTGACATTTTGACATAAAATGACATTTTATTTTTATCATTTTACCCTCAGCCACTAGCCCAGTGCCTTGTATGTTGTGATTAAATGTTTATTGAATTGAATTGGTTTATGCTTATTGTAGGTGACACAGTGGACAGAGCCCTGGCCTTGGAATCAGGAAGGCTCATTTTCATGAGCTCAGATCCAGGCTCAGACACTTCCTAGCTGTGTGACCTTGAGCAAGTCACTTATTTGATTGAGTTCTTCATCTTTAAAACGAGCTGGAGAAGAACATGGTAAACCACACTACTATCTGCCAAGAAAACCCCAAAGTGGGTCACAGAGAATTAGAGGCAACTGAGAAAACTGAGTGATGACAGTCCCCTTCCCCTGGTCATGTTTCAGCCCTTCATTGCATTTTCCAAAATCAGTTTTCTGAACATATCTCAATGCATGGAGATGAAGATGAACACATAGTTTTCTAATATATCGTGAAGATATATTATCTTCAGAAGTGCCAGTGATGGTTACATGTAGGCCTGACTTTTTTTGGTTTGAACTTGTGGAGAATTACGTTTGTAAGCCTTAGTGTCACTGTAATTGTGGATGCCCAACATTTGAACCACTCACTAAGCTTCTTCATCCAGTTAAACAGTGGAAAAATACTCGGTTGTTAAGACTAAGGGCAGTGTTCTTACTCATTCTGCCCGCTTTTTTGATATTCAGTGGTTTTCCTCTGCTCTCCCTCTGCTCTTTTGAAAGCATCATACGTTCACAGGCAGAACCTTCTGACCTTGACCGAGTAACAGATAAAAGGACAGAGAGATTAAAAGCCAAAGTGTTCCCTCTTTGGGGCATTTCCGGCGCTCATTGACTTCGTGTTCTGTTTGAGGTGTTGGGGAAGACGGTGGGAAGTGGAGCAGCTGGTTGAGGTTAGAACTTGGGGGTGCCATCATCCTCTTACACCTGTTGCACTTCATCCCTGACCTTTCCCCTAAGAACAGGGTGGTCAAAGATTGAGTTCTGAATCAAGCTAACTTAGCTTCTAGGAAAAAAGCAATTTGAATCTGGGATCACAGAAAGAAATTCAATAAGTCATATTTTCATCTTTACCAAGTCTTACTTTGATGTCTCTGAATGCATGGAGTTGACCCTGGATTCTTGACAGCTTTGTCACTGAGGCTGAAGTAATTGTTCCTTCCAAGGTATGAAAGCAGGACCCACATTAAAGACTGCATGTTGGGCATCCAAGGATCAAGTCGTTACCAGAAAGTCAGTCACAAAGTAGGGGCTATAGCAGTTCATGAAGACTGGGTTGTAGTGTGTCACTCAAAGCAGTCTCCAAAGATGCAATAATGCAGTCAATATTAAAGAAGAGGCTTTCCACAAAAACCTGGTGAGGAACTCTCTTCATCAAGCCCTAGTTTACCAGGTTACCAGGCAGTAGTGAGCTTTTATCTGGAATCATGACAGAGACCAGATTGATTTTCCTAGTCCCTGTTTCTCCTGGATAAAAGTCACCAAATTTACATTGCCTTCCTCCAAAAGAAGATCCCCCTGGTTAAAGCTGTGTGCCTGCGGATTGGCTGGTCGACTGTCTCTTTAAGTGCCTGCTGAGTTAGCTGTGTGTGCTTGTAGTGAGCTATGAGATAGGAGCATAATAAATCATTTATTAAAGCCCTGACAGCTAAATGGGAGATTGTGGACTATGCATGCAGAGTGTTTATTTTGCCAAGAGAGCTTTGGACAGAAGGAATGAAAAGTTACCCGGGCATTCAAATGAAGAGAAACCTCTGACAATGGAGATAAATGAAAATTGAAGATAGGAATCCCCCACCCACTGCCCCATTTGTTATACCATTGTGTGTGTTTAGACTGATTTGCAGTCATCATTCCTTCCCTTTGGCATCTCTCTCTTAACCCTCAGGGGGACCAGGAGGGAACTTCTCCTAAGGACCTTTCAAAGAATTATAAAGACAGTTCTGAAATAGTTGCAGGGAGTACCTAAATTAAATGTGGGTGAGTGTTTAAGAGGCTGAAAAAGTCTTGTTGAACAGCTGGTCATTAGTGCATTTACCAGAGTTCCTTTGGACAGCCTTCCCTACTCTTCCCACATCA
The DNA here is from genome assembly GCA_023548195.1 of Bettongia penicillata ogilbyi. Classification (NCBI taxonomy): domain Eukaryota; kingdom Metazoa; phylum Chordata; class Mammalia; order Diprotodontia; family Potoroidae; genus Bettongia; species Bettongia penicillata. The sequence continues at coordinate 3,446,592 of JAJHZJ010000100.1, forward strand.
AGCCTGGCCACCCAGCTTCCCTATGGCATGTATTTCACCTTCACATGAATATCAGGGACTTCAGGACAAAGCTCAGAACAGTTTTTAGGTAGCTTTGATCAGTTAGCAAATACTAAGCATTGCCCCCAAAGTGCACACTCCAGTCTCATGATCTTGGAGTCTCTTTTAAAGATTGTTGCTGCTTTCAAGGAATTCACATGGTGACAACAGACTCAAGGCAGGTAGACGTAAAATGAATGAATGATATATACAGTGATTAAACTTGTCTCAGTCATCAGTAGCAAGTATTTATTCAGCATCTGCTCTGCCAATCCTATGACAATACCTCTGTGAGGCATACAAAGAAATAGTCTCTCTTTGTTCCTTCTCGCTGTCATCTACGATCAGTTACAAGTCCTGTCTATGTGTTATCCCAATCCCTCTCAAATTGGATAGCTCCTTGCTACTCCCATAGTGTCCTATCACCTGAGAAAGAGACACCTCACTGGCCTTGTAGTCTTTCTTCCTCTGCAAGTCGTCTTTCAGAGTTGTCCAAATATCTTTTTAATATATGCTTATAATTACATCATTGAGGAAGCTTCAGTGGATCCCCACTGTCTCACAAATAAAATTTCCTTCTCTTTACACTGGTTCTCAAAGCTCTCCTCTGTCTGACTTCATTCTTACTTCATACTAACCTCTTTCACATGCCTTCCTAAACTATTTACCAATCCTGAACTTTCTGCTGTGAAACCTTTGCTAATTCCTAAAGAGAGTTTTCCCCATCCACCCTCCTCCTACATGCTGGTGTCTCCCCCTACAGAGACCTTGTATCTATTTTGTATATTTTTGGTGTAAACTTGTATTTATATATCTCTTCTCTTTCAATAGAATGTAAGCTCCTTAAAAGGATTGTTTTATTTCTTTCTTTGTATCCCCAGTCTAGCACAGTGCCTGGCACCTAGTAAATGCTTGCTTGCATATAAGCGAACAGCAGTTTATGACCCATACTAAATGCCAAATGGATGATACAGTCACTCCTTGCTCCAGGAGGTTAGAGATTAGAGCCATCTTTGTGTCTGTCCCCAAGGAGGTAGGATTTGAAAAGCAAAGAGGAGCTGGTGGAGGTGGGAGTGAAAGGGGTGTTCTTTTCCCCTCTTTTGCCCAAAGCAGCCTCAGGATGGTGCTATGCCCAGTAGGATTTTCAGGGGGCTCCATAGGAAACCCAGTGGGTACATGGAAATCAGCTTGTATGCCTTTTCCTCTCTCCAAGTTATCCTTTTCTCCCAGAGGAGGAGTATTGATTTAGTTTTGATGCTGGTTGATTTATAAATATTCATGAGGATTTGAGGTTATTTAACTGTGCTTTTTAATTCGCCTTGCATTGCTGATTCTCTCTAGCGAGGTGGGCTTTTTTTGGATTTTTTTTGTTTTGTTTTGTTTTGTTTTTTGTATGCAGGGCAGACACCAGAGTGGCAGCCCTCTCCTTGCTTGCTGGGACCTTTCCCATGTCTGTTAAACCTAACAGCAACTTCGCAGACAGAGGGGGCCAAAGCCCTGAACTTTCCCTTAAGGGGGTAAATGAAGTCATAGCTCTTGGGAAGATAAGGAGAAGCTTCACTGGGTGGCAGGGGTGGAGGAAATTGAAATTTCAGTTCATTGAGCAAAGGAGCAACACAGGCCACTTGAGCTTACCTAGAAATTAAATGAAGCAGGAAATCCAAAAAGAGGAGAGGAGCAGCACCCTTACTCCACCCTTCTCCTAAGAGCCGAGGGAAGGCCTCATGCTATGTTCTGTTGAGGGAAATTAAATTCTTAAGCTATCTCAGCCAGGATGGAGGACTTGGGTTTCTTCCCCATTAAGATCTGCTCCTCATCCTATGCAATGAAAACTTTGCTGCAGTTGAGGGCTTGCTGACTAAACTTGAGAGCCCCTGCAAAGGAATGCCATTTAGTGACCGAGTTTGCCCTATAGGGTTCCTTGCTCAATTCCCTGGCATCTCTATCCGTGTCCCCAATAAAACAACTTCCCTCTCCCACCCAAATATGGAACCATGTGTTGGGGATTCTTAATTGTATTCAATTGAATAGGCATTTACTAAAACTGGAATTTACTGGCATACTCACATGCCTGTCACCATACTAGGTAGGCCCGGGAGATACAAAGACAAAAAGGAACCTGTCCCTGTCCTCAAGAAGCTTGCTTGTTATTCCTATGAGCTGGTCCCCTTGGCTCCCTTGTCAAAAAGTGAGCAGTTTGGATGACATTCCTTTGTTTAGAAGACAAGATCCAGTAGTCAAACCCTCCTTCCTTAGAGGATCTCAGTTTAAGAAGTGCCTGAACAGTCTGACATGCAGCATAAGGGTCATCAAACACGTGGGGCAGCCCAGTCACCAAATTTCAGGCCCTGGTCCTCATGATTTCTGCCCCTCATTTCTTCCAGCCCTTCCCTAGTTTTACTTACTACTTGTAGCATGTTTTTTATATCCTTTAAAGCATAGTGACTAAAATTTCCTTGTGTTTAACAGCGTCCATTAAAAGAAAACATCAGGTATTTTACTCCCTTGGAGAGTGAAATATTTTTGTTTAGTCAATGATTGCAATAGTGCATCAAAGGAATGTTTGAAAAAGGGTCTGTTTTTTTTTTTAATTTTTTTTAAGATTCTTGTCAGTGTCTCAACAATTCCTTCAGCTGTGAATCAAACAAGGCAACAAATTTTTAGCAGAAGATTATAGCCATTTTTCCCCTTTCTTCCTCAAAGCTGTCATCCTCCAACAGATTTCAGCAAAGTTTATAATACAGTCAGTCCCATCTGCTAGCCCTTTAATGCTACCAGCTCCCTCTGGGTAGCTTTCCTTCATGTTAACTGATGGTCTATTTCCCTGTTCCTGCTAGGATGCCTTAATCCCCTTCCTCTCCAAAGGCAGGGACTTGGATCTTTCTCAAGAACCCTTTGGCCCCTTTCTTCTCCTGAAGTTTATATGGCTCGCCATGTTCCCATAGGTCTTTGGAACTAGAGATTATCTAGTCCAACCTCATTTTGTAGATAAAGAAGCCAAGGCCCAGAAGAATGTCTTTTCTCTGACCTCATTCTCCCTGACCAGAGTCTCTGCAGCCTCTGACACTGTTGATCCCTCTTTCCTCCTTGAGTCTAGGTTATTGGACATCACTCTGTCCTGGTTCTCCTCCTATCTCTCTGACTGCTTCTCTGTCTCCTTTGCTGGTCCTCCTCCAGGTCATGCCCTATAATCTCAGGTATCCTCAGGCGTCTGCCTGGGCCCTCCATTCCCTCTGTACTACTTCACTTGGTGATCTCATCAGCTCCCGTGGATCTAAAATCTACCTTTCCTGACAAAATGTCTCTGCTGACCTTCACTTTCTTAAACTGCCTTTTACACATCTCAAATTATATCTTAAACCCACTATGTGCAAAACAAAACTCATTATTTCCCCGTCCACCCTCACAACTGTTTCCTGCTTCCACCTTCCTTGTTACTATAGAATGCAACACCATCTTCCCAGATCTTCAGGTTCACCACCTAAGAGTCATCCTGGATTCCTCACTCTCTTTCTCAGCCCTACCCTCCATCTCCATATACAAACTGCTGTTGCCAAGCCCTGGCAATTTCACCTTTGCAACTTCTCTCCAATATGCCTCTTTTTCTCCTCTGATACTACCACCTCTGTAGTGCAGGCTCCCATCAGCTGATGCCTAGACTGGTAGGTCTTCCTGCCTCAAGGGTTTCCCTACTGCAATTCATCTTCCATCAACCACTAAAGTGATTTTTCTGATTTTCCTAGGAGGCCCAGGCCTGATCATGTCTCTCCCCTATTTGCATATCCCTGTCTCTGTCCCTTCTCTCCAGTTTCCCCCCAACAGTATTTAGATCAGCATTTCCTCTGCTGGGAATTTCATGGTAGTCAATTGCCTGTGGGTCCAGACACCACTTCTTCTAACTTCCCTATCCAAAACACTCCTCCCTAGCTACCATTCCCCTATCATATTGTCTTCCGACATTAGCTTCTTCCCATAAACTCTTTGAATTCAGGGATTTGTCTTTTTATTTGTCCACCCATTATTTCATAGTATTTAATCAATATTTGTCCATTCATTTATACTCCTGGTGACTTTTCTTGCAAAGACTGAACTTTTCTGCTGTCTTTTACCCATCATTCCCCTTTAGTTCCACATCTAACAGTTCATTTTAATAACTGTAAAATTTTACAAAGCATTTTCCCCGTATCACACATTCCCTGCTTAAGTGCTCAATGAGATAAATATAGCTAGTTCTCCTGCCTATAGAGCTCTCTGGTTTTAAAAAACCTTACACCTTTGTAGGGGGGAGATAAGTCATATGCAAAAATGAATCTTCTGTACCACTTACTACCTATGTGACATTGGACATCACTTAAGCTTTCTGGTTTTCAGTTTTCCATCTGTAAATTGAGAGGGTTGGACTACGTGGCCTGAGATCCCTTCTAATTTTAAGTCTGTGACCTGTGGATCTCATAATCCGTGAACCACAGACAAAAACTAACTGGTAGTGGTGGTCTCTCATTCTCCAAGAGGACCAGCAGAAGCACAAGGATGATGTCTTGATTTGCACAATTGGATTTAAGTGAGGCAAACTAGGAAGAAAGTAGAAGAGGCACTTCTGGTCAGCCACAGAGTCCATGCTAAAAAGCTCATGTATCTCACTTCCTCCCCTCTCCCTTATCCCAAATCAAAGCCTATTTATTCTCACTTAACACACAATTATAAGAAGCTTGGATATTTGGTTTCCAAGACCATAGCAGATTTAGAAGTCTGTCAGAATGTTCTACAGGCAGGTATGTCAGCAGCAATGAGAGAAAAGACAGCTAAAGTAGTCTGTTTCTACTCCATAGCAGCCCATGAAGGTACACATCAGGCAAAGATCAATCACTTGGACAACTTGCCTTGATCTTGATGACTGTATTTGTGAAATCCCTCCTTGCACCAGGTCAGCAGACCCTCCCTCCTCTCTGGCTGCTCAGAAGTCCTAATTTTCTTCCTCTCTCCTTTTGAGAGCCAGTGAGCCTTCAGTATGCCAGCTCTACTTCAGATTCATGGAAGACTCAGTCTCTTACCTGCTGAACATTTCTTTTTATCCTTGTATGTTAATTTGAGGGTAGAACTTTCTAGGGTATATTTAATTTAAACCTTAAACGTGTGGTTTAATGATTGCAAGTTGATTGCACATTTAAATATAGAGCACCATTATTTCTCTTTTCATCTGTAGAAAATCATATAATGCCTCCGGCCTTCTAACCTCCACGAGTCTCCACCCCTCTCCCCCCTTCCTCCCTCAGGGTAATGCCCTTGTTTGTCCATTGTTCTTGTTGGAGCTGAAATTGTACTTCCAGTTCAAACATTTATATGTAAATAGAAAGAGAGAAAATGAAGAAATTTACTAGCATTCAGTACATTTCTCAACATGACAGCAGCATTTCTTCCTCAGTTTTTTTGTTTTGGTTCCCGAGCATGCTCTTGGCAGAGGTTGGGATGAACAGGTGCACTGTGGTTGTCTCTCGGTTTATTGCCTTTGTTTCTTTCTGGCAATACCTTTTGGTAAATGATATCCCCCTTGGTGGATCCCTCTCCCAGGCATGGTTATTTAACATAAAAATGTAAGTTGGATTTGGTGCTTGTACTGTCAGTATCCCAGGGGATCTGTTTGGGTTGGTGTTGAATTTTGGTTCTGTTTTCTCTTCCTTCATTTGGCTTTTTTAGTGGTTCCATAAAATCTGAAGAGAGCACATATATTCATACGAATATAAAGAAATTTCACTTTCACTAAATGAGTGACTCAGTTAAACAGCCCATGAGAGAAATTTACAATCCAGGAGTCTTCAAGTGAAACAATTGAGGAAATGTCTCTTAAGCCATTCTGTTAGTTAAACTTTTCCCAGGCCTTTCCAATGAATTTCTTGCCTTTAACACAGCCCTAGGAGACTTTGCTGATCAGTCCCTAAGGAAAACCATGAGGCATCTAGGCAACTATTAGATTTTAGAGCATTTTCCTAACTACGAAAAGAATTTGCTAAAAAGTGTTGGAATAGGTTGTGCTTCCCCTTTAGTTTACAAACTACCTTCAATGATACAGTTCCTAGCAGTCCCAGTCAGTCTCATCGGTTGAGTTTTCCCATTAACAAGTCAGTGGGAAAATAACCTCTTTAGCCTGCTGGTATGCATTTGGGAGAATGGGCTACCCAGTTCAGAGCTAAACAGAATCTAAACTGGGAGGCAAGCCAGTGCTACCTTCAGTATCCCTTCAATCACATTCAAGATCATCTCATTGTAAGCAGTCAGCCATTTGACTGCAGGAAGAGTGACTGGTTTTCATAAATTTAAACATTTTTCGTAATGTCTTTGGATTAGAAAAAGCAAAGATTTCCCATCACAAAAATAGTCTGTACGTTTAGGATACTGATCTAGATTTACATCTAATTATCAATATTTCAAGATGGCATCAGCAGTCCATTGAATGTTCTGGATTGATTCTTCTATTTGGGTACACACACACATACACACACACACACACACACACATACACAAAATAGGATAAACTTGTCTTCAAAAATTGATTTAGGCCACCTGTGTGCAGTTCTGTTCTGAATCTCTCCCAGGTTGGCCTACATGAGAAGTTTTTAGTGCCATAAATCTTTAGTCTGGGAAACTTGGGGAAGGGCAGGGCAGAAAAAATTGATGGCAACTGGTACTTTTTACCTGGTGAAAGAAAAGAAGGTCCAAACCCCAGAGTATTTAAAGATGCCGCAGGGTCCTGGAAGTGAGGCCACTGGAGAGGGAAGAGGATTTATAAGTTCATACGTGAGTCCTTTGTGCTTTCTGTCAGATTAAATAAGGTAAGCCAGAGAGACTGGTAAAGTTATTAGATTGTGAGCACTTACTAATTATATATTTTCTGATTGAAAGGCATCCTCAAAATTAAACCTAGTTCATATAAACCCAGAACCTCAGTTCTGGCTTACAGGTTATCTCAGACCAGAGCTGTCTGAGCCAATGACTCTCTAGTAGTTTTATGTTAGTATTTTGTTTTGTTAAACTACCTGTAAATTAATCAATAAACATTTATTAAGCCCCTACTATGTGCCAGCCACTGTGCTAAGCATTGGGGAAAGCAAAAGAGGCAAAAGATAGCCCTTCCCTCAAGGAGCCTCTGGTCTAATAAAAGAAGCAACATGCTAACAAATATATATGAGACAAGCTATATACAGCATGAATAGAAAAGAATTAAAGGAGAAAAAGCGCTGGAATTAAGAGGGATTGGAAAAAGGCTCCAGGTTCTCTTGGTCAGTAATGATTGCAAATGGAGCTCCATATTCATGTCACCATGAGTACTGCTTTCACTGCTGTTATTGTCATGGAGCTATCAAGACTGTCATTACAGTCCTTGAGATGTGATGGAATTTGGGTGAGTGGGGGAGTGCACGCCATTCTTTTCCTTGAAGATTTGGATTGAAAGCTGATGAGCTCCTCATCAAAGCCTTTTGTTCTTGGTCTTGTTCTTGAACTTAGCTGATGCAGCGCACCAATTGTTTGGTTTTCCTTAGCACATTTTCATCTCTACTCCTATAGATGAGCCCTGATAGCTTGAAAAGTAGGTACCCAGGGGGCCTCTTAGTATCTTTTTGCAGATATCTTTTTGCCACTTTAAGCACCAGGTTCCCTAGTCAGCATCACTCTTTTCACGAGTGAATCATATGCTATATTTTGTTGAGCAGCAACCACACCTGGCAGCAATCAGTCAAAACCCACAGCATTCCAGACTTCATCATATCTGAACCATTAGAATTTCAAGGTCAGCAGAGTTCCTGTGAGAAAGAACCTCCAGAAAGCCATGTTGAAGGTCACCACCACTGCAGCCCTCCACCTCCTCAGATATTGAATTCTTATCACAGTGCTTCCTTGAGGCCCTGTTGCTGGTTCTAGCGGAATCTTCTGCAGCTGCTACTAGTCCAAACTGTGGGATTCAATAGTCTTTTCAGTACAGAAACTCGGTGCCATCTCTCCTCTGGATGGAATTGTACGTATCTTCATATCAGATATATTGGCCGAATTTTCCTTTATGGGAAATTTAGTCTGACTGTTTCTCTCTCCTGGTATAGTAGGAGGCAGTTGGACCTAGAGTAAGAAGATTGAGGTTATTCTTTTATTGGTTGGAGGTGATAGAGTGGAAAGAGAACTGGATTTAGAGTTTATGGGGATGTGTTCAGATCGGGTTCCACCAGGCATTACCTATAAGATTGAGGCTAAGTCATTTCACTCATTTGGGCCTCAGTTTCCTCATATGTAAAAGGAGGGGATTAGACTGGGCCATGTCAGCATTTTCTTCCATTTCTAAAGCATACAATCCTTTGATTAATTACTGATACCAGCATTGGGATTCCGTGCTGGCATCATAGACTCAGAAGTCTTTTAGATGGTTGTTACCCAATGTGAGTAATGGTACATGGCTGGTTGCTAATAAAGTGTGGTGATTTCACATATTTCTCCAGTATGCTGTTTCCTGGAGGAGACTAGGTTGTTTAAAGGAAGTATCACAAGCCTCTAAAATGTAGTCCTTACTTGCCAAGTTCTTCAATAAACACTTTATTCCTCTCTAGGGCAATATAAAACATAGTTAAATCTCACTGCTAATTAGGCCAACATTGAAGGTTTGATCCTTTTATAGACAAGTTAACTTTGCACCAAGTAGAGGGTAGTGGGGGAGAGAGGGGAGACTTCTCAAAGACAACAGATCATACCCTTAATGCTAAATTCTAGACTTATTAATGGTTACAAGGGGTACCCATCACCAATGCTTTAGAAAACTGCTCCAAGTACATCCCCTTCTGATAACTTATCCATAGACTCATCTTTGGATTGGCAAAATAGCATCTTTATAGGTAATTGTTAGGAACTGCTTACATAAAAGCAGTATCCTTGTCAGTTATACACAGTATATCATTATTCCCATATTGCAAACCCCAAACTTCATATATTTCCCCACTCTTTTTTCTTGTCAGATAGTTCTGTCTTTTTTGCCTTTTTATGTCTATTCACTATTTTTCAAAACAGTTTTAGCTCTGTCGCTCAGGAGAGCCCAAGGGAATTCAGCATTTTACCAGATGCACAAAAAACAAGTAACACATCAGAAATGTGGATCAGTTACTAGCATAACTCACTAATGATAAAGTAGTTGACATTTAACAAGCATTTATCAAGCCCTACTATGTGCCAGGCATTGTGCTAGACCCTAGAATCCCCCCCCTAAAAAAGCTCGAGTCCTCAAGGAGCATGTGCCTTTTGGGGGTATTTGAATAGTATTTTAAGATTTACAAAGCCATTTCACATATATTATCTCATTCAGTGCCCACAATTATTCTCTGAGTTAGATACTGTTTTACAGATAAGGAAACTGAGGCCCAGGGAAGCGAAACGACGTGTACAAGGCCATTCAGCTGATCAGTGTTAGAAGCAGAATTCAAACCTAATGGTTCATAAATCTGAGTTCAGCACATTCTTACTTCTCAGCTGTTCCCTCTCTCCTTTTTTTGTAGTGTGGGCAAATAAGACCTTTGTATTGCTGTATGTCAAATGGAACGTTTGTTCATGTTGTGCTTTCCGATGTTACAATGAACTCTAGGGATCCAAGTTTATGCCTTCCTTTTGAACCAGACTGAGAGAGAAACTCTGAGTCCAAGGTGCTACTGTAGCCAGAGCTGGTGCGAGCTCATTCCCCTAGAGAAGTCTGATATGCGTGCCAGGAGCAACCACTGGCGGTGTAACTTAACTGATGGGTGTGGGTGTGACCCATTGAATCTTGCCCCATTTTGAAAAGAGTAACCATTTTTCCTCAGCCTTTCTCTCCTTCATAGGTGCACATAGGATTGATAAGTGAAAGTTGCAGAGAGACAGATTTTAACTAAATAGAAGGAAGATCTTCTTCACATAACTGCCCACTGATGGGATGGAGCTATGTGGCGAAATCATATCTTCACTAGAAATGGCCAAGCAGAAGTTGGCTCTCTGCTTATCTAGGTATGCTACACAAAGGATTCCTGCAACTGATTTGAATGTTGGACAAATCCATGATCTCAGTCCCAGGACCTTGTCCCTGGGTAGCCTAACAGTCCTTTTCTTTAAGGGAACATATAACCCAGTTACTAGCACCAGTAAATTAGTGATATAGACTTAAAACACATATGAAATTTGAGTTTCAGATCCCTGGACTAGATGACATCTAAGGTCTCATGAAACTGATAAATGCTTATCATCCATTAAAAAGCTCCTACAGTGTCTCATTTTGGCCTGGAGATGATCCTGAGTTCTTGAAGGCTGTACTAGTGGCATACAAACTCTGCCAGGTCATACCAAGATAGAAAGGTTTTAGATGGAGGCCTACAGTGAAGTATACAGCTAATACTCAAAGATCAAGTGAACCAAGTATGGAGAGGTTCAAAAATCTGAACCGTTGTCATGATTTTTTTTTTCCAGCCATTGCTACTCACAAAGAAAATCTGTTGAAGCATGGATGAGTTTTAAATAATAGATAAATATTAAGATCAGTCACACTGGAGAAGTAATAAATCCTCTCAGTACTGATTTGTCTTTCAGTCATTTCAGTTTTGTCCTTTTCTTCTTGACTTCATTTGGAATTTTCTTGGCAGGAATTCTGAAATGCTTCACCATTTCCTTCTCCAGCTCATTTACAGATAAAGAAAGAAAGTAAACAAGGTTAAAGTGACTTGCCCAGGGTCATACAACTAGTAAGTGTCTGAGGCCACATTGAAACTCAGATCTTCCTGATTTCAGACCTGCTGCTCTATCTGCTGTACCACCTAGCTGCCTTCTCAGTACAGATACTGGTTCTGATTGAGTTTCTTAGAAAATGATGCCACTGCAATTTGGCATGGTTTTTGAAATGGTTTAGTCACTAGTTAAGTTAGCATTCAGATTTCTCATTAGCTGGCCCTGTTGGTTAGCTAAGTGTTAATGGATGAGGGCAGCTTTCTTGCTTGCCTCTGTCCTCTGCCCCAAGAGGATATGAACCAGTGAAATAGTCAGTGTTTCATAGGCTTGGTGGGTGTTGGTAGCGTTTTCGAGTGGATCTAGGATGGCAAAAGAGTTCTCATGGAATCAATAGAATCTGGATCAAAAAAAAAAAGAACATGTGAATGACAAAGAACCAAACCATACAGCTGAGTAGGCCTGAGGAGAATAACTAGGTCCTGGCTTAAAGAAAGAAGGTGTGATTTTTTTTTCCTACTCAAGAAGGAAAAGGAGAGCTTATTGGCACTTTGAAAGCGTCACTACAGCCTTTCCTGCATTACCAGAAAGAGGAATGGTGCCACGTAATGTTCTTGTTTAATGTCAGAGTTGTATGTGGTCTAAGAAATAATCTGGTGGCATCTCTTCCTGTGGAACTGATCTCCAGGATACTAGGTATTCCAGGGGCCAAGGCAGACCCTTTGCTGGCCCCCCCGCCCCCCCAGTGGCAGCCTAATAGCTATCTTCTTCAAGTCCAGTTCAAGGCCTTTTTAAAACATTTATTATTTCAAAACATGATGCTTAAAAATTAAGCCTGTCTTTCCCAAAACTCTGAGCATTCAATCATTCTTTCCTTTATGCCACCTAATAGCAGAGATGAATAAGAGTTTCTGAAGTTTAATGCGTTTTTTTCCCCAGCTACTTAAAACCAGGTGGATTTGACTAGAATAATATGATGTCTCTTTATCACACTGGATTTTTTCAGAGATTTCTGGCAAACCCATAAAGATCCAAGTGAATCTCCACACAGCATTGCCAACCTTGTATTTAAAAACAGGCAGTGGAAAGGATGTGATTTAGAAGAGAGAACAGAAAAAAGTCAGAAGAGCCTAGCTTTCCAACAAGACCCAGTAGTTTTTGTTTGTTTTGTTTTTTTAGGTCACATGAATTAGAAAAGAAAATGGAAATGAGCAAAATAATGTTTGCAGATCAAATTGATCTAAAAAGAGGAAAATGTCTCTAATCTCTAACAGTGCGCATTTGTCTGTAGAGTGAGAACAAATGCTCTCTTTTACTTCTCTCTGTGTGAGAACCCTGATTCCCAGCACTTTGAATGCAGAAAGTAAAGGCCATCGGGATAGGAGGCTAAATTTTAGGCAGGTTGGACAAGGGGCTGTCAGATAATCTCTCTAGAATGTGGTTAAATATAACTAGGAGGCAGTGAAGTCTAGTACCATGGGCTGCAATGGGGATGCCTTACAGAGACATCTCTTAGCAGGACCCCATCTTCTTGGTGCCTCATTTTTCTCCATTACAGTTCTGAAGGTCATATAGCTACTATGTAGAACTGAAACACAGAGAGGCTAATTGTGTTTCCCAAGCTCACCTCACTTTCCTGGGCCTCAGTTTCTTTATTTTAGCTTTAATTCTGGTTCCAAAGTCAGTGGGCTCATGTTCTTTCTACTACTGTCATCATTCAGCTTTGCAGTGAGTACAGTGACTTGGATAAGCACCCTGCAAAGTGATCCAAAGAGCATTTGTCATTTGAGATGTAATTCTTTTTTTTTCATCCAGATAAGATGTGTATGTGGACAGTAGTCATAACTGTGAGATGAACTAGCTTCTAAAGAAAGGAGAAAAATAAAAATCATAGGATCTTAGAGTGTTAGAGCAAAAAGGTCCCTTCCAATATTTTCTCTGTCTGTTTTTATCCCCACATTTCACAGATGAGGAATGCTAAGTCTCAGAAGTTCAAAACAATTTTCCTGGTACACAACTACATAGTACCCGAACTGAGGCAGAAACCCAGTATTGATTACCATTACGTATTGAGCACCACACAGCACTTTTTGAGGAACAGAATAGAAGACAGAAAAGCATGAAGAAGGAAAGAGCACATAGATGAGCATATTAAATTCTGCCTGTTGTCCCAGGATCATTTCTCCTGACTGTTCCAGACAAATGGATGGAAGGGGATATTGTAGCTGTTGCATTTATTGAATATCTAGAGCTCTACTTTTGAAAGGTTTTCCTGTAACTCACTACAGTGATTGAAAAACTTTGTCTGAGCACCACTAGAGGGCACAAAATAGTCACAAGGCCTTTAACCTTCACCTTTTTCTTTTCTTTCTTTGAAAAATTGTTGGGAAGAAGGGAAGGTTAAAAAGAGGGGGGCAGGGGATCTGGGGATGAAAAACGGATATATGCAGAAGTCCAGCATTCCCTCTGCCTTTGGGAGCTTAAAAGCAAACAGCTAGTGGAGAGGCTTGGAAAATGCCATCACCAGTTTCTTTGACTGTCTCACAGGCCTTCTTGGCTGGTATCAGTTCGGTCACCTTGGGCTGTGTTCATGGAGCCCTCCACAAGAAAGTGGAACAGAGAAGCCAAGGAGCTCTGGCCAGCAGACCTGTTGCTATGTAGCCAGCATGTTGGCAATATTACATGCCAATAGTGTCAGTGGCTGAGCGCTCAAACAGAGAGAGGGAGAGAGTTTTCATCTCTTTCCTATGATGCAGACAGAGTCTGCCTTCGTATTTACAGACTAAGACAAGATAGGAAGCTACATTTTCTGATAGAAAAAGCTTCGAGTGAAGTAAGAAGGGCTTTGTTTTAGTCCCAGATGTGGCACTAACTAGCTCGGTGATTTTGGGGAAGTTACTTTCTCTGGCTTCATCCTCCCCATCTGCAATTTGGTATTAATCTCAGTTCTGCCTGCCTCATGGGTGTGGGGCAAGGGGAAATTGTTCCTCTTGACTGTCATTATTTTTGTCATTATTCATCAGCTGGCCAAATAAAAGAGACTTTTTATTTGAATTGTTCAAAATCCTCCAGAATTTAAACCTAGCTTTCTCAAACTTATTATTACAAGCAGACTAGACAACTCAATGTCCTTTCATCTTGGCCTGCTATACATACATGCATGCATACATACATAATATATATATATCTTTATGTATCTTGTTGCAATGCTTCCCTTCATTCAAGGCTCTCCTCAGGTATTACCTCGTTTCCTGAAGTCTTCCATGATCTGCCCTTGTTACAAGTGGCCCCTTCCTTGACCCTCTCTCTGCTCTCCCTTCCTGTGCACTTACCATGTTGCATTTTGTAATTGAGTTTTCCTACTTCCTGCTAGATTGTAAACGCCATGAATCACTGCGTATTTTATAAATTGCTTGTATTTAGTTATCTGTTCGCATGTTAACTCCTTCTCCCTCTGCCCCAAGTGAAATGTAGGCTCCTTGAAGGCAGGCACCATCTCAGCTTTGTATTTGTTTTGCCAGTACTTAATGTTATACCTGGTGTGAAGTATATGCTTGTTGACTTGATTGGTTGAATTGAATGGCAGAAATATAAATTGTTTTCTGTGTACTGGCTCAGAGGACAGTTGTGTTATCGTGGGTGATTTGGCTTCAGGGCTTTGGGAAGATTTAGTTTGATAATACGTTGGATGGCCAAAATCTGTAGTGGGTCACAGGATCTGAGCAAGCATTTTCATGAACTATGTTAAAAAGAAAACTAGAATATGATGAAAAATAGCAGCCCCTTCCTCTGCCCATCATGTTTCATCGGTCCGTTTACCATGCCAGGATTTTCAGCTTTCAAAACAGCCTAAGTTGCTTATAAGTTCATATCATTTTTATTGAGCATGAACAAAATTCAATATACCCTAGCATTTGGTTAGATCCAGGCTCTCTCTAAAATGTCTAGACAGTTATTCGTGTCCCAGAGCATCTTTTTTTATAGCAACTGTTTGAGAAGAGAGCCAGGCTTTAGAGTTTGGTAGTCATAATGCTACAAGTATGTCTATACACAGAGTAAATTTGTATCCTCCCTAACCTATTGTCAGCCCCGTGGCTAATGCTATCCTTGAGCTCCTGTTTTTGAACTAAGCTTCTTATGTCTGGGGAACTGGCCCATTCCAAGGACTGTGCACAGGTCATAGGGGCTGAGCAAAAGGACCGTGAGCAGATGCATGACCATGACAGACAAGGGTGCTGTTCTCTCTCTTTGAGGGCAATAATCAGGCACGTCGAGATTTGCCTGACTGGTTTTGTGTTCCGTGTACAAAATGCCTCTTGGAGAAAAATGTTCCATCTGAATTTTGGCTTCAGGGAAGTATCCATCTCGATACTAGTGACCCCCATGACTGGTATTGTTCTGGCCTCCTAAGCCTGTAGGAATAAATTAAACTCTGCCACGTGGCCTACATCTTTGAAAGGATGGACTGCACATGAATTTATCATAAAGTGCAGAGCAATTTAGAACTCATTCACTAGCATTTCACTGCTTACCACCTGAGGCTGAGGGACTCATCTGATTTTATTTACAGGAGGTTTTTTCAAATGGAGAATATTATGGTAGTGCTTCATTTTCCAGAGGACTGACTCCTGACAATCAATATTACTCGATCAACAAATTTTTATTCAACAACTACAATGTAAAAGACCTTGTGAAGAGGAAATAACAACAAAAAATCTAATTTGTAGTTAATGCTCTCAAGAAGCTTATACATAGCAGTCAGTCAGTTAACTAGCATTATTAAACACCATCGCCAGGCAGTGTGCTAAGCACTGGGTGTACAAAGAAGGGCAAAAGAAAGTCCCTTGTTCTTAAGGATATTACAGTCCAATGAAGGAGATATCATGCAAACCACAATGTGCAGACAAGATACATTCAGGATCATCTAGAGATATCAACAGAGGGGAGGAACTAACATTCAAAGGGACTGGGGAAACTTTTTTTTAAATTAAATTATTTCTTTTCAGTGTTCAACAATCACTTCCATATATCTTAAATATTTTCCTCCTTCCTCCCCACTCCCTCCCTGAGATGGTGTACAATCTTATATAGGTTTTATCTGTACATTTCTATTAAATACATGTTGCATAGAAGAATTAAAATGAATGGGAGAAACCATAAAACAAAACAAAACATAATACCAAAGAAAATGGTCTGTTTCTATCTGCAATCCAGTTCCATAGTTCTTTCTTTGGATGTGGAAGGCATTTTGCCTCAAGAGTTCATTGGAAATTTTTCAAGTCCTTGTATTGCAATGAAGTACTAAGTCTTCCAGAAAAATTCCTCACACACTGTGGTTGTTACTGTGTACAAAGTTCTCCTGGTTCTGCTCCTTTCACTCAGCCTCAGTTCATATAAGTCTTTCCAGGCTTCTCTGAAGTCTTCCTGTTCATCATTTCTCATAGCACAATAGAATTCCATTACATTCATTATACCACAACTTGTTCAACCATTCCCCAATTGATGGGCATCCCCTTGATTTCCAGTTTGGGGCCACTACAAAGGGAGCTGCTATAAATATTTTTGTATATGTGGGACCCTTTCCCATTTCTGTGATCTCTTTGTGACAGAGTCCCAGAAGGTATATTGCTGGGTCAAAGGGTATGCACATTTCTGTAGCCCTTTGGGCATAGTTCCAAATTGTTCTCCAGAATGGTTGCATCAGCTCACAGCTCCACCAACCATGAATTAGTGTTCCAACTCTCTCACATCTTCTGCAACATTTATCATCTTCCTGTTCTGTCATGTTAGTCAATCTGAGTTGTTTTGAATTTCATCTCTCTAATCAATCAGTAGTGATTTAAAATATTTTTTCATATGATTATAGATAGCTGTAATTTCTTCCTCTGAAAACTCCCTGTTCATATCCTTTGACCATTTATCAATTGGGGAATGACATGTATTCTTCTACATTTGACTCAGTTCTCTATATATTTTAGAAATGAGGTCTAAAGAAGGGCAAAAGAAGGACAGACACTAGTTGCAAAAATTCTTTGGGAAAGACTTCTTGCTGAAGACTTCTTTAGCCAAGACCTCAGGGAAGCCAGGAGGTACAGATGAAGAGAGAAAGAGAATGTTTCAACTTGGTGGGATTATCAGTGAATATACCCAGAGTCAGAAGATAGAATGTGTGAGGAATAGTGAGGAGGCCAGTGTTGCTGGATTACAGAATGTGTGGGAAAGGGTGTAAGTTGTTAGAAGATTGGAAGGATAAGAAGAAGAGGGACCAAGAAGAGGGTCTGGCTTAGTCTTCCTCTCTTTTACAATTCCTTCCTTCATATTAAGGGACTTCAACCTCCATCATGATATCCTTGCTAACACCCCAACCTCCTAGTTCCTCAGTTTTTTAGTTTCCTATTACCTCCTCAACCTTAAGATAAGAAGAAGAGGGACCAAGTCAAAAAGGGCTTTGATCATGAAAAGGGAAATTTTGTATTTGATCTTGGAAATGATAAGGAGACACTGCATTTTTTGACTTGGGTGGGGGCCAGGGAGTAGTGCTCAGATTTTAACTTTGGGAAGATAATGTGAGCATCTAAGTGAAGGAGAAACTAGAATGGAGAGAAAATTGAGGCAGGCAAGATCTACCAGCAGGCTATTTCAGTGGTCCAGGTAAAAGGCAGTGAGGGCCTGTACCAGCGTGGTGGCAGTGTCAGAAGAGAGAAATGGGCTTATAAAAGAAATGTTAAAAAATTAGAAAGGACAGGACTTGGTAACTTATTGAATATGGGAAATAACAGGGAGTGAGGAGTCATAAATGACATGTGGGTTGCAAACCTAAGTGATTGGGAAGATGATGGTACCCTCTAATCTATTAGGGAAATTAGTAAATGGGGAACATTTGGGGGAAATGATAATGAGTTGAGTTTTGGACATTTTGAGTTTGACATCTATGAGACATCAAGTTTGACATATCCAGTGGGCAGTTGACCAGGTCAGATTGGAGTTCAAGAAAAAAAGGCTAAGACTTGACAAATAAATCTAAAAACTCTCAGCATAGAGATAAAAGTTGAATCTATGGGAGCTAATGAGATCACACAATGAAATAGTATGAAAAGAGAATCCATGAAGGCCCAGGACTGAGCCTTGGGCAATGGTTAGCGGGAGGGACCTGGATGAAGATCTAGCAAAGGAGTCTAAGAAGAAATGATCAGACAAGGAGGAAAACAATTTTACAAAAACCCGGACAGAAAAGAATATCAAGAAGAAGAGGCTGATGAGCTATATCAATGGTCGCAGAAAAGTGAAGGATAAGTTTTGAGAAAATGTCATGAGATTTGATAATTATGAAATCACCGATAACCTTGGAGAAAGCAGTTTCAATTAATTGATGAGCCAGACTGCAGAGTTAAGAGGAGAATAAGGGGAAAGAAAGTAGACTCCAATCACATACAGCCTTCTGAAAGAGTTTAGCTTTTAAAAAGAGAAAGAAGATACACAAGAGAGAAGAGACATGCAGAGAAAACATACATAGGATGCTAGCTAGCAGGATAGATAGATCAGGTGAGGGTTTTTGAGGATGAGGGAGAGATGGACATATTTGTAGACATCAGGAAAACAGTAGACAAAGAAAGACTAAAAATAAATGAGAAAGTAAGAGTGATATGGGGGCAGTTTTGCTGGAGAGGACAGAGTGGAATGGGTGAAGTTGTGTACCTACAAGATACACCTCTTCAAGTGAAACAGGGATGAAGGAAGAGAAAATGACAGAAGATATCTTAGTGATATACAATGAAGAAGAGAGAAGAAGAGAGAGCTCTTAGTGAATGACCTCAATTTATTTCAGTGAAATATAGACAAGGTTCTCAGCTGAAAGTGGGTTGAGGGCAAGGGAAGTGTGAGGAGAGATGAAAAAGCCTGGAAGAGCTACTGTGGTGAGTAGGTTAGTGAGTCATTTACAGAGACATAGAAGGACTACTTTGGCACAATAAGGGCCCAGTTGAGGTTAAGTAACATCCATTTTTACTAGACCCAGTCAACAGTTTTTCATGACTTTTTCCAGGTTTGTTTTATAGCATTTGAGTAGGCACTGAAGTAGTAGATGGTGGAGTCATCCAGAGCTGAGGCCTGTAGGGCAAGATCTTCAGTAGAATGAGGGGGCAAGGGACTTGAGAGAAGACAATGTAAAGTTCAACTGGTTCTCCAAGGTTTGAAGATATTGAAGGGATGAGTGTAGCCAGAGCAGGGGTGATGGCCTGGGAAAAAACTGGGAGGTAGAAGGATAAGGCTAGGGGCAGAGGGTATACTGAAGATAAAAACAGATTTGGGGTTTGAAAGGCAGAAGAGGTGCAATGACAAAATACTGTGATTAGGTAAAGGAATTTCAGAGTTTGTGAACATGAAGGTGGTGTACAATGGGTGATGTAGGACAATATTAAGGGTACCACCATCTCTGTATGTGGGTGAGGTAAGGTTGAGGAGGTAATAGGAAACTAAAAAACTGAGGAACTAGGAGGTTGGGGTGTTAGCAAGGATATCATGATGGAGGTTGAAGTCCCTTAATATGAAGGAAGGAATTGTAAAAGAGAGGAAGACTAAGCCAGACCCTGAACTCACTGGAGGTCAGTGGACAGTAGGCACCAGAATCTTGATTGTGCAATAAATATGAATTGTATGAATATCAAAGGAAAAGAGTTTACTTAGTGTTGGTGGTAGAGGGACACTGGAAGTGGCAACAGAGAGCAAGGAGTATTTCAGTTCTCCCAGCAAGGCCCGTGGGGGTAGGGAAAGTATGAGGGAAAGTATAATTGATGCTAGAAAGACTGGAGAGAGGGAGGGCTCAGTAACTGAAGACAGTAGGAGTGGGAAAGGAAAAGGTAATTACATAGTAAGTGGATAATATAGAAAAGAAGCACTCTAGAAATTAATAGGATGGTGAGATCACTCTATGCTGCAAGTATGCTGAATAGGATTCATGGAAGAAGAGGTATTTGTATTGAATCTTGAATAAGATGGTTAGTATATAAGTAGGCAGAGAAAAGAAAGGAGTCTCAGTTATCCAGAATGCCGACTCTCAGTATTGCCTAGACAACTTTGGAGATTCCTTCCATATCTAAATCTTTGATTTTATGATCTTACAGAATATAGCTAAGAAGTCAAGCATAAGGTAAAAATTCAAGGAAAGTGGCCATCACAGAAGCTATAATCTAGGAATGCCAAAGAGCCACACTGACTCAGAGTTGTGGATAAAATTAAACTTCCAATTTAACAAGCTTGGTTATTTCTCAGCTAGTCCATATTGGAAAGGAGAGAAATGGTTGTACTAGAGTTACTTACCTTATTCTGAATTTCTCTTGTCTTCCAGAAACTCTCAGGATGAACCCCTACATTAAATAGTCCCCAAATCCAGTGCTTGTGGACCAGATTCTTGTGTTTACTTTTTATACTTGTTCTTCCTCTTCTACATTCTAGAAAGGAAATGTATAATACCTTTAAAAAGGATTGTTATCAAAATAATTAATATAAAAAGTTTTAGTACTTTAAATAGCTTCCGTTATCTTGGCAGTTCATTTATATGGAACATAAATTTTAACAGAACACATGATCTTTTGATTCTTTTTTAATGGTGATTCTCTTAATTTGTCTTGAAAAATGAAATAATAGCATAGCCCAAATAAAGGTATCCTGGTCAAGATCTTTTTTGTAATGGTAACATTAAACCTTAATAACCAAATTGTTGCAAAACTCCCATTTGGTTCTGTGTTGTTTTCTCCCTCCTGTTCCATGCAGCTTAACTCCGTGTCCTCATCGCCTTACAGCACATCCTTCATGGCCTAGGACCACTCTGGCCATTCTAGGCAATTCATCATTCTTCCATGCTCTACCTGCCATGCCCTTTGAACACCAAAAGTTTCCTTTGCCTGTACCACCACTAGCCTGTGCTTCTGACCACATTCAGTTCCTGCCCATGTGGCTCCTGTGGGTAGTGAAGAAAACTATAAACATGTATATTTTGTCTTTAGTTCTTCCATCTTGCCACTGGCTCCATTTGTATTGTAACTCCCATTCTGCCTGCAACCTTCCTTTCTGCCGAAACAGCAAGGATAGGCCTGTCTGTTTGGTCTGGGTTACAATAGATAACTGATCTGAAGAAGGGCCTTGCCTCTTACTAGGGCTCGGCAGCAAGCTCTGCCCAATCAAGGCATACCACATCCCCACACTGTTCCTATCCTGCAAGCCCCCAGCCACGAGCTCTGTCCAATCCTGAAGTCCCCCATGCTCAACTCTTGCCTAAATTGAAACTTATAGAAGCTTTGTCTCTTTGTTTCTTTGGGGACCCTCTATCCCTTGCTGGCAAACTCAGTAAACCTTCTTTGGTTCCTAAATTTCTGGTTTGGTTTTCGTTCTGGTTCTGATTCTGTTTTGTTCTAGCATCTACAATTTTACCCACATCCCCTGCTGCTCAGCTCTATGTTATTGTGTGTCCAGTGCTCTCCCAGCTCTACGCACTTCCTTTCATAGCTTCCTTCTTTCATTTCTCCTCTCTTCTCCTACCTCATTCAAATTCTTGCCAATCACTCAACCTCTTTACAAGAAAGGATTCCCCTCTTAGAACACTGTTACTGTAAAACATTTCCTCTTTTAACATTGTTCCAACTGATTGTGGTTTTGTGGAGCTAATGGATGAATTTAGACTGGATATGCTTGTTTGGGATCTTTTGACTTTTTTACATTTTATAAATTTAAGCTTCAGGTATATAAGTTGCCACTGGTGACACCTGGGATCTCTCTGTTCCTTTTCCAGGGTCACTATGACCAGAGCAAAACGAAAGTGCTCCACTTGAGTATGAACCCAACCAGCCTTGCTAAGGAACGCCTCAAGATGGAGCAGCAGCAGTTGCAGGAGGAGTGTCTGCACCTCCAGGAGCTGGTCCGGGTCCTGGAAGGAGGAGGCTCTGTTACCAACAAATCAGAAGTGGCTGGGTGCCTGCAGCCTTCACAGGAGATTTCAGGTACATCCCTCACTAGTATCTCTCTGCTGACTCTATGGCACGAAACCTTTTGGCTTTTGGAGAACGTGGCAGGACCCCAGGGATGTTGGCTCAAGAGTATTATCGCTAGCAGTCTTGAAAGGGCTAGGGTCCAAGGTGAAGAAGACCGTAATGAAACTTGATGGCAAATGGACTTTTTCCTAAATTGTAACAGAACACATACTGACCTAGAGGGAATTGTGATTGACTGTGTAATGTTAAAAACAGCCTGAAAACGGTGATATTTTCCTTATGGCATTGAGGCCCAGCAAATAAGGAATAACTCAGGCAACTAGTAGAGAAACAAGTGGCTGCAATCTTTTCAGACTCCCTTAAAACAAATTAATATCGTTTATCAGTTTATATGTGCCCCATTAATCATGACAAAATCCAATACTCCATGAAAATGGAGAACATATTTCATTTGACCAAGAACAGTTTACAGAATCCAGAGAGTCCCTTGCAGTTGAATATGTCGATGATTCAGTAACAAGAGAGGGAAAGAAAGAGTTACCATTTTAATAGAGTAACGGAGAGGTCAGTGCCTCTCCTGCACACTCTCCAATTCTGTAAATCAAGGTAACAATCTCTGGAACGTGTGACTTGTCACCTCATACACAGAGAGGTGGCCAGCTAGAGTTGACTCACACCCCCCAAACCCGGGAGATTTTTACAATTGCAAGTTCTGCCCTGAGAACATTCACTTTGCAACTGCAGAGAAAAACAGATCAATCAACAGGAAGGATTGAAAGGGCTCCGGGAATCAGACTGTCCCTATGCCAATGTGCGCAGCCAACGCCTTTGGTAGCGGGTACTTCGGACGCTACTTGATCCTGTTTCTGGCATTACCTCTGACTGATCCCCAGCTGCAGCCTGGGGGTGCCCAAGGAGGGGACCTTATTTCTGAGAAAAGGGCTCCAAGGAAAGATTGAGTGTTCAGAAATGAGAAGAAAGATTTTCTTTATAACTTTTGGTAGTACTTTGTTTCTAGTCGTTTCATTTCCTCGCTGTGCCCTGCCTTCCCCATTGTAAGAGGGACATGTGGAAGACAAGGTTTCTTTGGAGAATTGTAGGTTCAGTTCTCCTTCCCTCCTGCTCGCCTCTCCCTCCCCCCCCCCCATGCTTGTGTGGAATGTTATACTTTGGAAAGTAATCCTCACAACATGTATGTGAATTTGGTGGTGACTGGTAGAGATAAGTAGAGCCCAAAGAACTGGAAGAGATTTGGAGGATCATCTCATTCTAGCCCCAGTTTCCTCTTAATGCAGGGACCCTCTGTAGGATATTCATGATAGCCTCAATTTTGACATTTAAAGCAACTGAAGGCTCACTTCTTTATGAGACAGCCTGTTGGATTATCAACTTTACTTGTTAGAAAGTTCCTCCTTATGTTAAATCGAATTCTGCCTCCTTTTAGTTTTTTTAGTTAGATTTGTAATCAGCCAGTATTTATTTTTCCTCCCTTCCACCCACCTCTTTTTATCAGAAAAAAGGAAAAGAACAATGACACCCCCCCCCCCCTTTTTTTAACAGATATTCATTCAAACAAAGTAAGTTTTCACCTTGGCCATGTCCAAAAAATGTGCATCTCATTTTTCATTTTGAGTCTATTAAGTCTGTTTCTCTGTTAAGAAGTGGGTAATATGTTTCATCCTTTTTCCTTGGGGGTAGGGGGAGGAAAAAGAACACGCATTTCTGTAGCATCTGTTACTAAGCTCTTTACAATTATTATCTCATTTGACCCTTACCACAGCCTGGAGAGATGGTTGCTGTTATTAGCCCCATTTGATAGTTGATGAAACTGAGGCAGACAGCAAAAAAGGAATAGCTGGTGACCCAGTTTGACCAGAACATAGTTTGTGAAAAGTGTCAGTAACAAATAACACTGGAAAGTAGCTGGAATCTAGACTGTAGAGGGTAAAGGTTGTTATTATTGTTTGGTTGTTTCAGTTGTGTCCGACTCTTCATGATCTCTTTTGTGATTTTCTTCATAAAGATACTAGAGTGGTTTGCCATTTCTTCTCCAGCTCATTTTACGGATGAGGAAACCGAGGCAAACGGTGAAGTGACTTGCTCAGGTTCACACAACTGTTCAGTGTCTGAGACCAGATTTGAACATAGGAAGATGAGTCTTCCTGTCTCCAGAATAGATTACCTCAATAATAAAAACAATCAGTCATATGATTACATCAGTAGATGCAGAAGAAACTTTTGACAAATTACAGCATCCATTTCTAAGTACAGTACCTGACACACAGTAGACATTTGCTAAAAATTTTATCAATTGCTTGAGTCTTTTTTTTAAAATAGTAACCAACACAGTGATAAATGGATGGTTCTTTAGTATAGCAAATAATATATATTGAAAATCATGGCTAGGGTTTTCTATAATGAATAAATGTGAGATGCCTTTATGATGAGATCAAGGTGAAGCATGAATGCCATCGGTCACCACTACTGTTTGGTGTGATATGGTTCTAGAGGTGCTTTTTATAGTAATGAAATGAGAAAAAGAAATAGAGTAAGCATATGCACGAAGGAAACAAAATTACTGCATTTTGCAGATGAATAATGGTTTATTTAGAGAACACAAGAGAAGCAAGTAAAATTAATTTAACATTAACTTCAGTAAGGTAGCTGGATATTATATAAACCCACAAAACCATCATCAACCTTTCTGCATACTACCAACAAAACCCAGCAGGGAGAGTTAGAAAAAAATCCCATTGAAGTTAACTACAGAATATATAAAATATCTGGGAGTCCAACCACCAAGACACACACAAAAGACAATGTGAATATAACCATAAAACATCCTTTACTGACATAAAGATAGACCTAAGGAATCGGAGAGATATTCATTGCATCTGGTCGGACTATGCCAGTATAATGAAAAGGAAATGTTACTTAAATAAATGAGTAGATTCAGTGCTATTCCGATCAGTTACCACAAACTTGCTTTACTACAAGAATAGCAATCATCATCATAATAAAGTTCATTTGGAATCAATCATAGGTCAAGACTCTAAATTGAAATAATGTAGAAAAAGTGGGAATAAAGGTGGCCTTATTAAGTGGCATGTGCGGGAGACTGAGGCTTCGTTGCCTTCAGCTTGAGAGTCCTGAGTGACAATGTGCGAAGCCAGTTGGTTGTCTCTACCAAATCCAGCCCAGTACGGTGAGCCCTCAAAAGCAGATGGCCGCCAGGCTGTCTAAGGACATTTTTGATCAAAAATAGCTTCAGCTAAAGCCCCCATGCCAAGCGGCAGGGAGTTTAAGCCCATGAGTTGTCATCATACTTCTAGCCTGGATGAAGGGAGGAGGAAGAGAGCCAGCTTAGCAGAACAAGATCTCAAAATGTACTATAAAGCAGTAATTATTCAAACTATTTGCTACTGGTTAAAAAATGAAAAAAGCTGGTCCCTTTAGATCAGATTAGGTTGACAGTATCCACAAACAAATAAAGCATAGTGCTTGATGAACCTTGGGACTCCAGTTACTGAAAAAGGGACTCATTCTTCAACAAAAAACTTGAAACTTGTCTGACAGATTAGGCTTAGACCAATACTCATACCACTATAGCAAGTTTCAAATGAATACAGGCCACACATTAATTCCTGGAGCAAGGAAGGAGATACCATTTACAACTCTGTATAGAAGAGTTCTTGATCAAACATGAGATAGGGAAAACTGACCAAAAGAATGAACAGTTTTCATTGTAAGTAATTGGGAAGTCTCTGCACAGATAAAATCAATGTAACTTAAATTATAAAGGAAACAATTTACCGGAGGTGTGGAGGGGGGATCCATGTAGCACATTTCTGCGTTCAGTAGAGTTCTGATAGCTAAGACATATAGGGAATTGATACAAACACTAAGAAGAGTAGCTATTCTCCAATAACTAAATGATCAGAAAAGATGAACAAGATGTTTTCAAAAGAAGAAAAGCAAACTATCTACAATAATATGAAAAAAGTTCCAAATCACTAATAGTAAGAGAAATATGAACTTTTAAAGCTCTATGGCCTCTCATGTCCATTAGTTTTGAAAAGATGACCAAAAAAAAAAAAAAAAAGAAAATGACAGCTATTAGAAAGCTTGTATGAAAACAAGCATATTCTTGCCCTATTAGTGGAGCTGGAAAGCAATTTGATACTGTACACAAAAAGTCCCTATATTGTGCATACTCTTTGCCCCATCAATACCACTATCCAAGCTTGCACTTCAAAAAGATTAGAAAGGAGAGAAAGGATCCATATGTACTAATATAGTTTTTTTTTTTAATGTTAATGTATTTTTTTATTATTTTATTTTTTTCAGTGTTCTACAATCACTTCCATATAACTTAGATTTTTTTCCCTCCCTCCTCCCTCCTTCCCTGAAACAGCATACAATTTTATATAGGTTCTATACATACATTTCTATTAAATATATTTTCACCTTAGTTATGTTGCATGGAAGAATTAAAATGAATGAGAGAAATCATGTAACAAACCAAAACATAATACACGCACACACACCAAAAAAGTGTTCTTTTACATTCTGTGATCGAATTCCATAGTTCTTTCTCTGGATGTGGAAGGCATTTTGCCTTAAGAGACCACTGGGAATTTTTTAAGTCCTTGCATTGCAATGAAATACTAAGTCTACCAGAAAAAAAAATCCTCACACACTGTGGTTGTTACTGTGTACAAAGTTCTCCTGGTTCTGCACCTTTCTCTCAGCATCAGTTCATGTAAGTCTTTCCGAGCCTCTCTGAAGTCTTCTTGTTCACCATTTCCTATATCTCAATAGTATAAAATATTTGGGAGTCTACCTGCCAAAGCAAACCCAGGAACTATATGAACACAATTACAAAACACTTTTCACACAAATAAAGTCAGACCTAAGTAAGTATATTTTTTGTTGTATCCAAGAATTGTAAACACGGTGGGTGTCCATCAGCTGGTGAAGGGCTAAGCATATTATGGCATGTGAATATAAGCGAATATGGGTATGTCGTAAGAAATGACAGAAGGAAGAGAGTCAATGAAACCTGGAAAGATTTGTACAAACTGATTCGCAGTAAAGTGTGGAGAGCCAAGAGCACAATTTATACAGTGACCACAACACTGTAAAGAAAAATAACTTTGAAAGATTTGAGAACTATCATCACTGCCATGACAGATTTGGCAGAAAACTGATGATTAATCATGCTTCCTACTTTCTGATGGCGATGGGCTATAGCTGCAGAATGAGACTTGCACATTCAGCCATGGCCAATGTAGCGAGTGTTTTTCATGATTGTATTTATTACAATATAGGGTTTTGGTTTTTGTTTAGGGGGTAATGATAATGATATTAAAAAGAACAGGCATGAATCTTTTTTTTTAAGTGAAAAGAAGATGGCTGAAGGGAGTTGAGAAAGCACTGTCAGAGCAATGTTGAAATTACAAAATACTGTGTTTAACTTAAGCTATTAAAAAAGCAAACTGTACATAATGGGAAAAAAGGCTGCATGACAAGTTCATAATAAAAATGAACATTTATTGTTTTTAAAGATGCTGCAATAACTGTAATCCAAATGAGAGGTTATCAGGGTCCCAGTTAAGATGGTTGTTATGCACGCAGAGTTAAGAGGACAGCTGTGAGAGATGGTGCCAAAGTGGCATGCATCTTTCTTGTCCTCTCTTCCTGTCTAAGTTCCATCCATTCTTGAAGTTCTGGTTCAAGTCTCACTTTCTCCTTGAAGCCTTCTCTGACTATCCAGTACATGATGAAAGCTTTTCATGTACTTGGTAGTTAAAAGAACTAAACAGGTGGTAAAAGGGCAGGGGGAGAGATGGGGTGGGGTGAGATTGTTTTTATTCTAAAGAAGAAAAGTTGGTGGGGGCATCATATCTGACTTCAAACATGGGGAAACCTGCCATGTAGAAGAAAGTACAGATGTATATTCTTTGTGGCTCCAGAAGGCAACCCATTGAGTGGAAGTTTCCTGGGAGGAAGCTTTTGGTTCAGTGTAAAAAGAGCAATTACGGCTCTTGTATTACAGGTTGTCTTGTGAAGTAAGGAATTCCTCCTCACTGAAAATATTGCAGCAGAGGCTACATAGCCACATGTTACTTATGTCCTAAATGGGATTTATGTATGAAGGAGAAGACTAGTCAAAGTTACTGCTGAGGTCCCTTCTGGTCTATCTGTTCTCAATTATCTTTTTGTATTTATGCATGTTTCCTTCTCCCTCTGAGGTGACTATAATCTCCTTCAGGTCAGAATGATAATAAAATAGTAATAACTTACCTTTATGTAATACTTCAAAAGTCACACAATACCCTCTTAGATAGGTAATGGGAATACTATACCCATCATAGAGATGAACAAACTGTGGTTCCAAGCACAGAAATGATTTGTCCAGGATCATCTAGCTATCTGTTTTCAATTTTGTACTCCAGTGCTCCGTCCTCTCTCTTATACTTTATAACCGCCAGAGTGTCCTGTAGGTTGCTTTGCACATAAATGTTTAATAAGTATGTTGATTAATTGATCTACCTTTCCTGATCAACTAGTTGAAAAGGAGTCTGTCAGAAACAAGTAGATGGTGACTGTGATAGGGTCAAGATTAAATCAAGGAGCAGATAGTTTCCCCTCTAGCAGATCTGATCCATGAACTTGCATGGCTTTAGCCTCACAGGGACTCTAGCAAAGCTGTGGAGTATGGGAGGCCTTTAGCCCCAGAATTGTTCTTTTATTACATCTGCCTAATGTGAGATTCAGTCATCCCATGGTGGGTTCTGAGGATAATAATTACACCAAGCGGCAAAGGCTTTAAGGACAGTGATGTTGATGATGCTGATAATAATGTGTTGGCCATTACAGAAGGCTTTTGTCAATCCTGCCTCCAGCACGTTCCCTCTGACCATGACTCTGACTGCTGGGGAGGAAATAAGGAAATTATTATTGTGGACACTAAAGCTCATTAAGTGTGACTCTATTAAAAATCAAGGTTAAGCTGGACTTTAAATCTCTCTGAGCAGAACCACCGGCGGCTACAGTGTGTGCTGGCAAGTTGCCATGGAGTTCAGTGGCCCTTTTCCTTCATTTATGTGATAATCATCTCTATTAAAAGTCGTAATGAGGCTCGATCAAAGGAAGCATTCTGGCAGCCTGCACAATGACCAGGTTGCCCCCACTTCTGTAGTCTGAAGATGGCAGATGGGACTGCTATTGATGGGACAGGCTATTGCTGGGCCTGTTATTAGAAAGAACTCGATCTTTATGACTTACTTTTTCCTCTTCTCATGACAACTCATGTCTGGATTCTGTCACTGAAGCTCATAGAGCAAGGTCAGGCAGCTACCCCTGGGAGCACGTTAAATCTTTTTGTCCATGAATCTTGCAGGGACAGGAGAACAGACCAGAGCAAGCTGAAGGAGGCTTACCCTAAAACAGCAAGTGCCTTCTTTAGCCCTTCCATCCCTTTCCCTGTGCTCTCTTCCTTTTTTGCTTTCTTTCACAACCTCACCTTAATTATTGTCCCCATCTTGTGTCTGCAACAGGAGTTTTTGGTTCTTCCCTCTCTTAACCTCCCACCATTTTCCTCTCTTCATTCCTTGCACATGCCCCTTCCGGAAGAGCCTTTTCCCTGTTTTTTTCCAGTGTTCCATTTTCTTCTCTCTGGGGGATTGGCTGCAGTAGCATTTAGTGTGAATGATGGTTTTTGTTTACTTGTTTCTGACTGGAGGGGGAGGAGAGGGGCTGGATAGCCTGACCTCATCATGTGAAGTCACTATCAATCTGTCTCTCTGCTTCCTAGTGAATGGCAAGTGCTCTTTCTCCTTTATTCCTGGGAAGCCAGGCCAGAAGAAGTAAAACTTATTTTTCTGGAGTAGTAATGTCTGGAGGCCAATTAATGGCATTCATCATGAGAATGGAGCCCTGGCTGTATCCAGTACCACCTATGAACAGAAGCAAAGTAACTGACACTTCCAGGTTGCCCTGCTCCACACACAACTTGAGAGTTTAGTTCTCTTTTGGAAATACGGCATCTCTAGCTCTTGGAATCTCAGCTTCTTCACCTGTGAAATGAAGGTTTGGGGCTATTATTACTTCTCAGGATCTTTCCCATTCTCACTCTTGTGATCCTTTCATTCTAATTATCATCCACTTTCCATAACACTTCATGGGTCACTGAACATGGAGTTTGGCTTTCTTTAGAGATAAAGTATTAATAGCATCAGAGGAGGAATGCCTTCAATGATCCTGGAGAACTAAGAGTCACAGAGATAATAGATCATCAAAATATGGAATCAAGAGACCCAGGTCTGTATCAGTCCTTCTCTAGAACTTGGACAAGTTATGATACTTTGTTCCTTATTTTTCCATCAGAAGGATGTCTCCTTCCTATGTAACATAGAGTGGTCCTGGATAAAGCACAGGAAGGAAAAATAGATGGTTGGTCATGGCTGTGGGGAAGAGGACAGTCCAACCTCCATAGAAACACCTGACTCACCCGTCATCACCCAAGATAAAAAGCACCTCTCTTTTGCTGAGGGATTGTGGATATTTTTGTTCACATTGCAGGAATGGGGATCAGAATTGCCTTCCCTACCCCAGGCCCATGACCTCTCTCACCAATGAGAACAGAAGTCTTTGCTGCCTTCCCTATAGCAGCCTTTTCAGACAGCCCGCTGAGAGGTCTGCTAATTGGACGGAGTCTTGCCAAATGTGATGAGAGACTGCAGGTCATTTTCAGACTATGTCTATTCTCAAAGTCTCACTGCATAGCCAGTTAATTTGCAGGGGAGCTTGAAGAGGGGGAGATAAGGGTGGAGCTTTTGCTTGTTTCCTGGCCTTCTCATAATTGTACTCTGAAGGTTAAGCAGGAAATCATTGTTTGGTAATTTTTCTTTTCCTCTTGTAAAAAGAATTAAGTAAACAGCTCTACACAAAGGAAGGCTCCTTTGACTTGTAAAAATCAAAATTCTCTGTTTTCACCATGGATTCTTGAACTGTGCCAAGCTGTTTCTGAGAAGGTTCCTCCTCACAGCCACCCTGCTGTGGTTAGGTTGAGCGATGGAGATTATTAATTGGCATTTAATTAGGCAGTTCATTAATATTAAAATAATCTAATCTTGCCAGAGAAGCAAGGTGGGGGTGATCAAGTTTGTCACACTGTAGGACTTGATGCTAGCACAGGTTATTCCCAAGGGTGTGTCTCAGATGGGAAAGGAAAGTGAAGTTTGCTTCCTGGCTTTAAGCTCTTCTGTGCATTAGCCCCTTGTGCTCCAACAATTAAACACTATCCCCCGAGTTGGAAGATAGGTAGGTGTCTGGATGATGAGGGTCAATGCCCTCAGGTCATGCCTACCTGAGCTGGATCTTGGAAATAGTGCCCAGAGGGTCCAGTTGTTTAGCACCTGAGTGCTGCCTTGGGCTCTGGTCCCATTCCCTGGGCCCCTTGAGCTATCCTGAAGAAGTAGGTAGGCAATAGGTGCTCCCACTGTCCTTCCTCTTCTCCCACTGAGCCGTGATTTAAGCTGCCTGTTCAAACAGTTTACATCACAGAGTAGCCTTTGATTAGAAATGATGTGCCATAAGGCCCCTAGTTGTACACAATTGAAAATGCTCTTTCATTCATCAACAGTAAGGAGAAGAAAGGCTTGTGCTGATGTCTCTAATTCAGGTAGACAGAAATTCTCTGACACTTAAAAAAAAAAACCCAAAAAACCCCAGCATGCCATTTGCAATGGAACACTTTGTCCGGGGAAAGCCTCAGATCTCGGCTCCACGTATTGTCATTGCATTATTCCTCCTGAAAATCAAAGCTTGGATCTTTGTGAGCAGCTGAGCCCCAAGAATCCATTTACTTTCCATGGAGTTATGTATGGTTTATAATCTATATTACTCAGAGTGGCTGAGGATCCATTTGGAGATAGATCAGCAGTGCCTTGCTGATGTAATTGGAAGGCAGAAAGAACGGAGGCAGAAGGTCACAAATATGTATTGTCTGGACCTTTCTTTCCTCCTTCACCTCCTTTTGAATCTGGACAGTCCCTTGCATATTATACCATCCTCCAGGAGAGTATGTGGAAGACAGTAAAAGTTATTGAAATCATCATGTACTTTCTTTAAGATTCTGACAGACAACTTGACTGAGGGCCAGGCAGCAAAGAGAGATTTGAGTTACCTGCGGATTTCACTTAGCCATGCTACCCTACTATTGACACAGGATGACTCAAAGGAGCACACAGACTGCAACTTGTATTGAAGAGGGAAAAAGTGGATGTGTCATCACAAGTGTGACGGCCTGGAGCTTAAGTAGCTCCATTTTCTACATTTCCCATCCCTTTAATGTGCCACATCTGCTTTTTAGAAGTTGATATAAAAACTGGCATTCTCTCTCTGAAGTTACTCTCTTTTTCTCTGTTCTGTGTCTTTTTCCTATGGACTTTTCTGTGTGCATGTTGTATTCTTCTCCCCACCCTCAATCGAAGTGCCTTGAGGGCAGGGAAAGTTTCATTTTTGTCTAAAGCCAGTGCTTAGAACAGTGCAGGATTTATAAACACCTGTTAAATGAATAAATGAATGATCCCTGAACAGCCACAAGTAATGCCTATTCATGATATTTTGCTTTTTAAAAAATCATCTTTGCTATTCTGAGCAGGGACTGGGTACAGTTCAATAAAACATTACCATGCCTGCTGATGGGGAGCCTGGCCAAATATTCCAGAGCACAGGCCTGGGGACTTGATAAGTTTGTGTTTAAAGAGGAACCGCAAATGGCATTGCACAGTCTGACTTTCCTATGCAGGTCTGACACCAACGCGGTTCACAAGATGACAGGGGGCCTGTCCAAGGCCCAGGCTGACACACTGAAACATGAGGCCTTAATGCAGGGCTGAAGCTGTTCTCTCTGAATCGTCTCACTTCGGTGCAGCATCCTGCTGTCCGGTAGGCTTTCAGCAGCCGCCAAGTGCTGCGTATCAGTGACGACACCTCACTTTCTGAATATTTACCTTCAAGGAAGATTTCATTTCTGCTGAAAACTCCACTCATTCCTAGAGTGGGGAAGCGGGGATGGTGCTTGCTCTTGTGATCCAGTCATTTCTGGAAGTCCCAAGGCAAGTCATTGTAAAATGGACTGTCCATGGAGAGTCCTGTTTGTCTTTTCAGTCATGCTCAGTATAACATGAGATGAGTAGAAACCATTGAATGATAATGACTAGTATAACTTGTACTTGACTGCTTTCCTCACAACAACCCAATGAAGTAAGTAATGTGATTATTATACCCATTTCATAGAGGAAGCAGCCGAGGATCACAGAGGTAAAATGACTTCATTAAGGCCACACATCACCATCATTATTGTCATAGCTAACATTTATGTAACATTTATTGTGTATGGACCAAAAACCTATGGTGCATCCCAGCTACTCAGTGCTGATGGAGCCACACTGATTAGTGATAAGGACATGATCCTAGAGAGATGGGCTGAACACTTCCAGAGTGTTCTCAACAGACCATCATCAATCAATGCTGAAGTCATTGACCATTTACCTCAGGTTGAAGTCAATCCCTCCTAAGCTAAACTTCCAGCTGAAGAAGAGGTTTTGAGGGCCATGAAGCTCCTTTCATGTGGCAAAGCAGCTGATTCTACTCCAGCTGAGATTTACAAGGTAGGGGGACCATTGCTTATACAAAAGCTGACTGAAATTTTCCAGGTTATATGCAAGAGGAGGTTGAAGGAGTTCAGGGATGCCTCCATTGTCCATCTCTATAAAGATAAAGGGAATAGATTGTCCTGTGACAGTTACAGCGTGGGTCTCTCTCTTAGTCATTGCTGGAAAGATTCCTGCTAGAGTTCTCCATAATAGGCTGATCCTTCACCTGGAAGATGGTCATATACCTGAGAGCCAGTGTGGCTTCAGAAAGGACTGCGAAACAGTTGATATGGTGTTTGCTGCCCAACAACTCCAGGAGAAATACCAGGAGCAGAACAGAAGTCTGTACACAACATATGTAGATCTGACCATGTTAATCTTGAGGGCTTATGGAAAATTATGTCAAAATTTGGTTGCCTGGACAAGTTCATCAATGTTATATGTCACCTTCATGATGGCATGTTTGCTTTGGTTCTGGATAATGGACAGTGCTCTCATGCCTTCCTAGTCACCAATGGAGTGAAACAGGACTGTGTACTTGCTCTCCTACTTTTTAGCATGATATTTTCAGCCATGTTGACAAATGCTTTCAATTAGGATGAACATGGCATCAAGGTCAACTACCGTACTGATGGTAAGTTCTTCAGTTTGAAAAGACTACAAGCCAAGACCAAAGTGGAGGGAATGTTGATGCATGATTTTCTGTTTGCAAATGATTGTGCACCCAATGCAGCCTCTGAAGCTGAGATGCAGCAAAGTATGGATCAATTCTCTGCTGCCTCTGCTAATTTTGGCTAAATAATTGACACCAAGAAAACACAGGTGCTCTATCAATCACCACCACACCATCTATACATGGAACCATCGCTTACAACAAATAGAGAAGTTTTGAATGCTGTGGATAAGTTCACTTAAACCTTGGTGTAGTATACTTTCCAAGGATGTACACATTGACAATGAGGTTAATGCACGCATTGCCAGAGCTGGCTCAGTGTTTGAGAGGCTCTGAAGAAAAGTTTGGGAGAGGAGAAATGTTAGACTGATTACCAAACTGAAGGTCTACAGAGTTGTTGTCCCTACCTCATTGTTATATGCTTGTGAAACATGGGCAGTCTACCAGCGCCTTGCCAGGAAACTGAATTGCTTCTATTTGTACTGTCTTAGGACGATTCTGAGGATCACCTGGCAGGATAAGTTACCAGACACTGAAGTTTTTACTCGAGCTGAACTGCCAAGCATTCAAACTATGCTTCAGAGAGCGCAACTCTAATAGGCTGGCCACATTGTTTGAATGCAAAATGTCCACTTGCCAAAAAGACTATTTTACAGAAAACTTGCATGGGGCAGGTGATCACATGGTGGCCAGAAGAAGCAATACAAGGACACTCTAAAGGTCTGTTTCAAGAACTTTGGATTTGACTGTGCAATATGGGAGACACTGGCACAGGACTACTCAGCATGACATGCCCACATCAGAAAGGGTGCTGTGCTCTTTGAGCAAAGCAGAATTGAGACAGCACAAAATAAATGCAAGATGTGCAGATTTGTGATATCCATCCCAAATATTCACATGGACTATCTGTGCCCAACCTGTGGTAGAGCATTCCAAGCTCATATTGGTCTGATCAGCCACAGTCAGACACACTGAAATTTCACTTTATCATGGTGATGTCATTTTGGTCCTCTTCGAAGACAAAGGACAATAACCAACCAGCAACTTAGCACAGTAACACACACACACATAGTAGAGGATGTTACATGAAAATTGCAGGTACATATTACAGCTTGTTTTTTTAAGTATGCAGTAAGATCAACTTGTAGTTTTCCATACTGTCCTGCTTGTCTGTCCTTCTTTATGGATTTCCTTCTATTCTCTTGCCTGAATTTTGAAAAAAGATGCATTGTCATCTTTGCTTTCTTTCTCCCTTTTTTCCTTTCTTCCTTTATCTTTTTCTTTATCTTTTTCTTTTACTTCTTTCTTTCTTCATCTTTCTTTTCCTCTCTTTCTCTTTCTTTCTCTGTCTTAATTCTTTCCTTTCCTTCCCTATCCCTGATTGCTCTCCCAATACCCTTTCCGCATCCCTTTAGAGAGAAAGGAAAAAAAAATCTGTACCCTTATAACAAATATATGTTACCAAGAAAAATCAAAATTCCATATCAGTTATGTCCAAAAATTTATTACGTAGCACTTTGAGATTTACAAAGGACTTTCCTCACAGTAACCCAATAAAATATGTCGTGAGGCAGCTAGGTGGTACAGTGGGTAAGAGTAGTGAACTGGGAATCAGGAAAGCCTGAGTTCAGACGTGGCCCTGAGCCAGTCACTTAGCCTCTGTTTTCCTCAGTTTCCTCAACTGTAAAATGTAGAAAATAGCAGCACCTACCTCTCAAGACTGTTGTGAGGATCACATGAAGTAGTATTTGTAGAGCACTTAGCACAGTGCGTGGTCTGTAGCAGGTAGTATAAAAGTGCTTATTGCCTTTCCTAATGCAAATATTACCCCCATTTTATGTATGAGGAAACCAAGTCTCGGTCAGGCTAAGTGACTTGCCCAAAGTCACACACTATGTAAATGTCAGTCAGTTCATGATAGGATGAGATTCAAGTCTAGGTTTCCTATATCCAAGCAGAGTACTCTCTCTGATCTATCATGCTGCCTTAAAATCTTATGATTGAGAGGGACACATGAGGTTGTCTAGTATAGGGTGGGGAACCTGAGACCTCAGGACCACATGTGACCCTCTAGGTCCTCAAGTGTGGCCCTTTGACTGAATCCAAACTTCACAAAACAAATCCCCCCTTAATAAAAGGATTTATTCTATGAAACTCAGATTCAGTCAAAAGGCTGCACCCAAGGACCTAGAAGGCCATATGGGGCCTTGAGACCACAGGTTTCTCACCCCTTGTGTAATCTAGTCCCCTTGCTCAGTGCCTGATCACCCTATGTAATATCCCCTGCAGTGGTCATCCAGAATGTGCTTTAATTTCCCTAATAACATGGAGATTACCAACTCAAAAGGTCTTCTACTGTACTTTTAAATAGCTCAAACTTTTAGGGAAGTCTTTGTCCTATTGAACCAAAATCATTTCTCCTGGTAGTTTTTCCCTACTGCACCTAGTACTGTCCTTTGGAGCTTCACAGAAGAATTTGTTTTTCCATGTGGTCACTGTTTATGTTTTTGGAGATGACCATCATGACCCCTTACCCTTAAGTCTTCTCTTTCCCTGGGCCAAACATTCCCAGTTCCTTCCGTTGACCTGCAAATTACTTGACTTTTGACCCATTCGGGTTCCTTTTGCCTGGATGCCCTCACGTTTATCAGTACTTTCGTTATTTAAGCATCTATAATTTTGTCATTGTGAGCACTCCTTTCTCAGATGCAGCTCACAAATTTACACATTCTTTAAGAATTGTTGTGGCTGAAATATTGATGGCTGCAACCGTCCTGGTGATGAGGCAGTCTAGGCCTGTACTTTTGAGTCATTGCTAGTTTGGCAAGACTTGCCAAACCTTGTACACTACTGACATTGCCTTTAAAAGCCCTTCCTCTACACCTTGAAATAAAATTCCAGAGGAGGAATTTGGTGAAGGCTTTTTTCAATATCTTTCCTAAAATTTTCTACCCAGTTTACTCCTAATGAGAGCAGCATTGACCACTTTTATGAAATGTGGCTTCTCATGAAAGTCAAAGATGAATTTGTAAAACAGAGCTGGGTGATACCATTCTATATTCTACAGGTAACATTCCTCAGTTCTATCAAGGCTTTCTTATTCTTTTTTCTTACCTAGACAGAGCTTTTAAAATCCATTTTATTTCATAATTTTTCATAAGCTTCCAATGATATCAGTCTTAAATCTAAGAATTGTGCCATGCTTTTGTATGTATTCTTGCCTCCTTACCTTCATTTTTATCTTTCACACGTGTCTTTTGTGATATTAACCGTATCTGAGAGTTTCCTTTGTAGCCACATCAATCTCTCTAGTTACCCCTTCTTTTCTTCTTTATAAAGATAATGCTCACTTGTGTTGTCAGCATTTTATTTTTTAGTCTCCTATCCCTCTTGAGACATATTTCTCTTTATGATCAAAGGATTATTTGACTTGGAGCTTAAAGGTACCTTAGAAATAATCTAGGCCCAACCCATTCCCCCTTTTAAAAATTGCAGATGAGGAAACTGAAACTTAGAGAAATTGTGACCTACTCATAATTACTTATTTAAATGTCATGGCCATCCGGAATATATTGTAAATTCTTTGAAATTTTTTTTCTATACCTGTATCTCCATTGTATAGCACAGTGTCTTAAACATAGTAATTGCTTAGTAAATGTTTATTGAACTTGACATATTAATAAGGATGAGTAATACAAAACAATGATAGTTTTTTTGCCAGGTGGCACATGGATAGAGTGCCCCAGACCTGGATTCAGGAAGATTCATCTTCCTGAGTTTAAATCTGGCTTCAGACATTTACTAACTGTGTAACCCTGGACAAATCACTGTTTGCCTCAATTCCTCATCTGTATGATAAGATGGAGAAGGAAGTAGCAAACCACTTTAACATCTCCGCCAAGAAAGCCCCAAGTGGAGTCACAGGGAATTGGGCACAGCTGAAAAATAGCTCAATAACAAAATAGCAAATTTCTACGTACTTTTTAAAGTGCTTCGTAATATGTTAAATCATCTAATTTTCATACTTACCCTTTGAAATTGGTTGAACAGCTTTTTTGTTGTTTTTTTCAGTCATTTTCAGTTGTCTATGACTCTCCTTGACCCCATTTGAGGTTTTCTTGGCAGAGATGCTGGAGTGGTTTGCCATTTCATTCTCCAGCTCATTTGACAGATGAGGAAATTGAGACAAACAGAGTTAAGTGACTTGCCCAGGGTCACACAGTAAATGTCTGAGGCCAGATTTGAACTCAAGAAGATGAGGACATCAGGCCCAGCACTCTGTGCACTCTGGCGCTATCTAGCTACCCCAAAACAGCTTTAGCTCCTAGAATCTTAAAGAAGGAAGGGCTTTTAAAAGTCACCTATGTCAGTGTGTCAAATTAAGTCAGAAATGGGGATCACTAATCCAACCTAAAGATCCTTGTTGACCACATATTGACTTAGATTAAAAGTGTGATGTTACCTATGTTTTATTGAATTTTTATTTATTTTTGTTAAATATTCTTCAAGTCCCTTTTAATTTGCTTTGGGCTGCACTAGGAATATTGTGGACCATATGTGGCCCACAGGCTGCATATCAGAGACATCTGATCTAAATCAGGGCTTCTTAATTTTGGGGGTCATGATCCTCCGTTGTCTTCTGGTAAAGCCTATGTAGACTCCTCAAAATTTTCTGAGTAATTGAAGGAAATACTAAATTTCAGTTAGAGGTTAGGCTGTATATGTGTGTGTGTGGGTGTATGTGTATGTATGTATGTATGTATATTTGCCCATGGACCCCAGGCTATAGTTATTGTATAAGTCTTGATTTTTAAAAGGTAAGGGAATTGAGATACAGAAAGATTGTGATTTTCTTAGGGTCGTATAACTTGTTATTGGCAAAACCAAAACTAGCACGCTGGTTGCCTGACTTCTCATCCAGTACTCTTTCCTTTTTCACCATACTGAAGAACTTGATTAATTTAATAATAATTTTACATGAATATATCTTTTCATTCTAAAATGAGTGTGTCATTGTACATTGTACATTGAGATAGATACACTGTCTTTTAGAATTTTAGAATGCATCTGTCTGGTTAGATCATCTGGTTCATCATCTATGCCTTTTTTACGTTAGACACTGCAGTTTCAAGTAGGGAAAGGCCAAGTAAAGCTCCTACTTAGGAGCTACCAGTGTATGGTGCTGAGGAATGGAGCAGAAAATTGAAGTCATTTATTGGCTGTCCTGGGTACTTGTCACTTTAGAAACAGCTCCATGGACCTACCTCTCATCATCACAGGTAATAGCCTTGGCCCATCTCACCCTTTGGATGTATATAAAAATCCAGTTACCTTCCCACATTCCATCATTATGAAACCCGATGGATAGTTTTTCTTTGTTGGATTTCAAACCACAGAGGAAAGGGCTTCTCTTGTAAGTGAAGGAAGAGTTTTAGTTCTGTCTAATTAGAATCTCTCCATTTCCTTCATGCTTCTGGGCAGGTCAGATTCAATGGCCAGAATAGCAGTATTCTACCTTGAGAGTATTCTTGTTATTCTACAAAAATCCAGGTCTGTGAAGTTCTACCCTAAACTCCACGAAGTCAGGGAACTTTGAATCTCCTCCAGTGCTTAGTACAGTGGAGCCCAGTCTATGTTTGTAGAATAAAATTGAATTTAAAAATTCAGGTAGAAGTAAAAAGTTGCTTTGGAAAAGTGGGCCTATATATAGATCTAGATATAGATACGTATAGCTGTCGCCCCACCCAGTGAGTCACATTCACATCCACCCTCCCTGGTAGGTTCATATTCTTGTGTTACACATCTAAACACGTGACAGAAGCCAACTTTCTGTGGATTTCTTTCTTTGTACCTTTGTCCTGAACCCTCTGCTGGGTACCCTGAGTGATAAGAAGGAAAAGGATACCATCCTCAAAGTTGGCCGCCTTACTGGAGCATATCCCTCATTTCTTGTTAACCATATCTAAGCTAGGGAACAAATGGGGAGGGAAATGGTAACTTGCCACAAACTGGTTGGCCTTAGGTCTTCACGGACCTATTTCTCTGAAGCTTGGGATTCTCTGAGAGAGATGATAGGGAAGATCTCAATATATTAGAATATCGTTGAGAGAATGAATTTGATTCTTCATCATTTGTTATATTAAGGAAGAGGGTCTGTTATCTTCTTAGCCCATTCCTGTGTCCAAACATCATAATATAGAGTGAAGTCCTTTTTCAGAAAGTTTTTTCTATTTATCCCCAGAAAAAGGAAAACCTATGAGCAACATCTCCAGGTAGGATACAACTGCCTAAAGTAAAAAGAGTGTGTGTGTGTGTGTGTGTGTGTGTGTGTGTGTGTGTGTGTGTGTGTGTGAGAGAGAGAGAGAGAGAGAGAGAGAGAGAGAGAGAGAGAGAGAGAAAGAGAGAACAAAGAGTTTCTTTCCTACTGCTTACAGTGGGTTATAACAGTGAGAACTGGTTGGCAGCTTAATTACTGCGTGTCCTTGGCTGTTCTCTTTCCACACTGTTTGTTTATTCTGTGTCAGGTAGTAAAGGGCAATACCATCACTTAGGTGTTTAATTGGTGTTGTACAGAAATTGTGTAATTTAATAATCTGGTATGGAGATAGAGAGCATTACAGGTGGGCTAGAGAGGGATGTCATCTCACTCTGTATTACAGCCTCAATATTTGACTTTTACAGGAGCTGGATCCTAAAAAATTGGCCAATTCCACTTTTAGGCTTTTTCAAGGTCTGGAAACAGCCTTCTGTAGCAACCTTGGGTAGGTTCCTTTCCCGTAGCTGGTTTACCTGGATGTATTCAATATGTTATACATTTTAGAGAGTGAAGGATGATTGACAGTGGTTTGTCCCTTGTTGGAAATTTACTACTACCCTGATCTTACTGTTTCATCTGATACTGCTTTGCTTTTACTGGTTTTGCTGTTTAGGGCTTCTCAGGACTAAATCCTGGTGTTAGGAATTCCCCTGGTTGGAAACCTAGGTATTTGGAAATTTTTGCCCCTAATGTGAATATCATCTTGCATTTTTGAACAAGTAGGCCAGGCACAGCTTCTTAACAGCCTATGGACTTGGGAGTATAACGTGACATGAAAAGGGGTTTAGGTATTCTTGCAGAAATTTAGCCCACCCCACGGACCAAAATATTGACTTCTTAGAACAAAACCATTCATTATGGGGCTAATAAAGTAGCCTGTTGCATGACTTCCTTGATGGGATCTAATAAAAAAAAAAAAGCC
Organism: Bettongia penicillata ogilbyi; assembly: GCA_023548195.1. Taxonomy (NCBI): domain Eukaryota; kingdom Metazoa; phylum Chordata; class Mammalia; order Diprotodontia; family Potoroidae; genus Bettongia; species Bettongia penicillata. The sequence continues at coordinate 3,487,903 of JAJHZJ010000100.1, forward strand.
GATAGAAACCCTTTTCTTACAGAAATTCAGAGGCACTTAATTTCTTTGGATTCTGTCAAATTTTATGCCTTCCACTGTCAAATTTTGCTTTTCCTTTTGGTAGGTTATCTTGAACATAGAATTGTTTTGTTGCCCTGTGATTCTTTTCCACTTGAGGTTTCTGAGGGTCTGCTCTTGCATTCCAGGACGCTTTCTTCCTCCTCCTCCTTCTCAGCTTTGGCCTTTCAGCATCTCATCTCCATAGGCCTTTGTTCACATCTTCATGCTGTTTGTCTATTTCCATGTTACTCCTTTCACTTTCCTGTTTACCGTCACAAACCTCTGGCTTCTTCACTTCAAACCACAATGCCTGATGTTCTTCTCCTTCTTCCTGCTGTTCTGCTGGAGCTGTTGGGATTAATTCTTTCTCTGAGCTCTCCTTTTGTTGTGTTTTGTTTTTTCCTTAAAATTTAATCCCTGTCTGCTAAGGTTCGAGCCCGCTTTCATCTTGCCCATGTGATGCTGTACTTTGTTCTCTGTTTTTGTCAAGTGTACGACATTCCTGGCCTAAAGACTGTTAATTAGCACATCTGTGTTTGTTTCGTTGAAACAGCTGAAATGAGTATCCTTATAAACTGTGATTCACTTTTTCCCCTTTCTTTTACTTTCCAACATGTCTGTAAACTCCAATGGATAAGTAAAGTCAAGTGCCCAATTATGGGATTTCTCTACAATTCCAATTAAACCATTAATTGATGTTGGTGTTCTTTAGTACCTGACGCTTAGCACAAGGAGACAACAAGAAAGGAACTAGCCTTAGTAGAGCACTAAAGACATTTTCCTTGGTCATTGACCCAGGTTTTGGGGTGCATTCAATCACAGATCAGATAGCAACATGGTGCAGCAACTGGCCGGGAAGGAGGGCATTCAGAAGACATCAGTGCTGAGATGAACAAGGTGAGGGGACATTCTCAGCTGTTGTAAGAGGAAGATTCAGTTCTTGACCAGGGCCTTCATTGGCCAAGAAGAAAGAAACCCACCATAGTATTTATTTCATATAATAGAGGAAAATTAATGTACTGTGAGGCTTTTTCCTCCAGGAAAGATCTTGCCAAATACAAAGCATCATGGCATCTGGGTAGGAAAAAAAAATTCCCTTTTATCTTAAGAGTGCTCAGTTGGGGACATATTGAAGGAGATGGTGTAGAACAGTGATGTCAAACTCAAATGGAAATGCATCTCCATGGGCCGCATGTAGATTAGAAAACCACAAGTTAACATTATCTGTGTTGTATTGTATTTTTATTTGTTTTGTTTACAATTTTCCAATTACATTTTAATCCAATTCAGTTGGCACTCTGGAATTTTATGGGCTGCTTATGTCCCCCAGAGGTCGTGAGTTTGACACCTGTACTCTAGAAGCCTCTATTATTTGGTGAATTCAAAGATGCTGATGGGGAGAGAGATCATAGAGTTGGAACTAGAATATCTGGACCTTAGAGGTCATGTAGTGTAATTGGAAAGAAAAGTTGGCCAGACTAACTGTTGCCTGCCCTACCAGGATATGAGTAAATAGAGGAATTCAGACATGGAAAATAAATGAAAGGCAAACTTGCTATGGCAGAAGTAGTCTCTACTTACCTTCCCCTGAAAAACACATAGAGTCTACTTTCCGTGTCTCCTAAAGGTGTATAATGCCTCTCATTTTATTAGAGTGAAAACTGATAAAAGAAGTTTTTTTGGCTTTCTGTGAGTCACTTGAGACAACCAACACTTCCTGAAAGGGATTTTAAATTGTGGATAGTGATAGCTCTTTCCATGTTATCAGATGCTCCAGGGTATCCCAGGCAGTGCTTAGATTCTTCTAGTCAGGGGGAGCTCACTATCTTACAAATTGTCCTAGTCAGTTGTTTAAAAGTTCTGATTATTAGAAAGTCCTTCCATATATTTAAGTGAAATCTGTTTCTATATGAGTTTTATCCTTTTGGTCATAGTACTGCTGTCTGAAGCCACACAGAATGCCTATGACCTCGTTCATATAACTATTTTTAAAATTTATGAAGACAGATACTGTGATTTTTCAGAGCCCCCACAGCATGCACAGGTGCACATATGCATAAACTTCCCTAAATCTTCTATTTTCCTTTGGATGGTCTCAGTCCGCCAGCCTTTGGGGATCAACCCAGGTTCAGTTTCCCCCCAGTTTTCACTTTTCAAACTTTGCCATAACTTTGATGACAATGAGATTTTGCTTTCAAGGGGAGATTGTCCTTTTACTGTAGACTGTCTAATTGTGACGTGATTACAGAGGCAAGATGTAGGTCACTCAAGTCAACAGGCATTTTTAAGCATGGACCATGTGCCAGGCATCAATTAAGTGAGGATACAAAAAGTGAAAAAAAAAACAAAAAACAACCCATCCCCACTCTCATATCTCTTCTTCTTCTTCTTCTTCTTCTTCTTCTTCTTCTTCTTCTTCTTCTTCTTCTTCTTCTTCTTCTTCTTCTTCTTCTTCTTCTTTCTTCTTCTTCTTCTTCTTCTCCTCCTCCTCCTCCTCCTCCTCCTCTCTCTCCCTCCCCCTTCTCTCTCTTCTTCTCTCCCTCTCTTTATCCCTCTTTCTCCCTCTCTTCCTCTGTCTCCTCTCTCTCTTCCTCTTCTTCCCTCCCTCCATCTCTCTCCCCTCTCCCTCTTCCTCTCTCTTTCCCTCTCCCCCTCTCTCTGTCCCTCCCCCCTTTCTTCTTCCCTCCCTCTTTCCCTCTCCCCTGTTCCTCTTCTTCTCTCTCTCTCTCTCTCTCCCCCTCCCTCCTTCCCACCATTCTTTCTTTCTCTGTTCTGTCTTCCTCTCCTGGCAGGCCTATTTGACCCCAGTAAATGAATAGCTCTGGTTCCAAAGAAACAGATCTATTGATTTCTTGAAAGAAGATTTTTTTCCCTTCAGGGTCAAGTTGAGGTTACATAATAAAATCTTTCTAAAATCCTGTTTTAAAATGAAGCTTTTCCTCTGGGATCTGCATTATTATACAGAAAACCTCATTTGGAATGTACATATTTGTACTTTGGAAGCCTTAAACTTAATTTGATAACCAAAGAAACTTAGAAGCAGCATGTGCATAATTACTTTAGGATAGTAAGGCTCTCGTTTGTGTAGCTACTCCACGGATGCTGATCTTATGGACTCAGTAGATGATTTTCCAGAATTCCTTTGGCCAAAAATTTCATGTCCAACCTCTCTGAACTTAATTAGTCCTTAATCACTAGACCCCTCTATAAAGCCACTCCAGAGGCTGTGTTCCATCAGCATCATCTTTGAGATCCCAGAGTCCCATCTGTACCATGATAAGGCATCAGAAAAGTGTTTAAGTGGGAGAAATTATACTTTAGGTATTCGTGTATATATGTATACATACATACATGCATGCATATACATTCCTTATACATATAATGATATTTTGGTCTTCACAATTACCCTTTCCTGAGAGCTTTGTGTTGTGCTCAGGGGAACCTGTGCTTCTCTTTAATCCATCTGGCAATGGCATGGTAAACTGAAACTCTGTTTCCTGTCTATATATCTCTGTTAATTTGCTTAGATAGTTGCCCATTTTTCCTTAAAAATATAATAATAATACCACCTTCTATTTATGTAGTGCTTTGCAGTTTGAAAAATTATATATATTATCATCATCATCCCTATTTTACAGTTGAAGAAACCGAGGCAGATAATGGTTAAGTGACTTGTCCTGCTTACCCACACAACTAATAAGTCTGAGGCAGGATTTGAACTCAGACCTCCCTTACTCTAGGTCCTGGACTCTATTTACTGCACCACTTAGCCACTGCTAATTTCTTACCTAATTGTTCTTACCTATCACACATGTATCAGAAGCATTCTATCCCAGATGATTTCTCTTTAGTGGTTTTACAGTGTGAGTTACAAATGTCCTACAAAGGGTCCCTGACCAATACCAGATCTTCCCTTGAATTGCAATCTGAACCTTTCCTCACAATGCATTTGCACTTCAGTATATGCCTCTCAAATAACACGTTATTTTGTCAGTGAGTCAACCCCAGGAGTTCAGGGAATGCTTACTGAATTAACTGAGGGAGCTAGGTTGCCTTATGCTGAAATAGACTAAGACTGGATAAAGCATTTTATAGGCTAAGTGGGTGGGCAGGGGCTTTGTGCTCTGCCCAGCTGGGTGGTACTGTGTTTAGACCTCTGGGAGCTGCAGTTCTGTACCATTAGTCTGGGACTTCAGAAGTCTTTAAAAGACTGGAAAGATAGCAACCCAGAGGGACCACCATGGTTGCAGTCAGGGCAAGTTTAAGAAAGGGACAAAACGTTGGCGGTGTTGCAGATCTCCCTTATTCCATATAGGAAAGATCCCCAGAATCACATTCCCTGTTGTTCTAACATTATCTTCTTCACCAACAACTCCTAAGGGCCTTAGCTTTTTAATCTATGAATCTAGACAGTGTGATCTAATGGGAAGACGTACGAGGATAAGGTTCGCAGGCTCTGGCTCTTGTTTTCCATCTGTTTCAGACTTGTGGATTGACAGGAGACAACCGATGGTCCAGAATTATGGGAAAGAGAAAGTAAACAAGATAGGACTATAAATCAAGATTTTACTAGGTTTTTCTTAGATGGAAACAAAAGAAAGAATACAAATTGTGAAGTTGGGTCCCAGCAAAATGTTGGAATGTATAATAAGTATCAAAAGAGTTGAGAGAAACCAAGTAGGAAAAATGAGGGGAGGAGTGGGAGGGAGACAGAGAGAGAATAAACAGGAAGAGAGTCACAGTTTGACTTTATTGGGTTTATAAAGAACTATTATAAAGTTGAACATTTATGGACATTTTTTCCTAATAGGAGAAGGAATAAAAAACTTATATGCCTGTTTTTAAATATCTTTATAATTTTAAAAAACCTGTGAGAAGCAAATGAAATAATATATATGAAAGAGCTCAGAAAACTTTTTAAAGGCCTACAAAAAGGCAACTAGGTGGTACAATGTATAGAGCACTGGGCTGGGAGTCAGGAAGTCATCTGAGTTCAAATCTGGCCTCAGACACTTACTAGCTGTGTCACTTAACCCTGTTTGCCTCAGTTTCCTCATCTCTAAAATGAACTGGAGAAGGAAATGGCAAACCATTCCAGTATCTCTGCCAAGAAAACCACGAATGGGGTCACAGTGAGTTGGACATGACTGAAAAACAATAGCAATAAATACTTGTGAGGTATTACCATCACCTCTCAGAGGCTTTTACCTCTAAGGAACATTTCTCCTACCCTCTGGTTCCCCAGTACCTGCCAGATTTCACTGTGGCCTGAACTTCAGTCACACAAATCCTTGAATAGTGCTGAACCCCCTTTAACTGATCCTAAGTCTCCATAAGTGAAGCTGATTGTTGAAGCCAGAGATTTTGTGGGAAGTGGGGATAAAATTGATAAAATTAAGAAAAGGCTAATTAGATTAGTATTGCTGGGGTATGCCTAGGTGGGTCATAGGATCATAAATTTCAAGCCAGAAGAAATCTTAGAGATTGTCCAGACCGTATTTTTAACCTAGGGTTCATCAACTTGTTTTTAAAAAAGTTAGATGTCTTTATTTCAGTATAATTGATTTCCTTTGTAATTGTAAATATTTTATTTTATACATTTAAAAACATTATGCTGAGAAAAGGTTCATAGGTTTCAGAAGAATATCCAAAGTATTTCATGATAAGAGAAAAAGTTAAACCCCCCTGATCTAGGCTAATTCCTCGGAAGCCTAGATAGGGGAGGTGATGGTGCCATCAGATGGTACCCCTAACTCCAAATCCAAGACTATACCATACTGTGTAGTCAGGGTAAATAACATTACTGGAGAAGTGGTTAAAACTTTATTGCTGAAAGAAACTGAATGTCTAGGAGATAAAAACCTTCAGCTTCAATTGATGGAAGCAAACTCTAAGAAGCTTTTCCATCGTCTTCTCAGCACAGCTGTGGGAAGCATGTGAGGACAGTCTATAGTATCTATTCATTCCCCCCTATTGTATAAGGAGCTGTCCTTGAAGAAGTCTTCCGTTACCTTCCTGTCTGCATCGGAGCATCCACAAATGGATTATCACCTCACTGAAATTGAGTCCTTGGTGCTAAATTGTTTGAGTAAAAGTTGCCAAGTTCCTTCTAAAGTAGTTACGCCCATTAGACACACAGGCCCCCGTCAATGACAGACAGCTGATGTTATTTCCTTTTGTGGTGACAAAAATGACAAAAACACTAGCCTGGGAATCAGGAGACCTGGGTTCTTGTCTGGCCACTAATGGGCATGGCTGCGTGACCTTGGGGAAGTTATTTATCCTTCCTGGGCCTCAATTTTCTCATCTGAAAAATGAAGAGAGTTTAATTAAATTATCTCTAAGACCCTTTCCATCTCTGAACTTCAGTGATTCTACCTATAATCTCATTAATATTCAGAATGTCAGTGATATCATCCTAACTCTGAAATTCTTTTGGTTTTGTCTTTATATACTCAGCTCCTAACACAGTGAGCCCTGCACATACTAGGTACTTAATTTTTATAGAAAACTGGTAGGCATTTATGAACCTATTATACATTCTTGGCATTTAGAAAAACTGAACAAATGTTTATTCAACCCCACCTTCCCCCATTCACCAGACTGTTGAAACTCTGGAGCATTTCCAATATTTTCCTCAGTGAAGAATTCTAGGGAGAAAGGAACCAAAATAGCAGCGTTAGAGAAAGCTTCTGATTGCACCTCTCCCACAACAACCTAGAAAATACTCCGAAACAAAGTCTGAAAGGGAAAGTCAAGAGAAAGTCACAGTGAGTCATTTTTCCAGTCCAGTGCAGCTTGGGAAGACAAAGCAATCTGCAAACATTGATTAGGGGCTGGCCAACAGTATAGAAGGGCAATGGGAGCAGTGGCAGGAAACCTTCCAGTGCATGGGGACATTAAGGGGGCTGAGACTGAACACCGGGGAGGAAGATAACTCATTGGGGGACCCTGAGAACAAGAAGAGCTACCATCAGGCAGCTCTGTTGCCCATTACCTAGTTCTGTATCATAGACCCAGAGCAGAGAGGAGTGAGTGTGAGCAAATGTGGAGCCCCAGCTGGGAACTGAACATAGAACAAATTCCATAAACTTCAGGCTCTGAGCCCAGGAGCACAGTGCCAACTTGGTTTAACCTTTAGCCTGGAGCATAGCTTACAGTGCAAAAAGCAGGCAACTGAACAAGACCAAAGAAGAGCCAGTAGTTCATTTAGTGTGGACCTCCAGAACCTCCCAGCAGGTCAGTAGTGACTGAATCTAGCATCAATCTACCGAAAACTCAACTCTCCACAAGCCAACAGGGTCAGTTGCAGAGCTCAGATCAGAAGGGCTCTCTGAACACACCCCTCCCAGTATCACACCATGTTAGAAGTGCCAGCATACCTTGGAGATATTGCGAGTTCAGTTCCAGACCACCACAATAAAGTGAATATTGCAACAAAGTGAGTTACATTGCTAAAAAATGCTAGCTATCATCAGAGCCTTCAGCAAGGCATAATCTTTTTGCTGGTGGAGAATCTTGCCTTGATGTTGATGGCAACCAACGGACCCAAGTTGGGGTGGTTGTGGTCATTTCTTAAAATAAGACAATGAAATTTGCCACATCAACTGCCTCTTCCTTTAACTTGAACATTAGAGGTTATTCATTGGTCTAATTTCAATATTGTTGTATTTCAGAGAATGAGGAAGCCAGAGGAGAGGGGGAGAGATAAGGAATAGCTGGTCTGTGGAGCAATCAGAACCCACATGACATCCATTAAGTTCAGCGTCTTACGTGGGCACAATTCATGGTGTCCCAACAATTACAGTTGTACCATCAGGGATCACTGATCATAGACCATCATAACAGATATAATGATAGTAATGAAAAAGTTTGAAATATTGTGAGAATTACCAAAATATGGCACAAAGACACAATGTGAGCATATGCTGTTGGAAAGATGATGCCAATAGGCTTGCTTGACCCAGGGTTTCCACAAACCTTTGCTTTGTAAAAAATGCAATATCTGCAGAGTCCAATATAATAAAGGACAACAAAACGAGATATGCCGCTACCGAGAACTTGCAGGCCCTTAAACTGAGCTAGGAAAGCAGCAGAATAGAAAAGGGCAGAGGCTCACACTCTTTGTCCCCTCTCTAGAGACAGTGTCCGGCCCTAACTTAAAGCCCACAGTCAAGATGTAGGCTAGAAGTATGACCAAACAAAAAAGAGGAATCAACTGTAAAGAGCTACTCTGGTGAAAGGGAAGACCAAGACACACACAAAACATTTACAAGCAAAACCTCAAAGAAAAGTGCAGACCTAGAAGAGTTTAAGAAAAAACTTTCTAAAAAAAGATTTTAAAAACCAGTTAAGCACAGTAGAGGAAAGGATGGGAAAATGCTAGGGAAGAAATATTTTAAAAGTGATTTAACAGTTTGAAAGAATTCTCAATCTTAGACTTGGTGCCAATTTTCATTGCTTATGACACCTTTGTCCAGTCTTTTTCCCTACATCGAGACTGAGGCCCAGTGTTATCCATCCATCAAGCTTTCCTTGTATTTTGAGTGGGGATTCACTGGCATCCTAGAATCCAGGGACCTGATAGAGTTAAGGCATAGACTTAGTTCTAGTTCTGACTGACTCTAGCTAGCTTTTCACTCTGGGAATGTCATAGAACCTCTCTAGACCTCAGTTGCTTCCTTTGTTAGATGGAGACAACATCTGCCCTGTCCACTGCAGTCAACAAGGTTTTACTAAATCCTACTGTGTTCCAGGCACTGTGCTAATCCCTGATAATACAAACACAAGACAGTACCTATTCTCAAAAGACTTACATTCTGACAGGGGAGAGGGAAGAGAGGAAAGGAGATAAGCGTTTATTTAGCACCTGCTGTGTAGCAGGCTCTATGCTTTTGTTTTGCAAACATTATCTCATCTGATCCTCATAACAACCCAAGGAGATAGGTGCTGCTATTATCCCCATTTTACAGGTGAGGAAACTGAGATAGATAGAGCTTAAGAAACTTGCTCAGGGTCACATCACTAGTCAGAATCTGAATCCGAACAGAGGTCTTCCTGAGACTGACCTGGTCCTCTAGCCTCTGCACCACCAGTTGTCTCTAATGAAAGACAATAACCCAAAGAAGAAGGATCTGAAGTAGGAAGAGATGAAGTGTAGAGTATGGCCTGGTGAGAAATGAAGAGATGGCTAGTCTGGGCATCCTCTTTAAATGGGTATTCTAGAAGGAGTCATCCAATCAGAGGAAGGGACCATAGGAACAGAAGACATTTCCTAGGTGTGGATTCCAGGGCTAAAGTGATCTATGAAGATGTTTCTGGAGCATGCTGGGAAAAACCAAGAATCCTGACTCCACCTCCAAGCCTACTGGTTGTCTTAGGCCACAGTATGGGACAGTGCTTTGAAAATTAGAAAAATGTTCTGCCTGTTGTAAATCATTATAGTAGTTGCTATTTGTATTGTCTATGTGTTTGAAGCCCTGTTTTAAACAACTGAGAGTAATTTTATACTCCTGTTTAGGAAGGAACAGATCAATGTTTAATGTTTAGTCTGAATGAACCATTCCATGCTAAGAACTGTATAGTCACTGCCATTTCAGGGATGTCATTAGGAAATATAGCTGGAAAGCAAGTCATCGAGAGAATACAGGGAAAAGCTGCCTACTTTTGAGATCCTTTCCCAAGGACAGGAAGACCAGCTGAGTCACCTGAGAGCTTGTGCCATGCCAAAGCTCTATGTTTACTTTGATGCCACACAGTATAGCACATTTGTAGGTTTACTTCTTTAAAATATCTCTAATTCAACCTGTTCTTCTCTGAAAGGCCTGTCAGTGATATTCAGTTTTAGATTTACTGTGTCTTCTTTTCAAATTGCTAGGTGGTTCATTCATTCTCATTAAGCACCATGAATATGATCCTGTTCTCAGTGCTGGAGAACAGTATTGCAGAGAACTGTAATCCAGTTTGCTATTGATTACAAAAGCCGTGATGAGTTGTGTCTGATTTAGTTAGAAGATTTCTTTTTATGTTGAGAATTAGGAGCAGTGACCTGAAATAGGATCGAGTAGGATATCTAGTTTTGCTGTGATGAACTCATCCCAAGGCCAAAGGACTTCCCTGGATGTACTGTGTTCTGCTAGGTTACTCAGAATCCTCTAAGGTGATCAAATATAATAATCACAGCTGAACTGTTTGTCATACTTTTATCCAGTAGCTTAAAATATGCTTGTTCCTATGGGATTTTACACCATCACAATTAAGGGGTGCTGAACTCAGGAAGTCTCTAAGATATTAAGGAATCAGCATTATGTACAGCCAGAGTAGGTAATCACACCTACAATGTATGACGTAAAGAAGTTGAGAAGATCCACTGCTTCATGAAATTCTCCACTCTCCACTTAATAGCTTACATTCTATCTTAGATGAAGTCATTCTCTTTATTTTAAGGAATTGATCATCATTAAAATGTAAAATTCCTGGAAGAGATAACAGTTTCAACTTTGTCAGTCATATATACCAAAGTATTTCTGAGGAGGGTTTCATAATGGACTGAGGTTTAGCGTGAACATATCAAAGCATTGGGTTTTTGAGGGCTCACAACAGAGGGCAAGAAATGACAGAGAAAAAGGAAACCAGTGTATTGGAAAGAGCCTTGGGTTTAAAGTCAGAAGTCTGTGCTCCATGGCCTTGGGCCTGTTAACCTCTTTGGGGCTAAGTTGCATCTGTAAAATGAGGGGATTGGAGAGTTTTCTGGATGACTTCCTTGTTCTCTGTTTATGATGCTTACCCACGGAAGCCCCCTGGACAAATATGATTGACTTCACAATTTTCTCATTAGTTTTCGTTTATGTTCTTCTACTTCTGGCTCTGCCACTCTGAATCTGCAATATTTGTTCATCTTGGTTTGGTAGTAGAAATGTGATTTAAGCCAAACACTGGACAAGAAGGTTCCGTTTGTCTATTCTAGAGTAATCAAAGCAAGTGGCTGCCATGTGGAGGCGATGAGTAGGAGAAAGGAGAAGACTATCTTTCTTAATTAGCATAGCAGTGGAATGGGAGAGCTCTAAGGTGGTCCAAATACCACACACACAGGGAACCTTCTCAACATGTCTCAGAAAATTGAGTTTCAAACATTGCTAGTAGGATGCATATTGCTTTATGGGTTTTCAGCTGAGACTATTTTAATTGAACAGTACACTTGGGGAAATGTGAAGCGGAGTCCATTTTAATCCATTTTCGCTATGTGTATGCAATGTATAATTTTGAAAAATGTATTCAAGGGGCCTCTTCAAACTTGCATTTCAGTATTGGCTACAAGGAACCTTTGCATCCCTGCACATTTCAATTTGCATAATGGCAGAAGAGCCTTTTCTCTGCTACTGAAAATGCATCCTCCCAAAGATGTTGAAGTTCATGAGCCTGCAGAATCTTTGAGAGCTTTGGTGGGAGACTAATAGCCAGGTTAAATCACTACCTTTTCCACTTCCTCCCATCTAGGAGGACTATGGAGGCCCAAAGAAGGGGCAGCACTGGAGGTAGATGACCCAGGGGATAAGAAGAACATTATTACTGTTCATCTCTAGGGTGTAAAACATTTGATATATTCCAGCTCATAGAGAGAAACTCACATTTTTCTTAGAGTCCCAGGGAGAACAACGGCAGCAAGGAGGCGTTTGATTAAAATGTTCTTTATGCAGAGATGGGCTCGGTGTGTATAGAATTGAAATGCAATCCTTATTTTTCTCTTCTACTCATAGTCATACAGTGAGTCTCTTTCCCTTCCGGAGCCCAGGGATTTTGGGATTCAGATTACCAACTCAGCCCAGTTAATGTCCTTATTAATGTTTACTCCTTTTAGCACTGGACTAGTTTCTATGAGATAGAAGAAATAGAAGACATGTTCCTGCCCTGGAGAGGCTTGTGGTATAGGTGAGACAAGAGTGAATGGCATAAGATTATATAAATATAGCTAAGTGTTTAATTGTCTTGTATAGCTAGGGTGACTAGAAGTCTCTGATTTTTAAGTATAAATGTATACTTTTGATATATCCTTTGTCAGATTTTGTCTCCTCATTTTTTGTTCAGAAAATGCAATCATCATAGCTATAGCACATAAGTGATATAAGGAGATCATAGGAGAGAGAAATCAGTGAAGAAAGGACCTCCTAAAGGAGCCGAGATGCCCAAGAATTGGGTAAGCCAACACAAGAGAGGAAGGGTGATGAGGAACAGCAAAGCAAAGACATGGGCCAAAATGAAGATGACCCACTTATGAGACAGCGATGAGACCACCCTGGTGACAGCAGACGTGCATATTGAGGGACAATAAAAAAAAACAAGTTTAGATAGGTAAGCTTGACCCAGATTGTAGACGGTCTGAAAAGCCAGATGGAAAAGTTTAGATTTGAGACAGTAAATGTACGTCTGGAAGCCTCTGGTGGCATTTCTGAACAGCTTTCTCTTCCCCATAGGAAGTGTGCCCTCCTTAAAAGATATTTTTGTAAGAGACTCATATAAGCTCAGGAACAGAAGAATTGGTATGTAGCTTTATCACATCTTATATCATTAGGAAATAGCAAGCTATTAACATCTGACTTGTAGTAAGTGTCCTTGGAACAGTCAGAGACCTGAAGTGGTATCCTGTCAGCTCCAAAGTCACAGCATCTCAGAGTGGAAAACGTTTTGAGAAGTCACACCTAACCAAGAATCCTGACTCCATCTCCAAGATTTTTTTTCTGGTGGAGACGGAGGAGAGCCCCCTGGCACTGCAGCAGCTCATCCCACCTCTAGTCAGCTCTAATTGGCAGTAAGTTTTCCCTTACATCAAACCTAATTCTGCCCAGCCATTTGAGACTTCCATTCTCTGGGGCCAACCACAAGTGTAATCCCTTTGCCACGTAGCAGTCCTTCAAATGACAGGATAACCAAAGAAGCTACTGTGAGTTTAGGCTTCATGAAGAGAGCTTCTGTGTCCAGAACAAGGGAGATAATATACCCTCTTCCTGGTCAGACCATGTTTATGATATGGTTATTGGTGTCATTATATCCCCTAAATGTGTTCAGTCCTGACTACTACATTTCAGGAAAGATGCAGACAGGCTAGGGTGTGTCCATAAAAGGGGAACCAAAATAATAAGAAAATCAGTGCCCATCTCATACAATTTCATTGAGGATATTCAGAGGGAATTTGTGTTCCTCATATAGATTGGATCTCTGGCTAAGTGAGAATGTCCCAGAAAGATCAGCCAGGATGGCAAGAGGTTTGGAGCATATGCCTGCCATATGTGAATTGTGCCAAATGACTGGAGGTGTTTAGCCTAGAGAAGAACAGGTTTTAAATCAGAGGATTCAGACACACAGCCCACAACCCTCCCAAGTGTAGCCCAAACCAGATTAAAATGTAATTGAGAAATATTCAATAAAATAAAAAAAAACATAAAACATAGTTAACATTAAATTTCAAAATTATGTCAGTATGACCCCGGTAGGCATCCTTGGGGATAGTTTGGTGGGCCCCATTTCTATTTGAGTTTGATACCACTGCTTTAGATGACCTTTGAGCATCCTTCCAGCTCTCAGAGGCTGTAATTTGGATGAAGATTGGTGTCATTATATCCCCTAAGGTTTCTTTTCTCCAGGCTCAACATCCCTAGTTCTGTCACCCAGTTAGCATACAGCAGGTGCTATCCTGGTTGCTCCCTTATAGACACACTTACCTGGCCAGAGGTCTCAATCTACAGATAGAAGCAGCTATAACACTTCCAGTCAATGGTCATCTGTCAATAAATGGAGTGGTAAAGCCATAAGCTGCAAGTAAGTTCACAGGCAGGACCTACTGTTCTCAACCAGAGAACAAGTATTATCTCCCACTAACCTTCAAGGTGATAGATAAATCACTGGCACAAAAACTGGGAACCCTTTGTAAGCTGATTTGGTAGCTTAAACACCTTGATTCCTCTCTCCTGCTCAGGAGGTATTTCACTAAGCAGCAGGGCTTTGATAGAACCATCTCAGAGGCTGACATTTTACTGCTTAGAGCCTTGATAGAAATATTCAGTAAAATCCTGTAGAGATTTAAAGGACAGTGTTTGGAACTCCACTGTGGAACCAGGGATCTTGGCTGGAAAGACAGGATTGGCTAAGGGAAGGAGGTGAGCAACTAGCCTACATGCAGTGTTGGACTAGTCGATATTGGTAGGGTGATGGTAGGCACTAGGGTATGAGAAGAGAATCAGGGTTAAATATGTTATCGTTGGAAAATACAAAGCTTTCAACGTTCATTACTTACAGTCATGAAAGTCAAGTTTGGCAGATTCAGACAAAGCAGTGACCAGAAGCTCAAATGTACAGGCAGAAAGGTTAGGGCCCATTTAGTTTCACAAAATACAACAAGCCTCCAAGTGAGGTGCTCAAAGAGCTCATCAAGTCCACCCCTACTGGAGCCATGAATTCTCCTCTAAAATATCTCCCAAAAGCGGTCATCAGGTCTTTGTTCGAAGACCTCAGTTTGTAGAAGACTCATTTGCTGAAGCAGCTCCCTTCTTTTTGGAGTAGTTCTCAAGGTTAGGAGGCTTTTCCCTATGTTTGAAGATGGTCAGAATAAGTTTTCTACCTCATCAATATGATAATAACTGTATCCTATTTGCCCCTAGGCAATACCTTCTTCATGCTAAACCTTCCTAGGTTCTTCTACTGATCTGTGTATAATATACTCCACTTTCCCCTTATGCAGCCTCCTCTGAACACAGGCTCATGGATCTAGAGCTTCATTACCATAGAGATCACCTAGTTCAGCCTCTTCATTTTACAGGTGAGCAAAAACTCCCTAAGAGATTAATGACTTTTACCTAAAGCCCATAGTTAATGACGGAGGTAGAATTCAAACCCAGAATGTGCGATTCCAAAGCTAATGCTTTTTCTGCTCTACCACATGTGGCAGCTTGTCATTGTTCGTCTTAAAAATGTGATTCCCCTATACACCATGTATAACCTGATCAGAGCAGAAATGCCCTTCTCGTCCTACCTCCCTCATTCAGGACACTATGTTTCTCTTAGGCAGCCTAAGCCTTTTTGAGCCTCCTGTCACATTGTTAACACATATTGAGCTGAAAATCCACTAAAACTCCCTTGCCTTTGAATAACAGCCATAGTTGTGGACTACTAGCTAAAGCCTTTGAAGCCCTTTAGATCTATTTAGTTGGTCCTTCTTCTTGTGTATGTTCCTAGGTTGAAAAAGGGACTTCATCCAATTCAAACAGGGAGGATCTACCCAGGACCCTTTAGTATCATATATTAAAGTCACATTTTCAGGTGTGGATGGAAATTGTCTGTGGGTTTGGTATTCTTGGGAAGTTCCATGGGGTCAGATCCCAGTGTTTCTGGTTTAGATTTCTCCCTGATGCCACTATTTTCTCTCTCATTAGAAATTTTCATTCTCTTGAGTTCTTAGCTCTTTCAAGATAGGGGCTGGCCTCTGTGACAGGTCAGGGTCCTCTTCTGGGTATATGCTTATTTTATTTTAGTTGTTTACATATAAAATCTGAAGAAAATGGCATTTAGATATCTCTATGGCCCTCCATTCCCCACCCACACCAGACCCTCCAAAGCCAGAATTCTACCATAAAACCATGCCCCCAGGATACTTGGATAGCCACTTTAGATTCTGAGACAGGTTCCTTTATACAGATGGAGTTAATCTGCTTTTAATTTATTCACTTTTCACCTCTGGGACTTCTTCCTAGGAGAGATTTTCCCAGACTTGCTTCATTTATTCTCTTTGTCTTACTCTGCCTGGGGCAAGCCTAAAGATTCCCTACTACTTACTGTTCTTGCTCTTTAGTTCCTTCTGTTGTTGCCAAGATTTTCTTCTTGGTTCCCCAAAAGAGTTAACTTTTGTCTGTTTTCTTCCCACCCCTGTCCCTTTTCTCTCACTCCTTGGCCGCTCCCGTACTAGGGAGCCTTCTCTCTGTAGGCCATTCAGGTTGTTGAAGCATTTCTCTCTTCTTCTTCCCTAATCTGCTCCTATCTGAAGAATTCATTACATTTCCAATCCAAGGCCTCGCTGCATACATTAGCAGGTTTTAATAGACTGCCACGACTCAAAAAGGAGAAAAAGAGAGAGAAGATTTAAAACTCTTGTCTTGCCGAAAGCAGACAGATTGACTTGAAAATGATTCAGTCAATAAAAGATGAGTTTTGAAAAGGCTTCCCTCTACTCAAAGGGAGCTCGTATTCCAGGGAATTTGGTTTTTCTAAGCCCACTGTTAGAAATTAATAATACATACAGCGTGTAAAATGGATTTAGCTCTCCGCAGCCTTACACAAACATATCTTTGCCTTGCTAAATGTGACATGACTACTAGGATTTTCCAGCCCTCATCCCAGTGGTTTGTCATTTCTCCCAACAATGTGACCCCTGTGGAATTTGCCAGTACATCAAAAAATTTTCTGTATCAAGTGTGCTGTCCTGCCTGTTGGCATTTCATCCTTCCTCCATCTTCTCAAACAACAAACATCCTGATTAGCCCTATCCTGTGACATGTTTGTTTAGCTAGAAGCAACCTAACATTCAGGTTCAGCAACATTAAACAGCTCACGTTTCCTTTAATATTTCAAGGGCCGGACTGGTGACCGTGTCTGTCCCTTAATAGCTAGAGCTTTCTGACTCTGAAAGGTTAAAGCCCTTTCCTTCCCATGTCCTGAAAAGCCATGCTGTGGAAGGACTTCTAGTCAGAATCTCTGCTAGAGCAGAGGCAGGCTGCTCTACTCCCCTACAATGACTCCATCAAACACCAGAAATTCTCAACAGACTAAGTAATGATCCAGAAATATAGGGACACACTAGGGTAGCATGGAGAAAGAAGAGGACAGAACTTAGTATTTCTCATCAACGGCACGTGTAAGAAGAATATTCAAATATGGAGCAAGAGTGGGAAGATTGGGCATCTGAGGAACCTTGGGTAGGGGTGGGGCAGAAGAAGTAATAATCTCTAGTGAAAGAGACTTCCTGATCCTAAAGTGGGGATTAAAAGGAAATAATGGAGTATATAGGGATGTCTGTCAGCGGAGTAACAGGTGAAGAAATTGTGGTTTGATGAATATAGTGGAATACTGTTGCACTGTAAAAAAAAAAATAGAAATAATTTCAGGGAATGCTGGTGAGTATGAATGGTTGTAGTGTGAAGTGGGCCAAGCAAGGAGAGCAGAGTATACATGGATAAAGCGCCGTAAAAGAGAAAAACCCCTTTGAAAGCTTCGTTCTGATCAGAGCCAGGATCAGAGGACTTAAGAGGAATCATGCTACCTATTCTATCTATCTGTTCCTAACAAAGAAGCAACCCAAGGTTCTGCTTTTTTTAACTTGGCCACGGTGTGGAATTGTTTGGCTTGATTAGGCTTATTTGTTATGAGGGGTTTTTTCTCTCTGTTTTTTGTGTTGTGGTTGGAGACAGGGAGAGGACGTCAAGTAAGGTTATCAATACTGATGCCAACATAAAAAAAGAGAGGTGTTGAAAAAACATTTTTTTAATTCATTGTAGCAAACAGAAGGAAGTTCAAAAGAAACTATAGACAAACAGGACAGATTTGAAAGTCATGTGTGGAATTTACTGTATACTTTTAAAAAGTGGTATGAAATAGAGACTCAGTTTCATATATAATTCTCATTTAGCATATGTATCTTTTAAAATTATATTTTATTTTTTTCAATTGGTAAGCATTTATTGTCACTTTCTCTGAACTTCCCTTCCTGCTGGGGAAAGAAAGAAAAGTCAAGTCTTTGTCACAAACATGCATGTGTGTCTTAGCCTGCATTATCCTGTTCACTGCCTTTCAGGAGGTGGTAGCGCTCTTCCTCAGTGATCCTCTGGCATCATAGTTGGTCATTGACTCAATTAGAGTTTTTGAATACAGAGTCTTCTCTTTTACAGTTTGGTTGTTATTACATAAATTATTCTCACTTCACTCTGTCAGTTCATACAAATCTTCCCAGGTTTCTTTGAAATTGTGCTGTCATTTCTTAGGGCATGATAGTATTCCATTACATTCGTATACCACAATTCGTTTGGCCATTCCTCAACTAGGGAGAAGTGTCCTCTTAGTTTCCAGTTGAAGCTGCAATAATTTTTCTTTTTTTACATATAGGTCCCTCTCCTCTTTCTTTGATTGTCTTTGTGATATAGACCTCGTAGTGGTATCACTGGGTCAGTTTAATAACATGTTAGATGTCCCTATTGCTTTCCAGAATGGTCGTATGCCTTCACACCTTCACCAGCACTTCATTATGGTGCTGTCACAAGACCAGCAACATTTCTCACTTTCCTTTTTGGCCAACTTTACCAATCACTTGGAGGTAAAGCAAGAAGGGCAAGGCAGGGGGAGGTTTATTAAGCAGTTACTTTTTACCCGGTATTCTGCTAATACCATTTGTAAAAACACAAATGGAAAAAACCCAACAACCTTTGCCCTCCAGGAAATTATGTTCTAATGGTAGAGGAGGGTGGGAGCTGAAGAAGTTGGGGGAAGGGAGTAATCTTGGTGCTTGCAATGGAGGTACTCAGTTTAGGGTCATGGTTTTGACCCTAGGGTCAGAAACAAGGCTAGAGACAGAATGAAAGTGGGCTTGGTCTACTCCACAAAGGGAGGCCCCAGGAGGAGAAGGGTATGAGTCTTACAGAGGGATATTCCAGATTGAGAAGGACTGGTTAGATGCTTCCAGGGCATGGCTTGCCCTTAGGTAAGTATCTTTTGGGGCTGCAAAAGTCTCCTTTGAAAATAATGAGTGTTGAAAGCCTGCCAGAGTTGCCAAGATACTCAAGTCCTAAGCATGTATATATGGAAATGTCTTATTTTGGGGGGAGGGGTTATTTAAGTTCAAAAAATAATTTTAAGTCATTCTGTTTACACCATCCAAATCTAGTACATAAGAGAAGTATTGGTCCTGTTTTCTGTTCTCTATGGTTTCTAGCACTCCACAAGTGTTGAGCAGGCATCAATGGATAATGACTGTAAAATACTCACTGTAGATTGAGGGCTGTTCAGCCTAAGAGTCTTCTGATCCCTTTGTTTCATGAGGTTCCACCAAATCACAACAGCCAATCTTGCTACTTCCATGAATGGAACTTTAACAGCTTTGCCAATAATGATGTTTTAGATGTTGCTTTAAAGATTACTTAGCTCCCTGCTCATGTAAGCAGAACCATAACTAGGATGGGCGAGCTGGACTTTGCCTATGTACAGCAAATTTAGATAGCACTGACAGCATTTTCAGGCCTCCATCACTATAGAAATAATAAGAGCTAGTTAGCAAGAATAATTAGTCACAAAAGGAAACCACCAGATGGTGAGAATGAGTTGTTCCTCTGGCCCACCCTGCTTTGCTTTGTCTCCAGTCCTACCCCCACCCTCTTATTTGGCAGACTTTCTAACAGGGGTCCTGTACTGGTGTCCAGCGTCTCTGCTTCTCCTCATTTGCTGGCTCTTGCCTCTCTCCTCCCTGCCTCCCCATTAGGGTGAACTAATTGTCACTAGCATGAGACACAAAAATGACTAGTTATTGCTCCGATAAAATCAGACGGTGCTGATTTTGTTTGCAGTATTACCTCTGTGTCTGTGCCTTATGAGAGAAAGACAAATAGAACTGTAATAAATTAAATGATGCTAGGCTCTTGAGTTTAGGGAATTTCCTTTCAATGCAGTTTTGTGTGGCCCAGCTAAGCTTTTATCACATTTTTCAGTCTCATATCTAGGGGTAGCTCAAGTAGCTTTTGAGTGAGTACAAGCTGGGTTTTGTTCTTAGACACCCATCCCTGTGCAGTGACAGTCCTAGAGCTCTGCCCTCCTATTAACTTCATCAGTTCTCAAGATCTCATACACTGAGATCAAGGGGGAAAAAAACTCATGGAGGTAGCACTCTTTGGTAGCCTTCCTGAAGGTGACTTTCATGGCAAGATGGCTCCTGACGGTGGGACACCCATGGATTATTACCATTAGTTTTCTGAGTCCTCCAGAAACCATCTGGCGAAAAAGTCTTGTTTTTCTCATCCTAAAGATATAATCTAGATTGAGAGCCTGCAGGTTGCTAGTTTTAGTTGTCTCTTATCTGTCAAAATCTTCTCCTGACTTGGGAGATAGGGACAGTTAAGACTCTGTGATATCAGACATGTTTCAAAGAATTTCAAATGGTGCCCTCCCTTTTCCCAGTCCATTCCAACTGCACTGATCTCCCTCTCTTCTGCTCAGGGTGCCACATGTTGTCCACTTCCAGAGCTGCCTAATGCAGTGGTGGTGTTTTTTTCTAATGGAGTTTCATTTATTTTTTTGATGGAATGGGAATGATCACCATCCATTTGGGATTTAATTTGTTCCACATTTTCCTTTGGTTGGAAGAGGGAGTTTTCCCAATGAATGTTATGTCACATTAGCCCCTGGCTGTTGCACTGGGATACTTCCCACCCACTAATCTGGTGGGGTATAATTGCTGGTGTCTTTTCAAATCATTTTTGTAAAAGGTGACAAACTGCTTGCTAGAGTGAGACGTTAATAACACAGAGATGCCCCTTGTTTGAAAGCCGGCACTGAGCTTACCCAGTGCGGTTGTCTGAGAGTCGGAATTGTGATGGGAAGTTGGGAAGACTGGAGCTGTTCATTTGCATATAATTCCAGGGCTTGTGTGTCATCTTTTGTGTAAACCATACAATTTCCGGCACAGCAGGGTAACATGGGCTCATAATAGAGAGAGACAGGAACATAGGACCTCCTGTGCCAATCAGGGTTAAAGACATGTCATCTGCTATGGGGTAACTGAAGGTTTGGGTAAGAGTGGTACAGGATCATCACTGTCTTGTTAAACCACAACTGGCTGGGAAACTGAGTCTCCTGTGCCTCTTTCTATTGAAAATCTTAACTGGACACTGCAAAGAGGAAAAGCAAGGGAGCAGGAGTGTTAATGATAATCCCATTTGGCAAAGTTACTGCATCTCCTCAGGCAACCAGCTGAGTTCTCAGACTAACCTCCTTGGGAGTAGGCAGTGCAATCTTGCCCATAGAAATCTGGGACAGTGGTTCTTGAAGAGAAGACTAGTCATGCCTCTATCTGATCCCTCTAAAACCAACAAAACAGGACGTACCATGCTGAAGTAGGACCAACTTCCATCTCCCTATTGGCTTATGGTTTAGAGAGGGGTTAGGAGTCTATGGATGGTCCTGACTTTTGAAATCAGTCCCGTTTTATTTCTTTCTCTTTAATAAACTAGACATGGCATTTCTGAATGGCCATTCAGGACCTAGTGATAAACTTAACAATTAGAGTTGCAATGCCCAGCTTCCACAATTTCTAATAAAATTGCATAAATATTTAATGCCTATTTATTAAATATTTAAAAATGTAAAACTGAAATAGTTTAGAAGTTAGCAGGTCATGAATAATTCAAACACTGGAAACGTGGTTTCGGGCCTTGAGCTGAGCAAAGCTGATGCAATGCATTGCCCAGTCATGGGCTTGTCTCCTGTCAAGTCTTAGAAGGCTTGGCAAGAGTCCCAAGGAAAACATGCTTGTTGAGAGCTAGCCTATATTTTTGACCAGACCAGGTAGAAGAAGATGTTGGTCAGGGAAAACTGCCCATTCCTTTAACTAGGGTTTTGTTGACAGAAGAGAATGAGTTCTTCCCTCATCTTCTATCACCTTCTCCCCAAAGCCAAGTGTTCCTGGAAGTGGGGAACCAAGATGGGATGGAGGAATTGGGCCTTCTATTTTTAGTTATTTTCAAGCCTCTTATCCAGTGAACTGGAATATTTTAAAGTGCTCTTGATTATAATTTAATCTTTGCATATATTATAAAATGCTCTTGGGTCTCAGGACAGTCCTTCATTAGCTTAAACTCTGGCTGTACCTTTTGGCAGAGACCTTACCAGCTACTCCTTTTTCAGCAGGGACCTTCAGGCTACCTTTTGCTCTGCCCTAACTGCTTGTCCTCATAATCACTCACATATGGAGTTTAATCTGATTAAAAGGAAGGGAAATGTGGTTCTTAATCTGAGTGAGCTTCTCCATGATAACTCATCCACAAATAAATTGTATGTTAGTTCAAGACAGGATAAGACTTTGCCCAGTATTGGAAGTGTTTAATGATGAGTTCAGTACTGTCAGTTCTTGCATTTCCTCCTTCCCTGGAAGGAAAAGTACTTGTTTTGTTTGTACTTTGGGGCCTGGTTTCTACTTGTAGTGTCTGGGGTGTATCGATGACTCTAAGACAGTTATAGAGACACACAGATAGTATATAAGATTGGGAAGGATTTTGACTCCTTCTAGCTACTGCTGATTTATCATTCCATGTTGAGTGTTATCATAGTTATTAATATTAACTTAAAGAAGAAAGTCAAAATAGTTCTTAGTTGTGTGGCAGGAAGAAGAGAGAGAGGAAGGGGTGTTCTGATAAATGTTTAACAACCAGGTGACTGAAGGAAAAAATGTACACATGACACGCTTTTGAGCTTAGTCTGCGTTATTAACATTTTCCCCTTCACTTTCATAAATTTAGACAATCAACAAAATAGTAAATCAAGCCCTGATTTATAGTGTTTGCCAATTTCCAAGGTGTAAATGCTCACACTGAGAACTTAACATTTGGCTCTAGAGGAAATACAAGCTGGTTCCAGCTTAGATAGAAGGAAGGAGTTGTGATTACATGGAGCTGTCCATCAGCTGAAATCAGGTACCCTCCGATAGCAGATGGGAAGAGGATCATTCATTCTACTTTTATGAAAACATGGAAACCCTGCCTATTCAAAACATTGGCAGTTCGTTATGATTCAGGGATTATAGGGCTTTATATGATGAAGAGGAATAGAACCTTCTAGTAGTCAGCTTGAAGTCCTGATATTGCTGGAGGAGATGTTCACGAAGATAGTCAGTGAAGTTCTGACCCTTTTTGATCTAGCCTTGATTTATGTCTGAGAAGTGCTGCCCCCACTAGCAGTCTTGGATCTACTATGTGCAGGGCAAGCCTTTGGGTTTGGAACAGTCAGCCTGTTCACCTTTAGTGGTAGTGAGAAAACCATACTTCTGTCTTGATCTTCATGATTTGAACATTGCTAGGGAGAAGATATCATTTAGGCCTGGCTACTTCTCTAACTCAAGAGGTATAAAGTAGCAATTATATCTTGAATACTTATTAGCCAATTTAACTAAAATTCATTAATTTGGTTAAACGAATATCCATTAAGCTCCTAGTTAGGTGCAAGACATAATGGTGTAGAGCATGCAAAAATAAGAAGGATCCATTTCTTTCATCAAGAAGTTTACTTACATTCTTTTGTTGGGATATAACACATACACAAGGTAGGGAGTGGTGGAGGAAAAGAAGGACCCCTGCCAAAGTGCTCTAAGAACATTTGAGGAATGATAAGGGAAGAGAAGGGGAGGGAAAGAGTGAAGGTGATGGGCAATAGGCTGCATCTAACCAAGCCTCAAAAGAAGAAGAATCTGAAAGATAAAGGTGATGAGACATTTCTCTCCAGAAATGTGTTCTTTTTCATGCAAATGTATGGAGGGGAAAGGGCATGCCATGTTTGAGGAAATAGTCCAGTTTGGTTGGAGTATAGCGTATATGAAGGAGGGTCACAAGAAACAAAGATGAAAAAGGTAGGTTGGAACAGAGATAGAGTCTTCAGCAGCAGGCCACAGTACTTGTGTTTTTTCCTAGACACAATAGGAGGTTATTGAAGGATTTTAAGCAAGGAAATGACATGACTCGTCAGTCCCTGTGGTCAGTCTTCTGACCACAGAAGATTATTTTGGGAACTATCCGAAGGCCAGACCAGAGAATGCCAAAGCTATTTGTCATAATACAGCCAAGGGGTGAGGAGTGCTGAACTAGTGGAAGTAAAGAGACAGATGTGAGAACAGCTTTGAAGATAACATTAACAGGCCCCAGAAACTGATGGAATGGAGATGGTGATGGAAGAGGTGACCTGGGTGACTAGCAGGATAGTGATTGTCTCAACAGAATAGGGAACCTTATTAAAAAAAAAAAAGGATTGACCCCACCTATCAGTTTGGCTAATATGACAGAAAAGGGAAATGACAGATGTTGAAGAGGATGTGGGAAAATTTAAACACTAATGCACTGTTGGTGAAGTTGTATACTGATTCAACCATTCTGGAAAGCAAAGGGCTATAAAATCATGCATACCCTTTGACCAAGCAGTACCATTGTTAAGGAGATTAAAAACAAAAAGGAAAAGAACCTATAAATGCAAAAAATAGTTTTAGCAGCTCTTTTAGTGGTGGTAAAAATTGGACATTGAGGGAATGTCTATCAACTGGACAATAACTGAACAAGTTGTTGTATATGATTGTCATGGAATGCTATTATGCTGTGAGAAATGATGAGCAGGATGCTCTCAGAAAAACCTGGAAAGACTTACATGAACAAATGCAAAGTGAAACGAGCAGAATCCAGAAAGCATTGTACAGTTACAGCAATACTGCATGATGATCTACTGTGAATAACTTAACTGTTCTCAGCAATACAATGATCCAAGAAAATTCTGAAGGACCTGTGTTGAAAGGTTCTGTCCCTCTCCAGAGAAAGAACTGGTAGAGCCTGAATGTAGAACAAAGACACTTTTTCTTTACTTTCTTTATTTTTTGGGGGGGAGGTGGGTGTTTCTCTGTGTTTTCTTTCACAACATGACTTACATGGAAATGCGTGTGGCATGACTACACATGTATAACCTGTGTCTAATTGGTTGCCTTCTCAGTGAGGGGGGAGGAGGAGAGAGAGAGAGAACTTGGAAGTCAGAATTTGAGAAAAGAATGTTAAAAATTGTTTTCACATGTAATTGGGAAAAAATAAAATATTAAATTAAAAAAAGGAATGGGTTAATAGTAGGGAGATGTTCAGTTTTTGACATGATCAGTTTGAGATGCCGATTGAACATCCAGGAGGAGATGTCCAGCAAGTGGCTGGAGATTCAAGATTGGAAAGGGATTAAGGTGTCCCTCTTCTTTCTCTGTCTCTTTGTGTGTGTGTGTGTGTGTGATTAATGAAGAGATAGCAGAACCCATTGCAACAGAAGAGATTAGTAAGGGAAAGAGAAATTCAAGACATAAGAAAAGAGAATCCAGGACAAAGCCCTGGGGAATACCTACACTTAATAAAAGGAAATGAGTTGAGCCAGCAAAGGATGTTGAAAAAAGCCCGTCTCATAGATAAGAGGAGAACCATGAAATGTCAGTGTGACTAAAGCCATGGAAAAATGAGATGTCCCAAAGGGAAGGGGTGGTCAGCAAAGTTGAAAGCCATGGAAAGGTCAGGTTGAGAAACAGCAATTGATTTAACAGCTAAGAAATGGTTGGCAACCTTTTAGAGATGTGTGATTCCAGTTAAGTGGTGGGGTTCAAAACCAGCTTCAAGGGTTTGAGGAAGTGGAAGTAGCAAATATAGATTACCCTTTCTAGGCAGTGAAGGGGAGGAGAAATACAGGGTGATAATAGGATTAAGATCATGTTTTTAAGGATGGGGAGGACCTTCATATATTTGTAGGTAGTAGAAAAGGAAGCAAGTAGATACAGATGGAAGATTATTGAGGGGCGGGGTGGATGGGGCAGTCAGGCACTGATCACTGGAGCAAGTTCCCAAAGGAGACTCGGGAGAGGAGGATGAAATAAGAACCAATGTAGAGAGAATATTCAAGGAACCTAGAGGATCCACTTCACTTTCCAAGACTGGGGCAAAAGAGGAGAGATAAAGAGGTTTCAAATTTTGAAGCAAGGGATCCAAGAGAGCTCATAACAAATAGCCTTGATTTTTTTTCCCGTAGAGGAGGAAGAGAATTCTCCTGAGAAGGAAGGAGTCAGAATGGTGTTGAGAGCTTGAAAAGGACCTTAGAATAACCACACTTAGAATAACAGAGAGTATGGTAGAATTAGTCCAAGGTGAATAAAAGGATTGCCATGCACTAGTGAGGGCACCTTGGAGTTCCAAGGCACTGTTAAGTGCTGTAGGGGATGTAAGAAAAGTAGAACACATAGACCCTTCAGGATCCCTACTACCTAGCTAGAGGAGCAAGCTGAATGTATGTTTAGTATTTAAGGAGCAATGGAAGACACTGAAATGCTGCATTATATGATCCAGACAAGCCAAGTCAACAAGCAATTATTTAGTATTTACTATGTGCTAGACATGGTAGGCCCTGTGCTAAGTGCTGGGAATACAGTAACAAGCTGAAAGAAAGTCCTTTTTCTCAAGGAAATTCCATTCTGGCAGAAGGAGACCGTACTAAAAGTGATCTGAAAAGTTGCATGGGATTGGGGGATGAAGATGAGAGGAGCCCATTGAACAGTCAGGAGCGTATCCTGGAGAAGAATGAAGATGTAGTTGTCTTGAGCCACCTCCTTTACGTAGGGATTCTGAGAGGACAAACCAGTCAAAGGGAGAAGCTGCAGGGACAGCATGAGTGGTCTGGAGGGGGGTGAGCTTCCAGGGTGAAGTGATTTCCAATGGCACCTTCTTTGATGAGCTGTTGTGAGGATCAGATGACGTACTAGTTGTGAAGAGTGCTTAGCCCTGTATCGGGCAGGGAACAGGCACCATGTAAATGCTTGTCCCCTTCCCATGGTAGGCAGAATCTTGTGAAGAGTCAGTTGTGCAGCCTGGAGAGACAATGAGAGGTTCAGTGACAGATGAAGTTATGGATAGTCTAGAAAATATCCCCAGAAGAAGTGGGACATTCGTAATGCATGGGTTAAAGAAGGGAAAAGGCTATGTGCACTCTGTGGTTGAATTGAGATGTCCATGTTCAAGAGAGTCAAAGGAACTGTCCTTTGTGCATGAGTTTGAAAGGATTCCTAGCTCCTTTGGAAACAGAAGGATCAAATGAACTGAGTTCAGGTCCTCCCTATACTCTTCCTGTTGTGACTTGCTCAGTTCTGGTGCTGTTTGGTTTAGAAGCGGGACGGGGTATGCAAGCTGAATATTTCCATTTCATGTATTCTTAATTTCTTTTAAAAACCTAAATCCTTTAAAATGGACATTTGCTTCTTTTGTTGAAGGCTGTAGTATGCCAAGTTGGAAAACAAAGCCAACTGTGGTTCATCCTGAGGAGTAACATAGTTTTTAGTAGTAGTGAGTATTGATCCTTGAGGGAGAAAAAAGCTCACAAATTCCAACATTAGTTTACTGTATTTTATTCATTTTCAGAAAGAAAAATGAGTTTGTCCTGAGTACCCAAAGGGAAATTTCAGAGTGTTCAAACTACTAAAAGGAGAGGAGAGATAAGGGAGTTAGACTGACTTCCTCTGTACTGTTTGAAAGACCTTAGTCTCTCTCTCTCTCTTCTCTCCTACCTCTCTCCCTCCCTCCTCTGTCTCTCTTTTCTCTGCCTCTTTCCTTACTCTGTCCTTCTCCCCTCAATCTCTTTGCTTCTCAAATTATAATATCTGCATATTGCGAAGGAAAAAAAATAAACATCTAACTCAACAATTTAACTAGTTTAGCTTAATGCTAGTCTAAATGAAGTGATACAGCAATCACCGTTTTTATTCCCATTGAATGTCAAAACCAGTATTGCTACTGTGTCCTCATTTCATCATTCACTACCACTTGTTTTCAGATAAATTGCATCTATTTCAAAGCTCCAGCCAATTCAACATATGTTTCTGTAGAAGCCTTTATCAACCATAGCCAGAATAGGCATGGGTGGGAGAAAAGGACATTGGGAAGAGTTTGTCCTCAATCAGGGATGTTTCCATCCTGTGTATGCTCCTGTAAAGCTGAAGTTTTGTGTTATTGGACACCTCTAATTCATTGTCCCTTCATCTGTAGGCCCAGATGAAATCATGAATGTTTTTGACTTCTGTTACGCATTTAAAGCCAATTACCTTTTGCAACATAGACCCTTGTATCAAAATGATGGAAAGTTGCTTTGTAGCTGCCCTTTCAAGGCAGATTTTAATCTTTAAATACATATCTACTTTTTGTATTGTCTGTATGAGCTCAGCCCTAAAGAATAAAAGGGGTTTTTTGGAAGAGAGAAAGTGGAGGACATAGAAATGTCCTTATTTCCTCATTCCCTCTATTTTTTTTTAATCTCTAAAAGGACCCAGAATGGAGAATCACTATTTCAAAGTGCACATTAGCAGTCATTGGTTCGATTAAAAAATGGTGGAACTGTGGTCCTGTTTTTAGTGAGTTGCTAGGCACTGAGGGCCTGCTGTCCCCAGTGTGAGTGTCTATTTTAAAGTGAATTAGAAAGATGGAGATTGAAAGACCCTTTTCACCACCTCATTGTCCTCCTGCCCTTTTTGACAGAGAACTGATAAGAAGGAAACTGATGCACTGGAATAGTTGAGGAACATGCAATTTTTTCAAAATAAAGGCACAGTTTGGGACTGTTGACCAGTCAAGCTGCCTGCTGTAAGTTATGAGTAGAATAAAGTGGAGATTGAGAAAGCTTTGTTCATTTCTGGTGTGTGTGTGTGTGTGTGTGTGTGTGTGTGTGTGTGTGTGTGTGTGTGTGTTCATCTCTCTGTCTCCCAGACGTTCTACATTTCCTTCCAGTATAAAACCATTCTATAAATTTCAGCTTATGAATTGTATCTCTGGAGATCTGTGGTCGTAAATGCTCCTTTATCATGACATCTTTTTTCTCAGGGGTAAAACTGCCCTCTTCTCCCACAAGCCTTTATATAATACAACATGATTTTTTTTAAAACACTATGTTTTTAAAAGAACATCTCACGACTGCTTCCAGAGATTCCAAGGGGGGCCAGGTGAGTCAGCCAGTCAGTATGTATTCATTAAGTGCCTACTCTGTGCTGGTTGCCATGTCAAACGCTGGAGATACAAAGAAAGTCCCTGCTCTTAAGAAGCTCACAACCTGGTAGTCACAACAGCATGCAAACAAGCTATATCCAAAGTCAGTTGGAAACAGTCAGCAGAGGGAAGGCACTAGAGTTCAGAGGGACTTGGAAAAGCTTCTTGCAGATGTGGAATTTTATCTGGAACATGAAGAAACCAGAAGGTGAAAATGAGGAGGAGGGGCAGCCAGAAACAATGCCCAGAGCTGGAAGAGTCCTGTATGAATAATGACAAGGCGGTCAGTGTGACTAAGTCAAAGTGTATGCAATGGGATGTAAGGAGTAAGAGTACTGGAAAGCGGGGTGTGGGGGAAGCAGGTCAGAGACAACCGAGGATCCTGTATGAATAATGACAAGGCGGTCAGTGCGACTAAGTCAAAGTGTATGCAATGGGATGTAAGGAGTAAGAGTACTGGAAAGCGGGGTGTGGGGGAAGCAGGTCAGAGACAACCGAGGATCCTGTATGAATAATGACAAGGCGGTCAGTGCGACTAAGTCAAAGTGTATGCAATGGGATGTAAGGAGTAAGAGTACTGGAAAGCGGGGTGTGGGGGAAGCAGGTCAGAGACAACCGAGGATCCTGTATGAATAATGACAAGGCGGTCAGTGCGACTAAGTCAAAGTGTATGCAATGGGATGTAAGGAGTAAGAGTACTGGAAAGCGGGGTGTGGGGTGGGGCGGCTATCAGGTGGAAGAGGATCCTGCCCTGGGTACATGGCAAAGTGAAGCCAGGTTGAACACTGAAAGCACAGAAAGGCAAAGAGTTGGCAGTATTTATCGGGAGTCAGAAGCACAGTGCAGGTGGGTATTTCACTTCACATCAGCAAGCACTTATTAAGCACCTACTGTGTGCCAGGCACTGCATTAAGTGCTGGAAGCTCTATTTTCCAAGCATGAAAAAATAATTAGGGAAATATTATGAAACTAAAGCATTATAGATGCTAATGAGGTCACAGGTGGGTTTCCCCCCCAAGTCTCCTTATAGCCACTAAAGAGTCAAACCCTTTCCCCTCCACCCACCAAACTCCCACTCCCAAAAGTCTTGTGGCCATGCTGGCACAAAGTCTTCTTTTATTTCTAAGAAAGTCCTGTTGAGGAAGTAGTCTAACAGAACAAGTGGTGGATTTGGAGTCAGGAAACAGGGGTTTGGGTCCTACCTCTGCAACTCACTAGTCAGGTGACCCAAGACAAGTCATTTGAGCTCCCTAGACCCCAGTTTTCCCCCTCTGTGAAATAAAATTAGATGATTGCTGAGGTTCCTTCCAGTCCTTAACAATTTCTAATTCAGGTAGTAGTGTAATGGCCACAATTAAGGCAACCAGAGCTGCTCTGGCTTTCCTCTCCCCCCCGCCAAAAAAAAAAAAAAAAAAATCCAAACTTTCTGTAATACCTAAAGACTAAAAAATCCAAGGTTTCTGTAATGCATAAAGACTGGATGATAAGACTTTTAACCATCAAGCCTTGGCACCTTGGCTTGTCTTAGATTTGTCCCAGTTTTGTTATGATGAGCAGTTGCTCAGAATTCCGTGCTACTGTTTTTATGACCTCAGTCACTTTTGATTTCTATCCTTGTTTGTAAACATTTGCATGATTTGTGATTCTTGAAGTACTCAAGATAGTAAAAACAGTTTTTGAATTAAGACCTGACTCCCCTTTTCTGTCTCCTCCTCTTTTTATTTCTTCTTTACCTTCCACTAAGAATCGTACGGGTGCGAGGGACTTTGGATAGTTCACCTGACTCAGCCCTCTCATACTGTAGATGAGAAATCTGAGGCCTGAGAAAGTGAGTAGGACCTCGCAAAAATGGGATGAGAGCCTTTGGGTTCCTTTAACTAGTTCCAGGGACTGGCTGCCATCAAGCCACCCTCCAAGGAAGAATACTTTTCTGGGGTTACTAGGAAGTGTGGTAGTCCAAGACACTGAGCTGGAGTCCTTGTTTTACAGCCAAGGTTATCATAGCCATGAAAGGCTGCTTTCCTGGTTAACTTCCTTCTTCCTGTTATAAGAAACTCTGCCCCTCCCCTCCCCCCCGTGTTGCCCTTGCCTATGAGAAACATCCTCTGTTTAAAATTATTAGGAATTCTGCCCTTTCTGTGAAATGACTCCCTAAAAGGGGAAAGGGAAGAGTAACACATTATTAAAAAAATAACAGGGAAGTAAGTATAATAGCAATCGCTGACATTTGCATTCCACTTTGAAGTTGTGTAGGAAACAAAATGTCACATCTGTTTTGTCATTTGAATTTCACCAACCGCCTTGCCGAGGTAGGTGTAGTGGGCATTATTATCCCTCTTTACATATGAGAAACCTAAGACACAGAAATTATATTATTAACCCACAGTCAAATAGCCACTGAGGATCAGAGGCAGAATTTGAACCCAGATCTCCCTGACTCTAAACTCATTAGCTCTCATGAGCTCCTTCTTAGCAGGTTGTGTTGGGGGTGTGGGGTAAGAGGGAGACAGATTCTTCTCATCAAAAATTACTACTGATATTGATACCCTGACTTTATCAAGAGTTTCTAAATTTTTCCCAAAGAATTTTATTTGACCCTGGAGAGAAGAACTAAGACCAAAAGGCAGAAATTATAGGTCAGTCAGATTTTTGTTTTGTGGTAGAAAATACTTCATAAATAGTTGCTATTCTGTCATTTCAGTCATGTCCAGTTGGATCCCATCTGAAGTTCTTTTGGCAAAGATACTGGAATGTTTGCCATTTATTTCTCCAGCTCATTTTACAGATGAGGAAACTAACTGAACACAGGGTTAAGTGACTTGTCCAGGGTCCCACAGCTAGTGACAGAGGCCAGGTTTGAATTCAGATCTTCCTGACTCCAGGCCTGATGCCCCATCCTTTGCGCCACCTGGGTCTATCCAAAAGTGAGATGGGCTGAATTGTGAGGCATTAGAAGTCTTCAAATGCAAGATTGGGGGATGTTGAAAAGGGAATTCTTGCTCTGGTATAGGTTGGACTAGATGTGACCATTGAGGTTCATTGTTGTTAAAGGGATTCTGAGTCAGCTATGATGTAAACTCAAAGCCTCTAACTCCTCTAACTCAGATTCTGTGAACTAACATCTCCACAACCAAGATCCCATGGTCTCTGCTGTTATTTAAAACTTTATGCTATATATGTCATTTACACTACTCGAAATTTAGAGCGCACCATCCCTGTTGATCATTTCTTTTAATTATATCTTATTAGGCATCCATTGCCAGGCTTTCCAGATTTAACCACCTTGCTTTGCCATCCTGACAGAGTTGATTTACAGGCCTTTTCAGCTTTCAGGGTTCAGCTATGAAGAAAGCTACTTATTATGTGTGGTTTTTCAATTCCCTGAGCATTTAGTAAGGCCCTCTTTATAGCAGTCTTGGCTTTTCTTCTTGGGAAACTGACAGTTTTACAATGAGAGGTGTGAAATGGTGCTCCATAGACACCTCATCTGCCTCTCCTTCTGTTTTCCCAAGTGTTTGAAAATCAAACCCTGATTCTAAATGTCCAGTTGGGCAAAGAATGCTCATCAAGATATTCCTGGTTACTCTTTCTTAAAGAAGATTGACATAAGGGCATTTTAACTATATATATAAAGGTGTATGTGTGTGTGACAGACTGTACACATATACATACATATATGATAAATCCCCTACCTATGGATACTGTTCTCTTCATGTGTCCTTTCATTGACAGAAACCATCATATGAACAGGTAAAAATGACCCAAAGTGAAACCTAGGGTTTTGGGGGGTTTTTGTTTTGTTATTTTTAGCAGTTTTGAATGAATGAAACAATAAGAAATGGGGACTGCCTATCTTCCAAAGAGGGAAAGCAGGTGTTCTATTCACCTTGACCTGGGATTGTGCTCATAGCACAGTGTCTGGGTAGTTTGTTTGCTTAGTTTGGTCCAACATCCACGGGGAACTTTGTCAGTGTTTTCGGACTGACTAATATCTAGGAGACTTTCTCATTCAGTTTCTGACTTCAGGTCTGTGTTTCTCACCCAAGAGATCAGCCACTCCCATGCCTCTACATCCTTTTAATTTCCTGATTCAAGAAGAAAGACAGCCCTGGCCCTCCTAGCATCAGGCTCCCATCTACTCTGAAACTCTGGCTGTATGAAAGCAACCAAGTGGAAAGCAGTGACATTTTAAATGTGAAAAATCCCATCTTTTATTTATTTAATTCAAACCAACATGTGAATTATTCATTAAAGTTTATGTAAGTCATTGAAATCCAAGAAATTTGAAGTGGGAAGAGTAATATTTTAACAACGAAGTCGATAATTCAAAAGCATTGACTTTTTTCCACCTCATATTAAAGTGATTTTTTTCATAGGTTTGCTTCCTCAGTCCTTTTCATTAAATGCTGGCTAGTTTGAATATAGGTTAGCTTGATGCCTTGTCCTCCTGTCTAGCCAAATATCTTTTCGCTAACCATCATCTTTCCCTTTTGATTTTCACCGCCAGACAGTTCATAAGGGGAGCCTAATGGTCATCTGGCCCAGGTCCTGTTTGTAGAGTCTCTTTGCCTAATCTCCTTTCAAGATCTGGAACTCAGATTCCTTCACCTTCATAATCTGGCCCCCCTCTACCTTTCCGATACCCTTTCACCTTATGCCCTCCATGTTCTCTTTGATCTGAAGATACTGGCTTCTTTTCCAATCTAGGAACAGGTCCCTCCATCCCTCAGTTCTGGGCATGTTCACTGACTAGCCCTCATGCCTGGAGTTCTACCTCCTCTGTCTCCCAGCTTCCCTGGCTTCCTTCAAGTTCCAACTAATTCTGGTGCCTTTCTTCTGTTAGCTATTTCCTACTTATCCTTGTTTGCTTGTTATCTCCCAGTTGAGATTATGGCCTTCTTGAGTGCAGGGACGGTCTTTTGCCTTTCTATCTCCAGTACTTGGCAGAGTTCATGGCATGCAGTAGACATTTAACAAATGCTTATTGACTGACAGATTTCTTTCTTCAGTGTTGTGCCAAAGTTTCCCTTCTCCTCTTAAATGACAGTCAATAGAGCTTGGATTCTTTTGGTCTTATGGCATTGCCTCCCCCGTCTTTCTGTAGACACAACATGTCCATTCAAGGTTGGACAGTCTCCACAAGCAGGCCACAAAAGTTCCCAGTAAACTCGACTTCTAGACAATTTCTAGGATTGCACCTTGCATTTTTATTCTTCTATCAAAGTAAAAAAAGAACTGATCATTTTCCCAGTTTTTCCTTGAGACTCATGTGATCTAGAGTACATAGAATCTAGGTGCAATCTTGACAGATACCATCCTTAATTTGATAATTAAGATACCAAATCTTAATTTGCCACCCCCCAAATTCTTAATTTCTAGACTGTGAGGTTTCAAGCTTTTGTTTTAAAATATGACAGTTCTTTTACAGTAAAAGAAATTGGACATTGCCTTAGACCAAGAAGTTTCCCATTCTAATTTGGGCATAGAATGCTTTTGGTTTTGGAATACATGGAAAGAATCCATAAATTCTGGTCACTATGGATAAATAGATACAATATGAGTGTGTGACCATAGAGAGAATAATCCTCAGGAAGAGGTCAGCTGAGGGAGGGGGAGGGCAGTTACAGCAAAGGTAGGGATGCCTTGCCGTTCTTAGGCCTGGGAGGCTAGAGCCCTGGATCAGGAGTTTCAAACACTCTGGGTGGGGGCCAGCAGCACTTCTAAGAATAACCCAAACCAGGTTAAAATGTAATTAGGAAGTATTTAACAAAATAAATAAAAATACAGTAGAAATTGCCGGGATCTCTGTAAGTGTTTGCATTTGACATTACTGGTCTAGGTCCCACTCTGTTCCATTCTAGGTGGGGTATTAAGGACACCATGGGGCTTCACTTACCTCTGTGTTCCTAGTTCCCTCGCCCCTGTGTTTCCTTCCAATTGACTTGCTCTCCGCATGGCCAAACCCCCTCTCAGAGTGTTGTCTGAGATATCAATGACCTATCAAAAATCTGTTGCAGAAGCTTTTTTTTTTTATTTCAGTAAAAATATTTTGGCAGCAAAACACTGCATTAGAGAGACAGTGGGAATACTGACCTAGGAATCTGGAGACTTTCACTTCTGCCGTAGACTTTCTCTGTAACCTTGGTCACAGGGTCACCTCCTCCTTGGCATCTCATCTTCCTCATCTTTAAAATGAGAGTTTTGGATCATCTGATTCAAAGATTTGGTCTCTGAATTCCCATATAACTGAGATTCTGTGACCCTCTGGGGTGTTGTTAGCAATAAAAGGACATATTACCACTCTTAGGTCAATACTAATTATTATCCTCAAATGTTTAGATTACTTTTTCCTAAAAAGGAAATGTCACCATTGTATCCATTCACAATGTAATGTGATAAGGTCCTTTGCCTAGGAACAAAAACCTCTAAATGTACATTTGTACCATTATCTTGGAATAGGGTACCCTCTTTTTCAGGACAGGGCACAGGGAGAAGCCATGACTTGATTCCCCTGGAAACCCTGACTAGTGACACAATATTGTGACATCAGAATTTGTGTAATCTCTTTTACAGAAGTTGTCTCAGCCTATCCTTTCGTGTCCTTTCCACATGCAGAAAGTAACATGCCATTTGAGTTCTGGTGTGCTAAGAAACCAGCTGGGGGATTCACTTTCTCTACAGACATTGAACCAGTTCATAAACTTGGACCCTGTCTACTTCAAGAGTTTATGAAATGCATAAGCGATAGCATTTTTATATCCATGGGAAAAGGGGGATATTTACTTTTCCAAGGTCAGACTGCATTTATTACCAAAATTTAATTTTTTCCCCATTGGACATCTGAGATATATTAAAGGCAATGCAATCTCTGACAGTGGTGAAATATTACCTCTGAGATGTGGTCAGTGAATTTTTACTTTTGCACATAGGTTTTTATCCTTTTAACAGTTCCATCTTAGGAGTGCTTGGCTGAGAGAAGCCAGGAAGAATATTGGGGTCAGAGCTGCCAATTAACCTTCTGATTTTTGTCATCTGATTACTCGATTAATCAAGGGCCCTGAACCAGAGGCCATGATGGAGAGACATTTTGGCTGTGGAATAACAATGTCTAGAAAGACTCTTTGGGAGCCGATGTGATGAATGGGGAGGCCAAGCAGAGGTGGGCAGGTGGTACACAAATGTCTGTACTACCTACACAAGTGAAGGAAACTTGAGCAGTGGGGCTCTCAAGGCTGATGGACAGGCTTTCAGAGAATACTGTTTGTCTTCTCATAGCACTGTTTGACGTAGCGTGTGGTTCCATGAGTATCAGGGAAGAGGAAAAATACACAGTCCTGTGAAATCTCATTCATTCAACCTTCACTAATTCAGAATTTCTGCTTATTCTGCGTGGGATGCAGGGTTCCCTCTGTACTCTCTGTGAAGAACAAGTTTGAGATACAAGTAGAGAACGAAAATGACACTATTGGGGATATCTTTAATCTACTTAAGAGATCACATTTTTAAAGGCTTCTGTATATGACTTCAAGTATCCATGATTTCACAGATAGAGGTGTTCTTTCCCTTGACACAGATAACACCATCTTCCTTACTTCAATCAATAATTTAACATGTATTCAGAAGCTTTTTATCACTTAGTGACCAACATTCTGGGGTTAAGCTTTTCCAATTTTACCTATTGTAATCCTTAAATAAGGAAAGATACTAAGACCTAGTGAAGCTTTTGAAGTGACCCTCAAAAATCCAAGGTGACTTCTGTGCTATATAACCTGGTATCAGAGTAGGACTTATGTGGAAATCCAGTACATTATATTCATGTAAATAGTGTTTCTAATTACAAATGAATTTTATCTTCCTGAAATGCCTATTATTCATCAAAATTTACATGCTATTCAAAGCCCAACCCTGACTACATTAATTCACATTGATCTCTTTTCTGACACAGGATGCAGAAACTTTATCATACATTCTAGCTCATGATTATATACACTGTCTTACAATATTATACAAATGTGTGTGTGTGTGTGTGTCGCTTTTTCAGCTGTGTTGGAAGGTTCTCAGGAGCTGATTTCATATCTTATAAACTTCTATTTTCTCCAAAATGTGCTTAGAAGATATTTTTTGAATTAAATAATCTAAGGTCTAAGTGCAGCTTGAACTGCATTGCTAATAGAATGATTGAGTGTGTACTTGAGGGGAATAAAACTCATTTTATTCAAACATATTCCTCTTTGAGATTTGTCACTTTTTTAGACTGACCTTTCCTCAATAGGACAGCTAGAGTTTCATTGTCATTTAAACCCTAAAATAATCTGCCCCCACCTTTCTGACCAAACCTCTGAGTGTAAGCTGATAATCACCTTCTCTGTTCTGCGGAAAGAGAGTAACAGTTATTAACATGGACTTGTCGAAAGAGATCTAGCATGAAAGCTAGGAGACCCTGGAGTCTTCATTCCTTCTTCAGGCCTGTTTGTTCATCTTTACAGATGAAGACTTAGACTAGATGCTTTTTAAGGTCTTGAGGAAGTCCCTGAAATTTTCTGAGGCCAAGTTTCCACACTGGTCAAATCAGAAAGAACATCAAGTTCTTGCGTTGCTGCTTTCCAAAGGAGGACACAGATTTCAGGGAGGCTGCTTAGTGAGCAAGGATTCTTACCCCAGGATCCATGAACTTGAAGGAGGAAAAAAAGGAAATCATTATTTTTGTTAGTATTCAGTCATGTCTGACTGTTTGTGACCCCTTTTTGTGGGTTCTCTTGGCAGAAATACTGGAGTGATTTGCTATTTCCTTCTCCAGCTCATTTTACAGATGAGGAAACTACTGCAAACAGGGTTAAGTGACTTGCCCAAGGTAATATAGCTGGTAAGTGTCTGAGGTTAGGTGTGAACTCAGGTATTCCTGACTTCCAGGCCCAGCACTCTATCTTATCTACTGTACCACTTAGCTGCCGCTAAATGATCTCTAAATGAAATGTAATGTTCCCTTCGATTATTGAAAAATTTTATTCTGAAAAGAGGGCCATAGGTTTTACCCATCTGTGGCACATAAAAAGGTTAAGAACCCCTATAATAGAGCTCAACACTAAATGAGATCAGGGTACAGGAGCAGTACTTGCCAGTCATGCAACCTTGGATAAATTATTTAACCTTTTAGCCTCACTTTCATGTCCTGTAAAATGGAGGTGAAAGAGTCATAAACGCAGAGCTGAAAAAGACCTTAAAACTATCCCAACTCCCTCATTCTGCAAATGAAGAAGCTAAGGTCATGAAAGGTGAATAACTTGCCCAAGAACATAGGCAAGAACTGCCAGGGGTGAGATTTGAATACAGAGCATCTAGGGGTTCTGGCCACTGTACCACATATGTGTTTATCTCTGCCCTGCCAAGCCCACAGGACTGTTGGAAGGATTAGGTAACTAATATGAAAATATTTCAAAAACTTTGAAATATGTAAAACAAACGTATTATTATAATATCGTGATGTCATAGGACCATAGTTTTAGGACTGGGAGGGCCTTCAATGTCATTTTAATCTAGACACCTCAGATTAGGAAACTGAGACCCAGAGGTTAAATGACTCGCCTCCAGCCCCTTTTGGCTTTTTGATTCTCTCTGATGCCATATGGAGAAAAACTGATGCCATATGAAATAAGCAGGAGAGACACATTTAATCAGTCCATTATCTGAATGATGTGCCCCTCTGGCCTCCTCTCTCATCAAGGCTGGGATAATATGACCCAGCCAGCTGTGTTGGCCAGAATGTGCCCCATACGTAGAGCTGTTCTAGGGATACTAGGATGCGATATTTTGAGCACCACATTCCTCTCATATTCTCATAGAGCACATCCTGCACCCCAGAGAGCCCTCCGATCTGGGCTCACTTTTAATTGATAGCCTTCTGTGGCAGTGGCCTTCCAGAGAGGAAATCCCAGCTACTACAGAAAGGAACATCCCAGTGTGAATGACTTAGCAGTTTGGCCATCCTGGACAGTACTGTTGATAAAGCAGGTTGATTTGGAAGGCATCTTCAGTATGTTTAAGTAAAGCCAGTTGTGCTAATTAATGGGGGGATAAATCGAGGCTTAATTACTCGGAAGGCACCTTGGGTGAAAGATTCATGGTAATTGTTGTGTATCCTCTTGATGGATTCCTGCAGCTGGCAGCTCTCTTTACAGCAGTAAAACATACTGTGTGTTCCTGGTATAT
The DNA here is from genome assembly GCA_023548195.1 of Bettongia penicillata ogilbyi. Classification (NCBI taxonomy): domain Eukaryota; kingdom Metazoa; phylum Chordata; class Mammalia; order Diprotodontia; family Potoroidae; genus Bettongia; species Bettongia penicillata. The sequence continues at coordinate 3,526,962 of JAJHZJ010000100.1, forward strand.
CAGGGTCTCTCTTCTAGACCAAGACCCTTCCACAGAAAAGGAATCAACTGCAATCTGACTGGTCCTTACTTTCTTTGGAGTAGCTTTTAGACTGTCTACATGAGGGTTTCTCCACATGTAGGTATGCTGTCAGATGGCTCGTTGGCAGAGAGAATTCCTTGTAGAGTAATTCCCTAAACCAGAAGTTATCCACATGTCTATAACACTTTTCATTTACAAAGCATATACATTATCAATAATGCACATGAAAAGCTCTGTTCTTGTACTCACAAATTCTCTGAAATAATAGAATACTTTCCCTATGTGATACATTGCATAACATCACTTGTGAGCCTTTAGTTAACCTGACTTATTGTTACCATAGTAATGGATTTCATTGATATGAAAAAACTAGACCCAAAGTACTATCCGAATTTCACATACTTAAAAAATTTTCTGAGTGACCAATGTGCCTGCCTCATCTCATTTAGTCCTCACAACCCTGTGGTCATGGTGTTACCATAGGAAGAAACTAAAGGCTGAAGAATTTAATTCCAAAGACAGCTAAATTCCAGAGCCAGATGTTTCAACTTTACTTTAAAAAAGTCTCTTCTCTTCTGATTTGCCTTCTTGAAATCCACTTCCCAGTATGTGTTGGAATCCATGCTGCCTACACATACCTTTCATGTGTTAACCCAGCTAGGTGGCTTTTGACTAAGGTCAGTCTGCAGTAACCACAGAGCTGACCCTTTTGATGATACTAACAGAAACCTGGCAAGAAACTCTGGGTCTGGCTGTCATCCAGCTTATAAGTCTGATATGCATTTTTTAAACAGTAAGAAATTTTAGGGTGGAATTATCTCAAACTTGGAAGTCATGTATTGCTAATGAGAAGTGCATCCTTCCTTCACAGCTTACCAGTCCTGAACAGTACTGTTGATAAAGCAGGATGAGGCATCTTCACTGTGTGTATGTAAACTGGCAGTGACAGTCATTCACCTACGTCCCTACCCCAATATAACGTTTTGAAATTTTAAACTTTGAAGATGAGAAAATCAAAGCTTGAAGGGATAAAATCACCTCCCAAAGCAAGCTATTGGTAATCCCAGGACTGGAACCCAGGCTTCCTGCCTCCTAGCCTAGAGCTGTATGGAGAAGCTGAATTGTTCTTCGATATAAACCCTCTTGATCTAGTAATGTCTCATGCATTCTAACTTTGTAGATCTGAAAAAGCAGTTGGAAAGTTCAGAACTAAGAAATCAACGCCTAAAGGAGGTTTTCCAGACCAAGATTCAGGAATTCCGTAAGGTCTGCTACACCCTGACGGGCTACCGGATAGACCTCACCACAGAGAACCAGTACCGCCTGACCTCTGTGTATGCAGAGCACAAATCAGACTGTCTCATCTTTAAGGTAGGTTTCTATTTCTATTTCAAAACCTTCCCACTTCACTCTGCTATGCTGTTAATCTTTGATAAAGCTGATGACACGTGCTTTCTGTCCTAATTGGTAGGGAAAATCAAGTCATTAGCCCTTGATAAATGAGTGCTTTTCTGCTGAGGATGTCCCCAGGTTCTGAATAAAGAGTGCCACAAAAAAAGTGCTTGCTTTTTCCATCTAGCCAAGTGTACTAATTTTATCTGTGTACCAGTACCCGAAGGGACCCTGCTCCATGCTTTTGCCTCTCATAGTTTCTTGTCCAGTGGAATTTCTTCAGTCAGTTTCCTCCCACTTCTCAGCCAGCTACTGATTTTCCTCCGGGGTGGTGTATGTTTTGCCTGTTCTATATCCATATTTTTTGCTTATCTTTTTCAAGTAGAGCCTTCCTCAGTCCCACTTACGTGACAAGGTGATAACCCTAATCTGGTGGACAGCTTGTCACCTGGTGAGCTAAAATTAGCTATTTGAAATGCTGTACTTGGCCAAAAAATATGGAAGGATTGTAAAAGTTACACAGGAAAAGAAAAGGTTGATATCAATTCAGCAATAAACTATCCAAATGATTATTCTATTACACCTTAAAAAGAGGTCTATTTGATTCTCTTGGTGAAGACATTCTTTAACCTGATGAAATTGTATACATTTAGATGTTTGGGTTAGATACCTTGGTTTCTGGGCAAAGATTATTGTAGGGAAATGAAACCTTTATGGGATTGAATATGGTCCCAGTAAACATACCTAGAGATTCTTTTAAATTATTGAAGTAATTGAACATAGTTTCCCTCCTCTCTTTAGAGTATGATGCCCTCTTGAATATCACATTGGGAACGGGGATTAGAAATGGACTTTGTGACTCCCAGGCATGGCTGTCCCTAACTGGTATTACACAGCATTGCAGTAAATTAAGAGTTAGCATACAGAAAGCACTTTGGTGCTGAAGGGATTGGTCATCATTTGGCATGCTTGCTCCCTACACTGATGCAGGTCACATCTCCCACTTTACTTAGCGAGCAGTTTTCAAGTGTAACTGTTTCTGAAGAATCCCTTGCTCCACAGCACTTACGTAACCTTAGTTAGGCAGGTCCTTGGGCCACAAAAGCCCATCACTGAGTCTATCCTGGAAACTTTGCCAGCTGAGTATGATTTGCAGGGGTTGAGGCTTCACTGGCATAGCCTTCAAGAACAAAGGTCGTGTAACAGTTAGACATGGGAATCAGACTCTTAGTAGAGGATAGAGGAGAACCCTCACCTTCAGCTGGGATTGCAGTTTTGTTCAGTTTAAGTCAGCACACGTATTCAGCACCTACTGTGTACAAGGAAGTATGAGGTATTATTGGAAAGATGCAAAGTTCAGAGGTTGTGTTTCCTTCCCTTATGGAGCTGATGTTCTGCTGGGCCTGTGTGACACCTCCCTAAGCCTCGATTTACCTTAGTCCTTGAAGGACCTGGGGTTTCCTTCCCATGGACACTCCCTCCATTGAGAGATCACAGCTGTTCATGCCCTGGAAGATATACTTGTTTAGTTCACTTTCTCCCAGAAAATGTGTTACTCTTGTGATGTCTTTACCCTTCTGCCAATTAGCATCTGCAGCAAGCCAGGCTGATCCGGAGGCAGCAGACGTGAGTACACCACCAGGCCAGTGTTTCTAGCCCCAAATGATACATGATAAATCCAAGAAATGCAATCATAGGGTACAGTTTGAGGACCAAGGAAGGCTGTTACTAACAAATAGAACATCGGGGAGGATTCAGTGTGGCATTTGAGCTGCCTAGAAACAAGGAAGAACTGCCTGATTGTAAGGACTGTGAAAGTTTAGACTGGGTTATGAGGGAGCATATAAGCAGGAGAGTATGCAAGATGATCTTTAGAAATCTGGACTGGATCTCAGCTTCTGTATTTGATTGAATTATTTGGTGCATCCTCAATACAAAAATCAAGCTTTGCATCATATTATTTGGCACTGTTCAAGTTGAAGCTCCAGGTTGCCAAGCCGCCCTCTCTTCTCTCTGTGCCCTCTCCATCCCAGCCAGACTTAGAACTTCAGAACCCCCTCTCTTGTTCAGCTCAAAGTCATAACAAAAATCATTAAAAATGAATTACTCCATCCAGCGAAACTGGAAGAGCATCCTCATGCTGAGCTAATGAATTGAACCCGAGCACCCCAGCCAGTGCTCCCTGCCATTTACAGCACAATTGGGAACCCTTGTCTTCTTCATTGCAACAACTGCGATTAGCCCTTGAATTACCCTTGCTTTGGTTTGAGGCTTTCTGGGGCCATGGAGCCAGTCTGTCATGGCAGCAGGCTCGAGGCATGAAAGGGGATAGAGAGCAACTCAAGGCTAAAGACAGTCCCCATTTTATTTCCCTCTCTGCTCAATGGTGACATGAATGAGGGTAGAGGCCAATGAATCATACTAGCGATAAGGAAGCTAAGTTGCTCTTCTTTGGTGTTATTGGCTGATCTGATACTTCAGGCCCAGGATTGAAATGAAATGAGATACATGTAGGACCTCTAGCAGTTATCCAAAAAAGGTTTACTTTTACATGGTATAGAAAAGATACTCAGCACGGATATAATATTGATTCAGCTAGATACAGCCCCCTCTTGTCTCTGTTTGGAAATGTGTCTGGTCATCCAGCTGTTTAGATTCCTATGGGCCACATCATGACTTGGAAAACCACAAATTAACATTATCTGCATTATATTTATATTTATTTTGTTAAATCTTTCCCAGTTACATTTTAATGTAGTTTAACCACACATGAGTTTTGTGATCCAAGTAGCTTAATAGTTGCAAATTTGTAGTAGGACAGTATCTCTTTCCTACACAACTAGGAAGCTTGAACCTTATCCACCTCAACCATCAAGTCTCAAGGACAACTTCCCTGCCTTTTGGAACAAAAAACTAATCCATCCTACATTGTATCTGTTGTTCCTAAAGCACTCGGCATCTAAACAGTAAGAACAAGATATGTGACATAGTGTCAGCCACTACCTTACTCCATACCCTAATTTCCCACTCTTGCTAAGTGCTTGCACTCATCGACTTAGGCTTGCCTACACTCTGAAAGCAATCCTGAATGGCATGTACCCTGAGAACCATTGGCCTTTTGTTTTACATAAACCCCTTGTTGCTGGCATCCTCTGCCTGTTACTTCTTGACTGTGTTTTGACCCCTTTTTGCCCCAGCCTTTTCCCTGGGTGCTGAAATCTTTGTTTCTAGGTTGGTACCTGCTTCTTGCTTTTCTTAGCTGACTGCTCTTGACTTGACCTTTGCTGACTCACCACCGGCCCACCAGCTCCTTTTATCTAGCTGTATATCTGCTCTTTGTTCCCCTAACTTACTTCTGGACTTGCTGCCCACGTCGTGAGTTAACAATAAAAATGTCTCTGAGACACCATAGGTGTGAATGGGTTAGTACCAACAGATGAATCATAGGAACTTGACATTTTGGGACATGTTCAAAGACTCAGAGAGAGAAAGAAACTTTGGTAATGTGGCCATGAAGTAGCGAGACAGTACTGTATCTGAAAATACAGAACAAATCCTGTACTTCCAGGCTAGTAGTACTTAGATAATAAACTTGCTTGGAATCTGGGAAACCAGTTTAGGGGGGAGTTAAAGAGAAGAGATAGCGAGCTTAAGATCCCTTTCCTCCTGAGTCTAGTACCACTTAGATCATTAATTACTTACACTTTTTATAATACTTTATACTTTACAGACTTCTTTATACCTACCTTTGTGAGGCAGGTAGCATCAAGCTCACAGACAAGGAAACTGAAGTTTGGAAAGCTGAAATGACATGTCTGCATTTACCTGACCTACTACACTAACTGCATATGTTATACAATCCATTCTCAGATGATCTCTTGACCTTCTAAGCAAAAAGAACCATCTTATCTTGTACAGGAGGAGATAATACAGGTGTGATGGCAGTAAACCATCAGGTCCCCTATTCTGCAGTTGCTGAAACACATTCTATGGAGGCCTGAATCTGTACCCTGACCAATTCCATGGAGAATTTTGATCAGCTCAGAAACACTTGAGCCTTAAGATGATGCAGCAAATGCTTGTTCCCCATCCCACTCCATGACTGAACTTTGAGCCACATGATTCCACTTAAGTGATCAGGGCAGAGGCTTAGCCCTTGGTGGGATGAACTCTAGCTAGTTTAGCCTGATAGGCCAGTGCTTTTATATTCCCCATTATACAAATAAAATCTTTTGGTTTTGTACCACTGTTCCAATGAAGCTCTTGCATTTCCACAAACATTATATGACTGATTTTTATAGCAACTCTTTGAAAGTAAAAAAGATTGGAATTCTCTTCCAGATTACCCATGGTCACACATAGGTATTACCCCTCTTTTCTCAGACCCTAGCATTCCGCACATCTGATACCTCATCCTCCAAGAGCTTTCTGTATCGCCCCATAAAATGGGAAAGAGTCTAGAACTCAAATCCAGAATTCTGGCCCTCTGAGCTTGCACATCCCTCTTTTCCAGAGCTGGGAAGATCAGGTAGACTGTTCAGGGTCCAGAAACCATTTAGGCTCTTAGTAAAATAAATGGGACTGAGAGAGTCCCTAGATTTCAACTAGGTCTAGTTTAGTTTTTGTATAACAAGAGTCACCAATTCTTTTCCTAATAGATTTAAAAAAAAAATTTCCCTAAGGTTTTATGTTTGCCATCTCTTGACTAGAAAGAAATTTTAAATTGCTAACAGGGGAGAGACACGTGGTAACAATAGTCTTGTTGGTGATAACCAGGTATATAGCCAAAGAATCTGAGTAGATCGAGACATCATGGGATTAAAGCTGATGTTCTTCCCACTGTGTCACATTTCTCCATCTTCAGAGGAATATGGTTCAGTCAGGGAAAAGAGAAAGCCTGATTTGTTGGCCATACTCTTCCAGGGTCATTTGTGCAGCTGCTCAGGACAGGTGGTAGCATTCCCTTGTTTTGGTGATTCCCACCAGGGTCATTACTCTCCAGTCCCAAGCTCCAGGTTGGATCTGTCCCATGGAATGTAATCCTCATGAAGGCAAGGACTGTTTGATCTTTATCTTTGCACCCCCCAACTCCTTGAATAGTGCCCCTTCTGTAGTCTTAATTGTTGCGTTTGTCCTTCGTTCTCCAAGAGGACCATGCCATCAGGGAAAGGATGACATGACTTGTAGTTGATTTTGATTTGAGGAGGGAAGACTGTGCAAAGTCACCAGCCTCTAGGTCCAGTGACAGATGTTCATCAGGATGATAGAAGATGGCCTAGGATGCAATGGGAGACACTGACCATTTTAGGCCAAAGTCTTACCACATTCTCACTTTGAGTGAGATCCACCCATTCAATGAACAGGCTTCTTTAAGTAGTTACTTAAGGGATGGCCCTTTAATTAAAAAAAAAAAAACAAAAAAAAAACACTGACAGGAAGACCCTTAGGGTTCATGGGTAAAAAAGAAACAATTACCATTTAGTATTTATATTCACTCTGTGCTAGGTGGGTGGTTACCTTTCTCGACAAGAGGATCATGACATTAAGATGTTGACTTGACTTGTAGTTGACTTTGATTTGAGTGAGGCAGGGCTGTGCAAGGTCACTAGGCCTCACTTTCTCCTCCAGAGCCATCTGGGTCCAGTGGCCAGATATTCATCAGGAGACAGTCTTAACTGATGCGTGTTGAGTGACTAACCAAAACCTTATCTTAAAAGAGCAGAATGAATCACTGACAGTTTGGGCTTTGAAATCTGTAGATGTTTTGGTTAGGTTTGCATCTGCCCTCCTTCTTCACGGTTGATTCCTCTGCATGAACTCAAGGGTTTTTCTCAACAAAAGAGAAATCCTCTCCCCCTCAGCAAAGACCCTGGAGCCAAACCCAGTGCTCTCTTCTGGAAGGAGTAAAATTCCCTACCTACCACAGTACCTTGAGTTTGGTTTCTCCTTTATCACTTGTTTCCTTATCAATTGTCTCCCTTAAGCCTGAGACCAGTGAAGCTTGTCATTCAAAATACCTGCAGGAAGAGTGCTGCTCTTTCTCCCCTTGCTAAATACCAAGCTGATGCCAAGTCTTAGAGCTAGATGCTGGCTTCATGCTGAGGTTATGTGTTTATGCAGAAATCTCCAAGAAGCAAATGACTGGGAGGATGTAGGCGCATTTCATTAACCTGAAGAGGTCAGAAAGCAGGGAGGCTATTTATATTTATTTCCCTCTCAAAATTTATAGAACTAGCTTCATGTAATTAGGCCAGAAGAATTCACTAGCTCCTGCCAAGCCTTTCCAGCATGTTCAGAAGTTAGGCATGTATGAAGAAATCTTAAGGTCACAAAAAACCAAAACACCAAAGTCTGCGCAGTATCCTGCTTAATAAATCAAGTCCTTTAGAAATTCTGGAGATGACTGCTAAACATCAGAGTGCCACTGTTCTGTGATGTAGAAGAAAGCTTACTGAATTTGGAGCCAAATTCCAGCTTTGGTTCTTCCTTTTGGATTTGGGGCACACCACTCTGAGCTTCACTTTCCTCATGCCTAAGATGAGAGGGTTGGACTACTTAGCTCTCTGAAGTCCCTTCTAGCTCCAAAGCTGCGATCCTAGGGCAGGGCCTGGTTCCAATGGTTTTAACGTGACCAGTGACCAACAAATCTATGAGTGCAGGCTGAACTCATCAGGAAACCCAAAAGATGAAAATCAGAGCACTGTTTCAATGTGACAGGTGACATCACAATAAGCCACAAATGAGTGGTGGCTTAAGATTGTGGAGTGCCCTGATGTTGCTATGCCACCTGTGTCCCTCCACAGTTTTCCCTTGAAATGATGTGTAGTCAGCATTCAGCCAGAATTGTTCATTGGTAGCCAGTCACAAAGACTTTCTTGGAGTCCTCAAGGCAGGCTGCTAAATTAATGGAACTTTAAAAAACTCTTTCATACATGTACCTATAATACACACATACCCGTATCATTTGTAATATAAGATGTGAAGGTAAGTAGACATCACTGAAATGTTAAAATTCAGAACAAGATGCAAAGCTGCTGTGTCAGAGTTTAATCTTTTGCAAGTTGCTCACAGAGGTCATGGCAGAAGCAATTTGTCTTGAGGGTTCACCAGCCCCAAAGGAGTACCTAGGAAGAGAAGCCACCAACTGCATCAGTTACCTGGTTTAATCAAGAGAATTAAACCAGCTGCAAATGGCAATCAATTCCTACCACTGCAGCTCGGGAAGAGAGAGTCCCAGGGGTATGCAAACTGCACCCCTTCCTTTGCGTGGCTCTGGCTTGAGTGTGTTTTTATTAATAAGACATCATTCCTCCTGGGTGTTTTTAGTTCATTTTGACTGAAGGCTATAGCTCTTCTCCTTGAATCTAGACTGTCCAGCATTTGTGGGTGTGAGCATGAAAGAAAATGAGAAGACATAACCAAGGTACTCAACCGTGCACAAGCTGCCAGGATACCAGCATCATCCCTCAACATGCTTGCAAACTTTTTAAAACAAAACTAAAATAGAAGGCAAGATATATTTGTAGCCAAATCAAAACTTTCCCTCAGTTATGTCTGTTTTTTCTTCTCTGTGTATAAGCCTACCTGTATTTCTTTCCCTTTTCTTCTCCCCTCACAAATCTTCAAAGTCACAATGCCACTGCAAGAGTGCTATACTTTCACAAGACCTCTTGTGTACACACACACACACACACACACACAGCCAGAAACCACAGTGGAACTCATCAGTAGACTAGGCAGAGCAGTGAGCTGCCAGAGAGAGAAGACTGGCCCTCCATTGTCTCCTTCAGCTTGTTAATTACCTGTGGCTTTGTTTTCATATTTCACTTTACATTTTCTAGTACAACATTCTGGGGATTTAATCTCTGCCCAGCTCTGGGAGACACAGCTGTCTGCATCTTAACATGACATCTCAAATCAAATGGGATGGATTTAGAATTGCAGAAAAGGTCAAGGAACCCTTTTCTTTTTCTTTTCCCTTAGTGTTATAACCAAGGACTCTGGAACTAGAACCTGTCAACCAGTCTGTTGGGGTTACATAGACTGAGGAATCTACTGGGGAAAAAAGTCTCTTGCAAGTCTCTCCTGTCTCTCTTGCTTTCTTACTGTTGCTCTAATACTACAGTTAAAGTGTCAGGTAGGCATCTCACATGCTCCAGTCATCTCCTCTTTCCTTTTTTTTCTCTACTTGGTTAAATTCTTTTCTCTCAGTCTTAACCAAAGTTTATCTTAGGGCTTTTTAAAAAACTATTTGGGATGAGAGAGAATCAATATATAACAAACCAGAAAAACAGACTGTTCTCCTTAAAACCCTCCTAATATGTGCATTCCAGGTATGATAGGGCCATGACCTCTAATGGTTTAGACAAGCAAATGAGAGAGAATATACCATCCCAGTTCTCAACTACTGGTTTTCAGTACAAGCAGTGATCATCCAGTTAAGATGCGTATGACACTACCACCACCCCAGTATAGGCCCATATTTTCATTGACCTAAACTATTTCAATAGCTTCTTGCCTCCTCTCTATTTTCTAATCTGAGCTGTCTTCATACCACTTCTAAGTGCTTAGAGATCTTCAGTGGATCCCTATTACTTACCAAGCGAAGTTCAAACCCCTTTGTCCACAGTGACAAGGCTCTCCATAATCAAAGACCATTTTGCCTTTCTTTCCTTGTCTCGTCACCTCCTTGCCTTTGCTAATGATATTCCATTTTCCTGAAATGTGTTCCATCTTACCTTTTACAGTTGTGAATTTCTAGCTGACCTTTAAAGCCCACCTTATATGCTGTTTGATCCTTGAAGACTTACTGATAACAACCTTTCCCTTAAGCTTCACAAAGCTCTTTATTTTACACTCTTCAGATTCACTTATGGACCTATGTTTATTGGGCCTCTCCCCTTAGGCCCAGTACAGTTACTTGAACTCAGGAAGTATTTTAGTTACACAATTAGCAAGCATTGTTAAATGTCTGCTCTATGCCTGACACCATTCTGTGTCATTGAGGAAACAATGAGAAAAACAATATACAAGGAACTTACATTCTCTCAAGGGAGATGACAGGTACATAAACATGTACAAAATTAATTCATGGTAATTGGGAACATTAGCCCATGGGGAGTCAGGAATGGTTTTCTGTAGGCTGAAGCATATGAGCAGAACTTTGAAGGACACGAGGAATCCTAAGACGTGAAGGTCAAAAGGAACGCAGTCCAGGAATGCCAGATGGTCTTTTCATTGAAACAGATAAAGAGGGGAATGGCACATGTGAAAAGCAGCGAGAAGGTTGGTTTGACTGGACCATGGACTGTGGGAAGAGGAGTAATGTGTAATGCTGGAATGCTGGAATATTGGGGCCAGGTTCTAAAGGACTCTAAATTCTAGAAGATTTTGTATTTGATCCTAGAGGAAGAAGGGAACTGGTAGAATTTAATGAATAGGAGAATGATTTCTGGGCTTTGGAAACTTTATGAAGGATAGATTGTTGAATGTAGAGACTTGTGGTAGGAAGGCCTGTTAGAAGTCTGTTATGACCAGGGAAAGCCAAAACAGAAAACGAAATCTATAAACTAATTTCCCTAATAAATATTTATGCAATTTTTTAAATAAAATACTAGCAAGAAAATTACAACAATATATCACAAAAATTATACAATGTGATCAAATCAGATTTATACCAGGACTGCAAGGCAATTGAGAATGATTGACCATATCAATAATAAAATGAACAAAATTCATACGATTATTTCAATAGATAACAAAAAAAGCTTTTAAAAAATATATCCCATTCTTGTTTTAAAAAAAAACAACTAGAAAGCATAGAAACAAATGGAGTTTTTCTTAAAATGATAAGTAGTATCTAAAACCAAGAGTGAACATTATCCATAATGGGAATAAACTAGAAACCTTAACAATAAGATCAGGGGTGAAGTAAGGACGACCATTATCACCACTGTTTTTCAGTATTGTACTAGAAATGCTAACTATAGCAATAAGACAAGAAAAAGAAATGAAAAGAATAAGCATAAGCAATGAGGACACAAAATATCCCTTTTTTGCAGAAGGTATTTGTGTTTGTCCTTCGTTGCTGAAGAGGACCATGCCATCGGAGAAATGATGACATGACTGGCACTTGATTTTGTTTTGAGTGAGGGAGGGCTGTGCAGGTCACCAGCCTCACTTCTCCTCCAGAGCCATCTGAATCCAGTGACCAGGTATTCATCAAGATGAATGGACATGATCCAGGATGAGGCAATTGGGGTTAAGTGACTTGCCCAAGGTCACATAGCTAGTGAGTGTCAAGTGTCTGAGGTGAGATTTGAACTCAGGTCCTCCTGACTCTTCACTAGTACTCTATGCCCTGCACCACCTAGCTACCCCCTGCAGAAGATATGATGGTTTACTTAAAGAACCCTAGAAGTTCAACTAAAAAACTAGTCAAAATAATGAACAACGTTAGCTAAGTTTAGCCAAGTTTGGGTGACATAAACAAATTAGTGGAGTATGGAAGAAATTGCCTGTCAGATCAATAGGTAGAAGAGTTCATGACCAAACCAAAGATAGAGAGGTTCACAGGAAGCAAAATGGATAATTTTGATTCTATAAAGTTGAAAACTTTTTGCACAAACAAAACCAATGCAGCTACAATTAGAAGAGAAACAGGAAACTAAGAAAATATGTACCAAATTTCTCTGATAAAAATCTCATTTGTCAAATAATATAGGAAACTGAGCCAAATTTCTAAGAACAAGATGCCAGTCCCCAAATGATAAATATTCAAGTGTTATGAATTTCTTCAGAGGAAGAAATCAAAGCTATCAGTAGTCATGTGAAGAAATGCCCTAAATAACTAAAAATTAGAGAAATGCAAATTAAAATAACTCCGAGATGCCATGTCACACCCATCAGATTGGCTAACATGGCAAAAAACGAAAATGTCATGTGGGGAAAATAAACACACTAATGTACTGTTGGTAGTACTGTGAACTAGTCGAACCATTCTGGAAAGAGATTTAGAACTATGCCCTCAAAGGTAGTAAACCCAGCAATATTGCTATTAGGCCTGTACCACATAAACATCAAGGCATAAGGACCCAAATATACAAAAATATCTACAGCAGTTCTTTTTGTGGTGACAAAGCATTGGAAACTGAAGGGATACCCCTCAAGTAGGGAATGTCCAAACAATTTTAATATGTAATTGTGGGGGATACTATTGTACTAAAGAAATGATGAAGGAGGTAGCTTCCAAAAAACCTGGGAAGACTTATATGAACTGATGCAAAGTAGGATGAGCAGGACCAGTAGAATGTTACATGTAGTAGCAGCAATATATTGTACTAATAATGGATTCTAATACTAATAATAGCTATTCTAATCAATGCAGTGATCTGCCAAAGTTTCCAAGGATTCATGATGAAACATGCTGTCCACCTGCAGAGAGAGAACTAATAGGCTCAGGTTGAAGCATATATTTTTTTCTCTCTCTTTCTTTCTCTTGTTTGTTTTTTCCTGGAACATGGCTAATGCAGAAAATTTGTTTAGAATGACTTCATATTTGTAATAGATTTTGTATCTCTTGCTTTCTCAATGGTTGGTGGAGGGAGTTGTGGATTGCATAGGGGGAGAGAGAAAATCAGTAACTGAAAAATAAAATGAAACTGAATTTAAAATAAAGAAATAAAATAAATTGATATAAAATATCAATATAAAATATAAAAATAAATTATATAATAAGTATAAACCTGGAGATTGATTGATGTAAACAATCGCATTACCCCTCCAAGGGAAAAAAAATACCTTCGACATATGGTGAAATCAGAATGATCGTATATATGCCCCCAAAACAAATAAATTTCACTTCATTAAAGGGTGATAGCCCAGGTGAGAAGTAATGAGGGTATAAATTAAAGTAGCGGCTTATGTGAGTGGAGAAAAGCTTAGTACACTTTTATTGAATTGAATTGTTGCTGTTTCCTGTTTTGTGACCTTGGTCTTTTTCTCTGCTGACTTTCCACTGCTTTCCTTTTGCTTCTTCAACCTCTTTCAGTCAGTATGTGTAACTTGAAACTGATTTGTGCTACTGGATATCTAACTGGAGCCACAGATACAGAATATGTGTTGTTAAACTTAAATAAAACAAACCTAACTTCAAATGCTCCAAAAACGGCAAAAAAAAAAATATTGAACCAGGTGGACTATGGATTATAGCCCATTGTCCAAGATGTCTCATGAGTGTCCAGTGCATTCCATAATAGTACAAATTCCCTTAATGTGAACTAACTCATGACTTTTGAGCCCCAGAAAAGTACAGCAGCATTACAGAGTCTCAGAGTGAGAAGAGACTTCTGAGACCATGTAATCCATACAATACTTGACTAATAATCCCTTCTTCAAAATCCCCTAGCCCCCAGAAATGGGCAGTAAGCTTCTCTTGAAGCCTTCTAAGAGGGAAGCCTCACTTCCTGAGGCAGCTCTTTCTACTCTGGGGCAGCTCCAGTTAAGATTAAGGCTTTCCTTTCTCCTCTACATCTGCCTCTCTGTAACATGCACCTAATTTTGTCCTGAAGGCCAAACAGAACATGCTTAAATCCTGCTTCTAGGAAGTAGCTCTTCATATACCAAACAAATACTCTCTTTGTCCTCGATGCCTCTCAAATTGAAGGGAAGCATTTTCCCAGACTTTTCTTGCCTCCATTTCCCCCACAACTTGGTCCCTAATACAACCCTCTTGATTCTAATGAAGGACTCTAGGGAATTTAACCCTCCCAAACTTCTAGTTACCATATTAGCTCCAAAAGAATGATGATAGGCAAGGGGAGGTGTTGGAAGAACTGTTTTCTTAAATCATGATGTAACAGAAAAAGCAGCCTCAGAGTAGGAAGAAGATTTGAGATCTAATCGTAACTAGCTGTGTAACCAGCTTTCCTCATCTATCAGATATAGATAAAATACCTATCTTAGCTGACTTGTAAGCCTTTTGTGAAGAAAAATCCAGTTCTGTATATTTGCCTATGTACTATAAAGCACTCGTTCATATTTTAATTATCTTTGGTTACTACTCATTGAGGAAACAAAAGGCTCGGGATTGTCCTTTGCCAAGACAAGAAAGAGGCCCAGAGATCAGGATCCCAAGGAAACACTAGTCTCCGTTTTTAAGCTAAGGAGAGAATCATGGAGCGCCAGCTGTTGTGAGCTTATCTTCTTGTTGACTCACTGTCTGCAAACTCTTTCCCATTTAGGCTCTTTACCCTGATGCAAAAGTCTCCTGATTCTAACTGTTGTGGCACATCCCCAAGCTGGCTCCCAGTTGGTAGGCTGTAAATGACTCAGAATATCCAGCTTTATGGTCCTCCAGCAAAAGACATGCTGCTTGAACAAGGCTTAGGCTTAGAGGAAGATGGCGGCTCCCTTGACTTGGTTCCCCTCCACTTGTTTTGTTGTTGTTCAGGCAGCAGTGTGGTGTGATAGAAAGGGCATTGGATTGGATCCTCATCTCTAGTTTGAGACTCAGCTTATGACCTTGGATGATTTAATTCAATAGATATTTATTGTGTCTCATGTATATGGAGCAATGTTAGGCAATGGAAGAGATAGAAAATTTAGATAAAGCATTTACCCTGTCCATGGAGCTTATAGCCTAGTAGAAGGCTAAGAATTCACTTCTGTGATCTTTATCTCCAGCTAGGTGATTTATAAGGTCTCTTTTAACATCTACCTTCTATACTTCTCTGGAGGTCCCTGACTCCCCCTGCCATTTGTATATGTTTGTTTTCTATATCTTGTCTGTCATGCTGGGCATCCTCAGTCACTCCATAGTTTCCTGCATTCTTAAGTGCCCTTGACATGGACTGCCTGCCTTACTTTCCTGACGTCAGGCAGGGCTGTAGGTGTTGACCAGATTGAGGCATGTGCTGGTGAAGGGCCTAATGCAGTAGCAGTTTCACCCTGGCTCATTCCTTTGTGTGTCCAAACCCCTTCACTTCCACCAGGCACTAGCTGGCGACTTTGCTGATGGCCTTGTCACCAAGAGCATCCTGCATGGATGTCAGCAGCCAAACGAAAGCCTTCTGCCTCTCCCAGAGCCTGTGTCTTTCAGTGTTGTCATAACAATAAATAACCTAATTACCACCATGCCCTACTTGGCCCAGTGGTGGTTATAATGTGCTGTGCACATGCGTACCCTGAGTTTACAGAGTGGATTTTCATCTGGGTAGGTGTCCCAAGTCCTTCTCTGTAGATGCTGAGCTAGATAGGAGAGTAAAGATCTAGCTTCAGATCCTAGCCTTTGGGCAAGTCACTTCACTTCTTTGAACCTCAGTTTCCTTCTCTGTAAAATGAAAAAGGTTGGACCAGCTAGCCTCTGAATTTCCAGCTCCACGTCTGTGTCCTAAAATAGTACCTGAGGTGATTATAAGTGGAATGTCAGCTGGATTTGAGAAAGGCGTATGTCAGAAACCTGCCTAGGAGGAGATATCATCTGGGTTCTCTGAGCCCCAAGATGAGGAAGGCTCACACACTGGGTGGCACCTATTCCTATATGGTGTCCCTAACCTCCCCCTGCCAGAGGTTCCAGTGGGCATGCTGCCTGAGTGAATGCCTGTAGGTGACTACCTCAGCTTGCTTCTCTCCTTCTCTGCCCTCATGCTTCCAAGGAAAGGGATGAATGAAGACTTGGCACACTGTTCAGAAAGATTACTGATCCTTCCTCTAATTGATATCCCAGCTGCCAGAAAGGAAAATCATTCTCTGAACAAGTGGCCTTCTTGCTAGTCAGGAAGTTGAATAAAGTCAGTAGCATTCCTTGCTTTTTTTTTTTGTAAATGAATGGTCATTATCTTTTCCTCCTAGACATTTTAAGTTAAAAGCAAAAACAAACTTCACATTTTCTTCAATGATGTTCATTCCTCTAGCAGCCCTATCTGTGGTTCAAGGCTTGTACTGCCAGTATAATAGCTCGGTTATTTAGTCCCATTTCACAGATGTGAAATGAGGGGCCTATGGAGTTTCAGTGACCTGAACCAAGCAGCATGGGGCTAGAAATGGAATTTAAAACAGGAACAAAAACTATTGAATTTTGAATCCCTTTCCTCATTTCTAAACTGAACACTCTTTTTTTCTTATTTCCATCATCTTTACATATAATGGGGAAACCAAACTCTAAAAGCACAAGGCCTCTAGGAAGTAATACCTCTGCCCAAATTTGACAAGATCCAGTCATCTGAAAATAGCTCCCAGAGGTACATTCTGGTACTGTTCTTCTAAAGCAGGACTTCTCTTAACCTGGGTTCTGAGAAATTTTTTAAGTATTGTGGTAATTATTTTTTAATGTAATTGCATTCCTTTGTAATCCTATGTGTTTTGTGTATGTAAAAACATTCTTCTGAGGTGTCCATAGGCTTCACCAGACTTCCCAAAAAAAAGGTTAAGAATCCTGATCTAGAGACTATGCAGACACTCCAACCCCTTTCATTGTACTCAGGTAAAGATCTGAATAAACTCTTCAGATTGTCCAGTATCATCAGCAACTGATGATAATGTTCAACATCTAAATAGATAATCAGGTGGGAGTCTATCTTGCATATTTTGCTAAAGTTTTTCATGTACTTCAAACTCTGGAGGTAGACCTATAGAATCATAGAGTCCTGGAATTTAAAAAAGCCCCTTGAAAAAGTATGATCCAATCCCCTCATTTTCTAGACAAGCAGATTGAGACCCTGATTTGGGGAAGTGACTTGCCCAAGATAACACAGCTAGTTAATAGCAGTCGTGTCTAAAACTCACTTCTCAGGATTCCTAGTAGATAATGATTCCATTGTTTTATGTGAGCTATCATGAACCATAATTTCCTCCCCTGATTATTGACAACCACAGTAGCTCTCTTTTACTGATCTGCTGGGACAAGGCATGATCCTGCCTAGTAACACAAGAGCTGTGCATGTTTCAATACCAGGTGGAAGCTGTCAACACCAGGAAGGGACCAAGACAAGTGTAGATAGCTCAGAGTTAGAACCTAGCTCCTGCCTTGTGCACAGGCATTTGCCTGTCTCAGCCTGGGAGGTATAAGGAAGCTTTCATTACTGAATGCTCTTAGAGGTTGACTGAGCTTGTTTTATGACTATTGATGAAGCTTATTTGATAATTGGGTATATTATGATGGGCCCATGTGTCTCTGTTGCGAACGCAGTAAACAAATACTGGTCTCATCCCCTGCTTGAAACAGAAGAGACAGAATCGGTGTCCTCCCTAACGGAAGGCCTTGTGGTAGGGGGAGATGTGAAGCATCGTTTGGAATTGATTCCTGGTTGTGCCTTTGTTAAACAGTATCAATCCCAACATCACAGTTTCATCTCACTGAGTGAGAATTTTGACATCTCTTAGAGTCAGTTCACTGTCAATATAATCTCCTCTTGCATCTCAACATTTTTTCCATCTCCAGAGAAACTGTGATGTTTTCTCCTCTGCCCCTCTGATGAGACAGGTCAGGCAGTTGAAGTAAGTTACATCTCTCTTCTGGGAATTATGAAACTTTCTCCCTGACTGTCCATGTTGACTTTATCTTCAATTATAGGCTTCTAAAGACTCTGTGTTAGATTTTATTTGTTTGCAAAGTATCACTGAACTATACACATACAAGTGCTTATTAACATCTCTTGTTCAGTGATAATGTGATAATGATACGAAGTTCTCTGCTGGTAATAAATGCCCTTATTAGACCTACTTAGTGATTAGTTGGTTAACACATAGTCCTTGAGGACCTAACTAGGTGCCTGGAGCCATGAAAAGCACTACATTGTAAAGTCATTACCCTGTCCTCCAAAAATTTACAATTCAGTTGGGGAGAAAAAAAATAACATACCTGGAAGAGTAGGGAACAGTGTAAGATAGTGTAATCAGTGCTAATTTGTGTGGTACAGATTGTAAGAAATGTAAAAGTTCAATCAAGGGAAGCTTCCTGAGCACCAGCCAGTGTGATTCAGAAAAACTTTGTGGATAAGAAAGTGGCATTTGTAACATGTCTTCAGGAATGAAGAAAGCATTGTTATTTAAGTGAACAAGAGATCCCATGTAGGAAAGAATATTTGGCACCATGAGGCATTAGTCATAATCCATGACTGGAATGTGGCAATGGAAGGACATCATTTTCTAAGAGGTATGAAGGGGCAAGTGACACAGCATTATATACCAAGAAGAGCTGATGTAAGAGGAAATCGGAGGGGCAGACATGATAGACAGTATTTGGATGAAGATCAGAGAAATAGAATCAGTATTGTGGTAAGCATAGATCAGTCAGTTTGTGTTTATTAAGTGCTTACTATGTTCTAGTTTGGTGCAGTGGATAGACTGTCCGGCCTGGAGTCAGGAAGACTCATCTTCCTCAATTCAAATCTGGCCTCAGACACTTCCTAACCTTGTGATCCTGGGTAAGTCACTTAACCCTGTTTGTCTCTGTTTCCTCATGAGCAAAATGAGCTGGAGAAGAAAATGGCAAACTACTCCAGTATCTCTGCCAAGAAAACCCCAAATGGGGTCACAAAGAGTCAGACATAATTGAAATAACTGAACAATAACATACTGTGTTCTAGGTCAGTGGTTCTCAGTGTGGTCTTTGGATCTCTGGGGGACCCCAAGACCCTTTCAGAAGGTCTGCAAGGTCAAAACTATTTTCATAATAATACTAACACATTATTTGCCTATGAAAATCCTCCCTTTTTCAACTTCATGTCTCTTTGAGACTGGATTTTCTTGCTGTACTTCACTCAGAACAACATACAACACATTGAATGCAGAAGCAGAAATAACAATCCAACTTTTATTAAGTCAGACCTCAAAGAGATATGAAAAAAACATGTAAAACACTGCTGCTTTCCTCACTTTGGGGGGGAAATAAAGTTATTTTCATAAAATGTTTTTATATTAATATATAGCAGGTTTATTATTATCCTAAATTAATTAAGAAATACAAATTTTAAATTTTTATCCATTTAAGTTTTTGTAAGGTAAATATTGATTTGTATTACACATAAAAGCTCATTGGATGTCCTTAAGAATATTTAAGAAAAAGGAGTCCTGAGACCAAAAGACTTGAGAACTGTTGTTCTAGGTCGTCTGTTAGGTTCTAGAGAGATTAAAAAAAGAAAAAGAAACAGTCTTTATTGTCAAGGTGATTATATTCTACTGGGGAAGGGATAGATAGTGAGACTTAACCGAAGTTGTACCAGCAAGTAGCAAGACAGGAAATTCACATTCATAATGGCCAACACGCAACAAAGGAAAAAAAAGACCCGAGCAAGCATGAAGAGATGTGTTTTTGTTCTAGCTTCAGTAACTAGCTTTATGATCTTGGTCAAGTCAGTCCCCTAGTCTGGGTCTCTGTTGGCTTGTCTAAAAATGAGGGGATTGGACCAGATTTTTCTCTAAGATAATTTTTCAGCTCCAGAATTCTGTGATTCTATAATTTTAACCCCCATTTGCCCCTTCAAGACTTGAGGGAGAGACACATGCACAACTTCAACGAAACATTTAAAAGAGGTTCCCACTTAGGGAGGAAAAAGGTACGCATATATTGTTACATACAAAATATATTACAAATATAAGGTAATTTGGTGGTGGAAAGACCCTAATAATAGGAATGATCGGGGAAAAATTTGTGTTGAAGGTGGTATTTGAGCTGAAGTTTGACAGAAACAGGAGATCCTAAAAGGTAGGAGTAAAGAGGCAGTGTATTTTAGGCGTGACGAGCAACCAGTACAAAGTTGTGGAGGCAGAAGATCAAGTGTTATATGTGAGGGACAGCAAGAAAGCCAGACTGGCTAAAAACCATAGTGCAACAAGGAGAGGAACACGGTGTAAAATGACCAGAAACGCAGAATGCAGTCGGTTTGTGAAAAGTCAGAGGAATTTGGTTTTGCTCCTTGAGAGTGAGTGAAAGGGAATCACTGGTATTTCTTGAGGAGGAATTAACATGGTCAGACTTACACTTGAAGTAGACTGGCAAGATTCGCAACTGATTGTGTGAAGTAGGAGAGAAGAAAGAGATGAGGTTAATGCTGATGTTCAGAGTTGGTGGTTCCCTAGGTAGAGACAGGAAACTTTGAAAGAGAGGTGGATTTTGAAATAAAAAAGTAAATTTTGTGGGGGATATGTTGATTCTGAGGTGTTTATGTGCTACTCAGTTTGAAATTGCCATTTGGTAGTGGGTGATGTGGGACTGGAGCTCTGGATGCCTAGATCTGGGAGCAATGTGAATAGAGCAGATGAAGTCAACAAGGAAGAGAGTGTACAGATAAAAGGAAAGCCTCAGGACAGAGGCCTGGGCTACACCTACAAGTGAGGACCATGACATGGATGTGAAGTAGCAAAGGACACTGTAATGGAGCACATTTAGGAGAGCCAAAGGACAATAACAGTGTGAAAACCTGTAGAGGCGGTGATCATCAATAACCTTTTCTAAGACTTTGGCTTAGAAAAGAGGGCGAGACTTAGGACAGCAGCTTGAGGGGATGGCAGG
Source organism: Bettongia penicillata ogilbyi (assembly GCA_023548195.1). Taxonomy (NCBI): domain Eukaryota; kingdom Metazoa; phylum Chordata; class Mammalia; order Diprotodontia; family Potoroidae; genus Bettongia; species Bettongia penicillata. The sequence goes on from JAJHZJ010000100.1 coordinate 3,547,885, forward strand.
GTATAGCGAGGGTTTTGTTTATTTTTTGTTTTGTTCTTTAGAATGAGTGAGATGGGCATTTTTGTAGATAGTAAAATTTAAAAGGAAAGAAACCAGTAAATAGAATTAGTAAATAGAAACCAGTAAACAGTCTGCTGAAGAAGAAAGGAGGGGATGGGATCAAGATAAATGTAAGAGGGGTTAACCTTGGTGAGAAGAAGTACCAGTCTTTCATCAGAGACTAAAGGAGAAGAAAATCGGGGACAATGTCAAGGGATTTTAAAATGGAGTAAAAGAGAAAAGAGAGTTATTCTTAGATGGTACAGCCAGAAGGAAAATGGGGTCAAACAGCTGACATAAAGGCATGATCTCATAGTGTTGGGGAAGTATAAACTATCTGTACATGTGCTGGAGCTCTGCACTAAAATCAGTAGTTCAAGAAATGATAGATATGATGAAGATACAGAAGCATGGGAGTAAAAAAATCGGAGTTAGAGAGTTGGAAGTGCCTTGGTAGCCATGTTGTTCAACTAGCACTTGAAAGGAATATGGACTGATGCAAAAGGGAAGCAAGTCGAACTAGGAAGGCAGTATGTACAATAAATACAACAGTGTAGAGGCAGAGACAAGATGGTGGAGTTTTTTAAAGCAGGGACTTGCTTCAGCTCTCCCCCAAACTCCTCCAAATACCTGTAAAAAAAATGACTCTAAACAGATTCTAGAGCTGCCAAACCCACAAAAATGATGGAGTGAAACAAGTCTCTGGTCCAAGACAGCCTGGAAAGTCAACAGGAAAGATATATAACACTGGGCTGGGAGTGGAGCGCAGTCCAGCATGGGCCACACTGACCCAGATGAGGTGGAGCAGGCCTCAAGGGACTGGATCACTGATGTGACAGTTTCTATACATTCTGGCCCATAAACACCAGAGATAGCATGGAAGACCAGTAGGAAAACTGTCAGACCTGAGTGGGAGAGGAGCATGGTCTGCCCCCTGCCCTGGGACAATGGAGGTGGTGATGGTGGTGGCGGCAGCAGCAGTAGTTGCTATGGGGGAATGGACCAGCTGGTCAGAGTGTGATTGCAGGGATCTCTTTGCTGGCACTGAGGCAGGATTATCTTGCTTTGCCCTACTTGGATCTGGGTCATAGTCCTGGCTGGTGGTCCTGGGGTAAGGAAGAGCACTGGTGTGGTGGAGCTTGTGGTATAGTGGAGAGGCAATCCCCTTCACAGTTTCAAGACAGAAAAGAGTGCTTGTGGTGACCCAAAGAGCAGAGCACAGGCCAGGAAAGAAGGAAACACCTCTCTTTTGATCATGCCACCTTGAAAGAACTGAAAATTTACAGGTCCCTAGCAATATCTCTAAAAATGGCTACACAAAACCCCTGAAGTTTGGGGCAGTACACCATCCCTCCCCAACTGGTTAGAAAGTCAAGTATTTGGCTAGGAAAATGAGCAGACAGCTAAAAAAAAATCTCAGATTATAGAATCTTACTTTGGTGACAAAGATCAAAACATAACAACCAGAAGGAAACAACAAAGTCTAAGCTCCTCCATCTAAAGTCTCATAGAAAAATATGAATTGGTTGCAGGCCATTGAAGAGCTCAAAAAGGATTCATCATATCTATCATTTCTTGAACTACTAATTTTAGTACAGAGCTCCAGCACATGTATGGATACTGGCCTTCTTTGCTGTCTCTGGTGTTTGTGGGCCACATCTGCCAAGGAAGAGATATAGAGGAAACATTGGGAAGAGAAATGAGATTGGTGCAAGAAAATCATGAAAATGAGTCAACAGCTTGCGAAAGGAGACCCAGAAAATACTGAAGAAAACAACACCTTAAAAAGTAGACTAACTCAAATGCAAAAGAGATCCAAAAAAGCCAATGAGGAGAAGAATGCCATAAAAAGCAGAATTGACCAAATGAGAAAGGAAGTCCAAAAGGTCGCTGAAGAAAATGATTCCTAAAAAATACAACAGTATAAATGGAAAGCACAACAAAACAAAATTGAATGATACATAATTTTAAAAATTTTTTTATTCTTAACTTACCACCAAACAAAAAAGTATTCCTTTATATAATATAGAACAGATGAGTATTATACATTTTTGCAACATTATTGCAATCCCTCTTCTCTCTTCCAACTCCCCATCCCCAATTTTTAAAAATAGGAATAACAAAACCCTTTTTCACAGATCTACATATAAGCAAAATATGCCTATATATTGACTGTGTCTGAAAACATGTCTCATTTTGCACTCTGCAGCCATCTGTCTGGAGGTAGATAAACATGCTTCATCATTGATTCCTTGGAGTTGTGATTGCTCATTTCATTGCTCAGATTTCTACAGATTCTACAGAGGATTGCCTCTCCACTATACCACAAACTCCACCACACCAGTGTTCCTCCTTACCCCAGGACCACCACCAGGACTGTGACCCAGATCCAAGTAGGGCAAAGCAAGATAATCCTACCTCAGTGCCCGCAAAGAGATCCCTGCAATCACACTCTGATCAGCTGCTCAATTCCCCCATAGCAACTACTGCTGTTGCTACTGCTGTTGCCGCCACCACCACCTCCTGTTGACAAACTTCTTAAGTCTTTCAAACTTGTTTTTCTTTACAGCATTATTGTTGTGTGTGTGTGTGTGTGTGTGTATCTTATTCTGCTGACTTTATCCTATATAGGTTCATACAAGACTTCCAAGATCTCTCTGAAGCCATCCCTTTTGTCGTTTCTTATGACCCAGTAAATATTCCATTATATTCTTATACTATAATTTGTTCAGCCAATCCCCAATTGATAGGCACCCTGTTTAATGTTTATATGCTGCAACAAACAATGCAGATCTACTATTTTTCTTAAACATTTTTTGTAAATACTTACCTTTTCCTTATTTCTTTGATCTCTTTGAGATACCTCATGGTAGCATCACTTCATCAAGTCGCATGGTAATTTAGTGACTTTGGGATTGTTGTTCCAAATAGTTTTCCACTTTGGGTAGGCCAATTCACAGTTCCCCCAGCAGCGCATACCTGTTTTCCTGCAATCCCTTCAATAACTGTCATTTTTCATTTTTGTCATTTTTGCCAATATAATGCACATGAAGTTGTATCAGCAAGGACTCTGACATACATAGGAGGGCCTGCTGTACAGGTTCTTAGATCTACATTTCTAAAAGGAAAGCAACTTTTGAGGAGTCAATAATCTACTTTAATCAAGCACATATATCATTCACTTAACTCAGGGGGAAAAGTCAGCACTCTGAACTTCAGAGAAAATACAAACAGAAAAATAAAGACCAACAGACAGGGCTTCCAACTGTCTGACCATAAGCAGTACCAGAGAGAGAAGCATCAATACCTGGATTTTAAAGCTGAGGGCTTCCTTAGTGACTATCCAGAGTCTCATCTGACCAAACAAACACTTCCGATGAGTAAACCTCACCCCAGAGTATTTATACGTTTTCCACAGCCAGAGGGCACAATTCTCTGATCCAGTGCCTCAGTAGAAATTAACAAAAGGTATTAAGGCCTGTTAATATGCCGGGAAGATCTTTAACTCTTCCCCCCAAACACCATTAACATTATATCAGAGGAGCCTTAGAGTTGTCTTAATTTATATTTTTTCTAAATACTAATGGTTTGGAGCATTTTCTCATGACTATTCATAGCTTGACTTTCTTCCTTTTAAAATTTCCTGTTCATATCCTTTGACCATCTTTTGAACAATGTTTCTTATATATTTCAGTCAGCTCTCCATGTATCTGGGATATCAAACCTTCATCAGAGAAATGTGCTGCAACATAATGAAGCAAAGTTACAATGACCAAACTTGGCCCAAAGAAGAGATATGAAAAGGCATCTCCTCCCATTTATTGACAAAAGTGGGGGATTGTGGATACATTTAATGTCAGACATTTTTGATATGTTGGTTAGTTTTGCTAAACTGGGTGGGTTTTTTTTAGCCTTTTTTATTCTTTGTAATAAAGGATGGTTTATCTGGGACAGGAAGAGTGGAAGGACTCATTGAGAAATATAAGTAATATGAAAACAAGTGATATCAATAAAATTTTATTTTTAAAATAGCAGTTTATAGATTGTCAATTTGCCTCAGTGATCTTTTAGTTCTTTAAAAGGCAAAAGAACTGGGGAAACTGATACTCTGGACCTGATAAAGCAGAATAAGTTACCATAGTAGAAATGACTTTTCTGCTTTAGCAGAAAGTTGTCCCTCCCACTTTCAAATTTAAGATAGATGAGGAAATCAAATCTGGACATGCTTTGGCATTTGCTAGTTTGGGGAAAGCAAATTTCAGTGAGTTCAGAGAAAAAAATTAGTAGGATCTCATGGCTGTGATTTTTCTTAGAGGTCAGTAAAAATAAAGATGGAATTATTTCCCCATCCAAGTTCATAGACCCTCTGAAATTTATCCACAGATCCCTTGGGATTCCATCATCCTCAGATTAAGAATACCTGCTATAGGAGAAGCTGATTGAAGATAGATGGGATGATCCCAAGGGGAAAAAAAAGCCTGATGACACAAACCATCCTGATGAGAGGGTAATGAGGAAAGATATGTAAAGAAGCAAATGTAACTTTACAGAGGACTCACTGCCCAGCTCAATGTGTATTAAAATAAATTCAGAAGAAAGCACAGTTCTGAAAGCCTTTAAGAAGAAAGAGCAGTTCAATTACTATTGGGTTAAAACACACACACGCACGCACACATGCACACACGTATAGATATATTTAAAGCACTGGATGCATCAGAAGCTCACTATTTCCTATAAATGCCTCTTCCCTGTTTTTTGTATGTTAAAATGTTTATGTTTCTTGACATTTAGTTTGAGGGAGAGGATTAGCAGGAAGGCCAAGCTGCTGAGAGTGAACACTATCAGGTTTCACAAGCCCTATAAGAATGTCAAGAACGTGTCACACAGTCTCTTGAGTCTTGTCTGGTAGTGCTCAGCATAGTCATAAGGGTATTTTAGCCCTGTGTGAGAAAAGAACATTGCAGAAGCAGATACAATGATGATGGGTGACAGAGAGAAGGCAGAACCACTCAGTACTTATTTTTATTCTGTTTCTCTGCTGAGGAAAATAATCTCACTGAGAAGTATAGAAAAAAAATGTTTGCTGTGAAATTGGAGTCCAAGATAGATGAGGAGCATAAGACCTGCCCCTTCAATAAATTCAAATTACTGTCTCAGAGTACTGAAAAAAATATGCAGATATATTTGCCGATCTGTTGTATGTGATTTGGGGAAAATTGTGGAGTTTGGAAGAAATGCCACTGGATTGGATCTGGGCAAATTTCCCAGAAAGGAAAAAAAAGTTTTTTTCACAAACATTGTGGCCTTAATTCTATTCCTAATAAAATTCTAAAACATTTTTTAAAGATCAGTTTGTAAGCACCTGGGAAAATGATGAGTTTCACAAACCAACAAGGATTAATGAAAGCAAGTCATGCTATAACATGCCATTTTCTTCTTGAACAGGGTTTGTCAACCAGAAGATGAGGGGAATGTTATAGATGTAGTATTCAGTCATTTTTAATAATATAATATGTATAATAATATAACAGTTTGTAGTATTTTAAAGCTTACAAAACATTTTACAAATTTTAGCTCATTTTAGAACCACACCAACACTGGGAACTAGGTACTATTATCATCCCCATCTTATAAATGAAGAAACTGAGTCAGAGAGGTTATTAAGTGACTTGTCTAGAGTCACACAAGCTGGGAATTATCTGAGGCTAGATTTGAACTCAGGCCGTCTGGCACTTTATCTACTTTACCACTTAGTTGTTTATGTTCTTATGGACATATTGAAGATCTGGGGATGGATAATAATAGTGCAGTTATAGTCAGAATTGGTTGAGTGACCAAATCAAAGATTTCTTCAAATATTTTAAGGGTATTACATGGAAGATATATTAAACTTGTTCTACTTAACTATGCAGGGCAAAAGTAGGGACAGCTGGTGGAAATTACAGAAAGGAGTTTCTGCTTGATAGAAGGAAAAACCTCTAATAATTAAAGCCGGCCCCAAGAGCACCAAGCTTCCTCTAACTGGAGCTGGTTCCCCATCATGGGAGTTTTTCAAGCAGAAACCCTGGATGCCCACTTGTTGCCATAGTTGGAAAGAATATTTCAGCTTTCTGCTTCGATACAGTTTTGCAGAACTGACCTTTTCTCATTTCCCGGGTTGTTAATGTTCTCTCCCTCCACAAATTATGTCCCCCAGCCCACCTCCCTGTAGAATGTTAACTCCTTGAAAACAAGGATTCCTTTTTAACCTAGCCCAGGGGTGGAGAACCAGCAGCCTTCAGGTCCCTCCACCTCCCAGAACAAGAGGCACATAGAAGATCCTTAAATGTTGGATTGGATTGAATTGGATTAGAGTGCTTGGTTTTGGAGATACCAACTGACTCAGATTCTAAATCATACTGTAAATTGATTGCTCTTTTCTTGGTCCAGGAGCAAATGCCACGTAGTTCTTTGACTGCAGGCAGGTGATGACCGTACCCTCCTCCTTTCTTGCCTTTTGGCATTTGGCCCTAGTCTGCTGACATCTACGTGGGAATGAGGACTCATAAAAGAAACAGATCCCTTTTGGAAAGAAAACTCATAAAAGAAACAGGTCCCCTTTGGAAAGAAAACTAAGCCTGTCTTCCCATACTCCCCTTAGAACTAGAGCTTCATTCTGGCAAAGGCTGACCACTATTTATGAAGCCCAGCTGGGCAGGATGGGAGCTTCAACAAGCAGGATAATAACCAGGCTCTGATAGATCGAGAATCTCAATACATTCCCAAAGAGTGACCTTTCAGCCTTATCCTACTTTTTTGAAAAGTACAAAATAGTAAATTAATTTGGGGGTAGTTTTCAGGAAGACAGCATCCCAGAAATGAACTCCCAGTGCTTCTAAGAATGACTATACTAGGTAGTTTGTGCCAAAGCTCTCATCTCCTCTTAATTTGTCTGGGTCTCAGCCCTAGTTATACCTTGCTGTGCTACAGTACAGTTGACAAAGCTCTAATGTAGTATTTCCCAGTGAGCAAGCAGAAACTGGGCAGGAAATATTCATGCCACCATCACAGAGGATGCTATTCAGCTATTTATCCAGGAGGCCCTAAATTCTGAAAACTGGTCTTTCCCTGCCTCAATCTTTTCCTTTAAGGGAATAATCTTTTCCCATTTTTCTCCTAAGAACACTGCATTCATTCTAAAACTTTTTCTAGTTCTTAATCCTAACCTTGGGCAAGTCACTTCACCTTTGTGGGACTCAATTTTGTCATCTACAAAATGGCTTAGACTAGATGTCTACTACAACCCTGTCTATAGTCCTCTGATCCTATGACCCATATGTCACTGTTGTTCAAAACCTTTAACACCTCCCCTGTTGCCTCTGGTGTGTTCATCCTTCGTGGCCGAAGAAGACCATGCCATCAGAGAAATGATGACATGACTTGCATTTGACTTTGTTTTGCATGAGGGAGGGCTGTGCAGGTCACCAGCCTGACTTTTCCTCCAGAGCTGTCTGAATCCAGTGGCCAGATATTCATCAGGATGACTGGAAGCCCTATTGCCTGTAGAATAAAATCTAATCACCCTTTCCAGGGATTCAAACCTACTTCTCAGACTTTTCTTCTGTATAAGACTTGTTCTGCCCAAACTGGTGGGCTTGTTGTTTCTCAAGTCAAGAAAGTATAAAAAGTGTAAAAAAGCCTTTATACCTTCCTGCTCTTATTCTTTGTTCATGACACTGTAATGGCAATCAAGTTAGGATCTTTTGCTGTTTTTGTTTTACTACAAGTGCCTCTGAATAATGTGATTAAGGAGGTTCTTCCCCACCCATTGTAGGGCCTGAGAAGGTCCTTTTGTTAATGAGGCACTGGTTCTCAAAGGATATGATGCCCTCTGGCACTAAAAAATGTATAAAGACTCTGAGGTGTGGATTTTATTTGGAGACTTACTGACTGGAAGTGTTTGATCAGATGAGGACTCTGGAAAGCTTCTAAGGATTTGCTTCCTTGTCTAGTAACTATGGTCAGACAGTTGGACTGTGTTGAAATACGGTCAGGCAGAGGAAGCCATGTCTGTTGATCTTTAATTTCTCTGTATTTTCTTAGAATTTCAGGGTGCTGACTCCTCTGAACTAGGTTAATGATATATGTACTTGGTTAAAGGAATGATCCATGTGATTGTTAACCCCTCAAAAGTTGTTTTTCCTTTTATGACAAGCAGATCTAAGAACCTGTGATAGCAAGCCCCCATGTGTATGTTGGGGTGCTTACTCTTACAGACACATAGAGTGATCTTCCCCTCTTTTCTTTGCTTATTTACATTTTCCCTATCCATGAAACCCTAAATCAAATTCCACTTAATAATGTTACAGACTCTGACTTCTAAATTCTCTTTCAACCATTTATTCTAATATCTTAGCCATTATTGTAATCCCTGTTTCCTTGAGAAATGGTTAGCCAGAGCTATAGCCTTTGAGCTATAAAGCTCTTACTTATTTTGAACTGAAATCTTCCCCCACTACCTTTTACCATTCATCTGATTTCTGCCCATTGGAGGCACTCAAACATAAACCTCCCTGGAAGAGGAGCTTTATGAGAGCATTTTAAATACTTGAAGACAACTATCACCACTCCTCAGGTCTTCCCCAAAGGACATTTCTCTAATTCCTTCAAGTATTCTTCATATTGTAGTTTCCCAATGCCTTTCCTTCTGTAGGACTCCTTCTATTTTGTGTATATCCATCTTGGAATGAGACGCCCAAAACTTAATATGATGTTTTTAACTATTTCATATAAATTTATATTTATTGACTTTATTTTTTGCTACATGTATTTTAGATGTCCTTCATGTCTTCCTCCTTAGAATGTAATCTCATTGCAAGTAGGTGTTGTTTCATTCTTTGTTTTTGTATCTCCAGCACCTAGCACAATTCCCCACACATGGTAGATGCTTCATAAACAATTGGTGATTCATTGGTTGGGGTGGTTTTTGTGTACTAGAATTCAGTGGGATTTTTTAACTAAATTCAGGCTTTTACCTTTCTTACTGTCATATTCCACCATTTGACCTTTGTTTCTACTCAGTAAAGGTCATTTTAAATCCTAATTCTGTCTAAAAATATTGGCCATTTGATCCAACTTTTAGTCAACCACAGATTTAATGAGTATCACTTCTAAGTGGACATTCAAATCATGAATAAAAATTTTCAACTGTCAAGCCTTTCATAATGACATCCAATTCACAATGATTCCTTACTCTGAACCACTGGAGCACTGGGATTCTTTACCATTTGCTTAGCAATTAGTATGTATTTCCCAGTGTAGTTAGCTTGTCTTTTCATGTTTATATGATATGTCATTGATATGTCATGAATGTAATGAGATGAATTTGTATGTCTATCCCTGGACTCTTGTGTTACTTTGTAGCACATCTCACACATCTCCTAATACATTTTAAGTTTCTTGATACATTCAGCAACCATTTATGAACTGTACTAATCACTGGAGGAACTATGAAGAAAAAAGCATGGCCCCTGCCCTCAAAAGCTTATCTTTTTGTAGGGGAGAGAAAATATATAAAAAAAAGATGGGTAGGACAGCTGTAGCGATACCTTTGGTGGCTGCTATGGGGCATTGTTGTACACCTAGATAGCTCTCAGGTCTGTCACCTGGGCAAAGAGAAGGAAAATCCAAATTCAAAAAGAGATGGTAAAGGGAGATGGAAGAGTCCTATGCAGAGAGCAACTGGGCTTATGAGTTGCATGCTGCCTCAATTTTGTGACCTTCAATATTTTCTTTAGATTATAGGTTCTTTGCCTGAGGTCTAGAAACATTTTCGTTTGTTTTTTTGAAGAAGTATTTTGATAACTGTATTTACTACAATTGATTTCCATTACATTCCTATGCATTTTATTTTGTGCATTTAAAATTTTATGCATTAATTGGAAAAATAGATTAATAGTTCTTCCCCAGACTGCCAAAGGGGTCCATTACATACACAAAGGTTCACAACCACTGCTTTAGAGAAAGGCTTCTGAGGTTTTGAAGATAGTTTGGGGAGTTTATTTTGTTTTTAAAATATGTTTCTGCTATTTAGCAAGTCATAGCATGATCCCAGGTCAGGCTATATACCACCTGTCAACACACAAGCCTTGAATTTGCCCATACACATCTGTAGTGCCATCCCATACCAGTCTAGGCCTACAGTTTGAATGGAGACTTGCCCCCAGGAGAAGGCTTCATCTGTCAACCTCAGTATATTTTTCCCTTAGATAGGATATAGCATTGTCAGAAGTGTCAAGAAAAATAAGGCTCTGTGTGTGTGTGTGTGTGTGTGTGTGTGTGTGTTCCTTATGGTTTTGTTTGCTTTTACTTTGGGTGGGATTGTGTATTCTCCTTTGGTAACAAAGGCCATGCATTTTAGTCAATACCTTGTTTCTCCTTAAACCTGTGAATATCCTGTATTCTCCCTCCTCCTGATCATTATCACCTATTAGACTTTCTACATTTGATTCCTGTTGTACTCCTAGCTCCCCGAGCCCCTCTAATATAGAAGCAACAAAGTTATAAAATCTGCTTACCATTATAAGGGAAGGAAATTTTGGTCAGTTTTATGTAGCCCTAAGAAAGATTACTTAGGAAATAATTGGCCATTGAGGGATATATGAGAAGAAATATTCAGAGGCCTTGTCTCCTCTAGCACTAATCCTTCATTCTGTAACCTACATGAGTTTCTTCCTCTGATTATCATTATAATTACCTAATTGAAAGCCCTGAGCTACAAATATTTTGAAACCCTGAGACCTTTTTGTGCTCCGTTAAATTCAGCAAAGATTCACCAAGTGCCTGCTATATCCAAGGCATCATGCCATGCACTAGGAATGCAAAGACCAAAACAGCCTTCTGTCATGGAGCTTGCTTTCGTTGGGTGATGCATGTTGAATGCAGATCATATGAGGTCATTTGAGCCATGAGGGAGCAGTAGAAGAAGAAAGATCAAGGAAGACTTTATGTGTAAGGTGATACATGGTCTATGTGTGAAAAGAGATAAGGATTCTGGGAGGAGTAGGTGAGGAGCGTGTATGTTTCAGGCACGGTCCAGAGCTGGAAGATGGCATTCTGCGTTGAGGAAATAACTAGTGGAACAGTTTGGCTGGAATTTGAATAAATAAAGGAGAGTAGTAAGTCTAGAATAGTAGATGGGAAGCCAGGTTGTAGGGAGGTTATCCTCATGGCAAAAGGAAGTCACTAATTTTTTTTATCTAGGGGAGTGATATGCTATACTTTTGCATTGTAAGTATTATTTTGGTAGCTGAATAGAGAATGGAGAGCAAGGAAAGACCAGAACAGAGTTAGAGCTGAAAGGGACCTCTGTGGTGGCAAATCAGGCAAGCAGAGGTGATAAAGCCCCATGAATGTTATGGAAATTAAAGAGATAAAACAGGGTGGGCAGGTGGTGGAGAGGGCCTGAAGAAAAGGAAAAAGTCAAGCATGACTCTGAGGTTGTGAATCTAAGTAACTAGAAGGACAATGGTGCCCTTAATAGAATAGGGATATTTGTTGGAGGTAGGAAAAGATGATTTCCTTTTGAACAGGTTGAGTTTGAGGCGCTGATAGGACATATGGGTGGAAATGTCCATTTGTCGGTTGGAGATACAGGACTAAAGCTCAGAAGACAATTGGACTCACAGGAACCTGGCAGACTTGATAGAATCATCAAAGGAGCAAGTACAAAGGGGAGAGAAGAGAGCTTAGGACATATTCTGAGGGGACATACATGGTAGAATATGAGAGATGATGAGGTAGCAAATGATGGATGGTTTCCAGCAAAGGAGGCCGAGTAGAGTTGCTCAGAAAGGGAGGAAAAGACCCAGAAAAGAAGTGGTGTGATGAGAGCCAAGAGAGGAGAGTGTACCTGGGGTTGTACAGTATCAATGGTATCAAAGCTACAGAGGTCAAGTAGAATGAGGACTTTGGACTTAGAGGTTAAGGATTATGTGTTATTTTGAAGTGAACATTTTTCAATGAGGAGTTATATTGGAAAACAGATTTCAAGAATTTGAGAAGTGAATGGAATGTGTGAAACAAGAGGCTATAAGTGTGATCAGTGTTTTCTGCTGAGTTGAGTGTGGAAGAAAGAAGAACTGGAGAATGAGAGCTTGGCAAAATATCAGGGTCTATGGAAGGATTATTTGCAGATAGAGGAAACTTGGGCTGATCTGTAGACAATAGATTGGCCACTAGATAATGAGATTTTGAAGATGAGAAGGCAGAGGAATGACCAAATACCTCAGAAGAGATAGGAGGAGGAGGGGTCAAGGGAATCAGGAAAGGCATTGAGCCCCACCATTGTGTCAAGGAAGATGAAAGGATGAGTACTTCATATTAAAAAGAGTGGACAAGAAGGCAGTGTTTCCCAGGGGAAACTTCAAGTTTCTGTGAGGGCATGAAGGTGGAAAGAATATAGGAGGAAGTTTTTAGTATGTGTTGTTCAGTCACTTCAGTTATGTCTGACTCTCTTTGTGACCCCATCTGAGATTTTCTTGGCAAAGATATTGTAGTTGCCATTTCCTTCTCCATCTCATTTTAGAGATGAGGAGACTGAGGCAAGCAGAGACAGGTGACTTGCCCACGGTCACACAGCTAGCAGGTGTCTGAGGGTGGATTTGAACTCGGGTCCTTCTGACTCCATGCCCGGTGCTCTATTCACTGCACCACTTGGCTGCCCTCCAAGAGGAAGTGTAGGATGAAATAAAATATTGTAATATGTGGAGCCTGGTCTCCCTTCAGTGCCCCAGTAGCCTTTATCATCAGTAGTCATCAGTGCAGAAGTACTGTCAGTGTTAAGTTCCCAAAGATCTCATCCCCTTACACCCTCAGGAACTGTTCCATTCATTTAAAGAACTAATCATGATTAGAGGAACCTACCTTCCCAAACCTCCCTTCCCCCAAATAGCATTCCCCAGGGAAATACTAACAAACTTCAATAATGATGATTTGCATTTTCCTGTTTCCAAGTAGAGTTCACAGAGGAATGGGGAGTGGAGAGGGACGTAAATAGGCAACAATTTAGCCAGCTTCCCCAAGGCACCCCAAGATGGTGAAGGAATAGCCAGTGCCTGTCTGAACTCTTCCATCTCAAGAGGGACTGAAATTTTAATCATTGCATTAATTTTTCAGGAACCATTGTGCAAATTTGTAGCACCATCTGGTATCAATTATGAATACAGGAAAGGGAATTGCTGGCAGACTCAGGCTGGGAAACTTGTATTTTGAAGCACTTCATGTCAGGTTTCTTAATTGTAAGATGTTAGTTCTTTCAAAATCAGCAACTTTCTCCATTATTGTGCTGCCTCAAAATCTTGCTAATCTGCTCTGTCCCAGCAAGAATTATGTGTAGAGACTTTGGGCATGGATTTGAGTTTTGTTTTTTCCTGTAAGTTTTATCTCATTTCCTTTGTTTCTTGTGTTGAGGGTGGTGTCTGGGTTGGAATGGGACCCCAAAGCTACTAAAGAGCCTCTCTCCTCACATGTGGTCATGACCCTATTTCATGCTGCCATTACTTCTCCCTTGGAGTAGTCTGATTTCCCAACTTCAAGTCTCTCCCCACTCCAACCCATCCTCTAATCGACTACCAAGGTGACTTTCCTAATGTGTAGACTTGACCATGTCGCCGCCACCACCCCCCCGCCTCGCCCTGGTTTCTGTGAGCTGCAGGAGCCCCTTGTTACCTGTGGCATCAAAAATAAAGTCCTCAGTTTGTTTTTAAAGCTCTTCCTAACATGACCCCTTCCTGTCATTTCCTGTTTACTCATACCTCTCCCCTTTACTCATCCTGCTGTCCAACTACACTGGCCTACCAGCAACTCCTCAAACCCAGCATTCCCCTGTGTCTAGAATGAACCTGCGCCTCTTAGTTTCTCTGGCATCCTTCACAGCTCAGCACAAAACCACTTTCTGCAAGAAATCTTTTGCAGACCCTCCATTCCTGCTATCTTCCCTCTGAAGTTATCTTTCATTCACTCTTAATTTATTTTGTTTGTACTTAGATATTCATTCCATTAGAATGTGAGCTCTTTGCTAGCAGAGACTGAGTGCTGCATACCCAACACTTGGCACAGTGGCCAACATATGCCAAGTGCTTCATAAATGCTAGTCGACTGACTGACTATTCCTGCCTCAGTCCCTCAGGCAGCCCCCAAAATGGCACCTGCCTTTGTAGACTTGCTACTCTTTGTGCTCAACAACAAAACGCAGACCACTGGCAGCCTTGTTCCATTGCACATTCTCCCTGAGAGGATGTCCTGAAACCTAGCCAAGATGCTTTTCTGCTGTGCTGCTGGGGATGGGGGTACACCTCAAACTGTTTCTGTGGATGACAGAAGCAGGTGCTGGAGCAGCAGGCCCTAGGCAGTTGCTGAGAGGCATTTTGACCTGTTCACCTCTAGCCTGCCAGTAGCCGGTATCCATAGATATTTTCAGAAGACATCTACACAGCAGTCCACATATTATTCAGTCTCACTGCAGCTATCTTGTTATCACTCCCAATTAAGTGTTTCTTCAGAGACTTCTGATGTGGGAATGGGCTCAGAAATTATACATGATATGATGAATACCAAATTCCCCAGGACCCTATAAACCTTTCTTCATGTTGTTTCATTGGCTCATTCATCTGAGCTGGTGAAGAAATCTGGACAGGCAAGTGACTCAACATGCCAGGGTTTGGTTTCAGGTTTTGACAGAGGAGCAGACTCCCATTCCATTATGTTGCCACACACATTTCTTAACTTGGGCTAATCCTGGCAAAGGTTTCCAAAAGAAAAAAACCTTTAAAGTGGACAGAGAGTTGCACTAGGAGTTAAGAAACCTAAATTCTAGCTCTGACCCTGCCACATTGAATGATCCTGGACAATGTTATAAATTTCCTGAGTCTTCTCCACAAAATAGAGAAGCTGGACTAAATAATCTCCTAAGGCCATTTCTGGCTTTAATGTTTCAATTCTACTCTTATAGGGTGGGACAACCTTTTCTCCTCAAGTGGAGAAACGGCCATGCCTCGTGGGCCACTGGCCTTCTAAGTGCTCAAGTTCCTCTTTTCTCCTTCACTGCCCATCTCTAGAAGTGTGCAAAACAGAGACTTTCTCTCTCGGCCACCAGACAAATCATAAGGGCAGAAGTAATGTAAGGACCTTATTGAAATCCAGTCAAACCATTTCATTTTAAAGAGGAAGAAAGAAAATGAGGTCAAGAGAAAGGAAGCAACTTCATTCTTTCTCTGGTTTTAGACCTAACATTTTAAGCTTACAAGTAGACGGGGGTTTTCATAGGGCTGTTTCTTGTGTCTAGTGCAAACGGTTAGACTTCAAATGGACAGATATTCTGCACCTGCCAAGACTTCTTAATTTTTCAGTCCCTCTTCACTAGGGGTACAATCCGTGGTGCGTACCTTCAGTTGACATTGACTTGTAGTCTTACTTTTGTGATGGTAGATTGAGAATAGGAACCTTGTCATCTTACCTAAGACTAACAGCTGATAACAATACCTCCTCCCACCATCACACCTATAGAGAATCCTTAAACAACCAATTATACTTGGATAGACTTGAAATATCTGCCACAAGATGCATGGTGCCTGTTGCCACCTCAGTCTTTGAAGACTGATCTAGTAGCCTTTTTCCTTTTGTTGGAATATGACAGTGAGATCATAGCATTATAAAACAAGAGCTTGAAGGGGCCTTATAGACACATCACTCCCCTTCATAGACTATAGTCCAGTGTTTTGGCCTGTATGCTGTCTCCTGAATTCAACACTCCATCTCTA
Source organism: Bettongia penicillata ogilbyi (assembly GCA_023548195.1). Lineage (NCBI taxonomy): Eukaryota > Metazoa > Chordata > Mammalia > Diprotodontia > Potoroidae > Bettongia > Bettongia penicillata. The sequence continues at coordinate 3,563,721 of JAJHZJ010000100.1, forward strand.
GTCTCGTTGCCTTGGTATGCACTGGTTCTCTCCCATACCAAGAATATATTCCTTCCTTACCTCTTAGAATCCCTCACTTCCCTCAAGGCTCAGATCGTATGCCTTCTCTACAGGGAGCCTCTCCTAATCTCCTTAGTTGCAAAGGTTCCCACCATCCTCAAAGTATCACATGTATACTTAAAAAAACCCAGCAAGTAATACCCTGCAAACAGAATGTAATAACTTCTTTGAATTCAGGGACTGCTTTTCATTTTGTCTTTTTATCCCCAGTGCCTAGAACAGGGATTTGCACTTAATAAATGCTGGTTGTATTGTATTAGTTGCATCTAATTCAACCCTTTTATTTTACAGTTGAGGAACCTAAGGCTCATAAATGTTAAGTGAATGGCCCAAGTTTGTACTAGAGCATTGCTATATTTGAAAACAAGTTCTTCTAACTCCAAATCTCAAATTCCTTCACTGTCTTGTTGTTCCTCTGCTATCGAACATGAAGCTTCTACCAGTTATTTGAATTCTGGGTACAGAGGGGACAGTGACGTTCTTGGTACTCAACATTTCTCCCAGTTTGTTTATTGTATCTCGCTGTTCTGTGTCCCTGGGGGTGAGGTCTTCATTTTCTTTTAATGGTTCAGATTATCTAGAGAGCAGTAAGTGCCGGGAGTTTTTGTTTGCGTTCATATGAAAAAGTTGTTTGTTGTCGGTGCCACATTAGTCAGTTTAGGGTCTTCATTTAGAACCCATTTCAGGCCCAGTGCAGTGAGAGTTGTGGAGATGGCAAAGAAGATGGGATCCCTGCCCTCCAGGAGTCTCCAGTATAGTTACCGAGTTAAGGACCCAAGCACGTTAAACCGTAAGAGAACAGTTCCCAAAGGCACAGAACTGGTGCTAAGTGATGAGAGGTGCATTTGGAAGGAGTGGAGGCACAATCCAAAGCAAGTTTATTGAACACCTGCACAGGAGGAGAAAAGGACTTGCTTCATTGATAATTTTATCATTTGAAAGATACCATTCTTTTCTGGCCCTGATCCTCACCAAGAGGGAGGGACTGCTTCCTGTGGTGGGAAAAATGGGAACCTTAAGGGAAGGTAACTATTCTGATGGAGGACAGGGAGAATGAGCATGGGAGCCCATACCGGCCAAACTGGAGAGAGTGGATTTCAGATGACTTGGATTTGCATGATATTCTGTAAGGGAATTGAGTCCAGGACTGATGAGAAACTCATGAGAATGAATTTCTGAAGGCCCAAAAGGGAGCCTAGTTCCAGTGAAGAGGAAGAAGGGGAGTTGCCTAATGATGTCTCTTTCAAGATATTTTCTTCTAGAACCTAGAAATGATGGAGGATTCACTGATAAATTTAGACCTTAATTTTTTTTTTTCAATTAAAAAGCATTTATTTTCTCTCCCTTCCACCTTCTCCTGGATTTGGTAAGGTATAGGGGGAGGGAGATACTTCTTAACAAATATGACTTAGCAAAGCAAAATCATTTAGATTTTTAAAAAATACATTCAGAAGAGGCAAGCAAAGGTAGATAAGAGAAAATAAAGGCCAAAGCGTGGTATAGGCTCTGTGTGATAAGAGTGACAAAAATATTAAAAGTCAGAATTGACTGAAACTCAAAGAAAATTAGAGACAACCAAAAAGATTTGTTTTTTTTTTTTGTTTTGTTTTGTTTTGTTTTTAAGATCTGTTATAGAAATAAATATCAAAGAGGGAATTGGACAACTGGTGAGGGTGGATGGGTGATGGTAACAGACAATTGAGAGAAGGCAGAACTACTCAAAGCTTATTTTGCATCTTTCTTCTGTGCCAAGAAGACTTATCTTTGAACTGGAAAATGAAGAAAAGTGCTCATAGAGAGTTGATATCCATGATAAGTAAGAAGAAAATAAAATAGTATCTGACTATCCTTTGTAAAGTCACATCCCCAAATCCAGAGGAGCTACATCTGAGAGTGTTAAAAGAACTGACTGATGAGATTATTCAACCCCTGTCACTGACCTTTGAAAGATCATGGAGGCCCAAGAGAATCATTAAAGAAACAGAGACAAAAAATACCTTTAGTAAAGCATCAGGATGCAAAATAAATCCACAAAAATCATCTACTTGTCGAAATAGAAATAACAAAATCCAAGAGGAAATAATAGGGAAATCCCATTCAAAATAATTACAAAATGCCTAAAATATATCTGGGAATCAAGCTATAACACATTCAAGACTTAGGTAGATACAGTTATAAAGTTGTAAATTAAAAAAAAGAATGACTGGATTAAGGTAGTCATTGTTCACAGTTGGGTTGAACACTAGTGTAATGTCAATGATGGTACTACTGAAATTAATTTATAGATTTAGTACTATACCATTTGTACTACTAAGGGGGTACTGAGTAGGACTAAACCAAAAATGGCTTATGGGAAGAAAAAGTCTAGAATTTCAAGGGGAAGGGAGGGCTGAGTAGAAATGAAAATGAAATAGCACTTCCAGACCAAAAATTATACAGAAAGACTCATCCAAAGTATTTCCTAGTAAATAGGAAACTACTCATCCTAGTAAAAGATGATGATGATGATGAAGTAGGTCAGTAGAACAAGGCAGATAAGCAAGGAAGGGTTAGGTGAAGGATAGTTAGCCTGAAGAAAAGAGATTGGTGGGGTCTTTCTTCAGATATTTTGAGGGTGGTCACATGGAAAGGGGATCAGAATTATTCTGCCCATATGTCAAAAATAGGGGGTAAAAGCTGCAAAGAGGAAGTTTTAGGCTTGAGGTAAGGGAAAAACTTGCAAATAAATCAGAGCTATCTCAAAAGTGGAATTGCCTTCCTCAGGAGGTAGTGGGTTCTCCTTTGCTGGAAGTCTTCAAGCCAAGTAAACTCATTACTGCTACAGGTTGTATTATAGTTGGTCTCTAGCATCTCTTATGATGTGGCATTTTACAGACTATAAAGTCAAAGATTTTTAATAAACACAGAGAGATCACTATGGACTTGAATAGCTGAAGCTGTAGGATGCTAGCTGGCTTTTGTAACGCAGGTAGGATTAAGATAAACAGCTACTTATTTACAGAGCATTCCCTGGTGAAAAGAATAGCTGGGACCAAAGGTGTGGAGGCAGAGATGACCATGGTTTGTGTGAGGAACGGGAAGAGATGGACCTGACTAAACCTTTGTGGACAGTTTCATGTTGGAGAGTAGCAAGATACATGTTTGGTTAAGTCAGATTATGAAAAATGATAGTCCGTGAAAGAAAGCAACTAACTGGAATATCCATCCTTTTCATTCGCCATAAAAAGCAACATGTCCAGTCTGTAGCATTGCCTGTACACAGGTGACCCGGCAGTATCTTACTGCAGAGGTAACGTGGGCCAGCACAGAAATTTTGCATGGTGGTGGTTAAATTTGGCTTGAGGGGAAAAACAGAATGAACAGCAAACTCTGGTGACTTTTTTTTTGTCTTCAGAAATGATTTTTCAGACAGGAAGGGGGTTGAAGGCAGGGTTAGAAATAGCTGTATGCCTGTTTCCAGTTGAGCAGGTTTTGCAGATGTGCACTGGGATAATTGAAGGTTTGCTGCTCAGTCCTACATAGCTTTACTGGAGGAGAAAACATGGTCTGCCTGTCCCAGCTATGGACAAAATCTTTTGTTGCTAGCGTGGGAGGAAAAAGCTACCTGGCTCTATGCATTGCCATTTGTGTTGGGGGCGGGAAGGGCAGGTGAGTGAAGGCAAAGAATATATTGTTTCCAGATTATCTTATCCCAAAGGGGCAGCGTTTATGTTATGAGGT